>RSEF01000027.1:3699648-3769536 GCA_003993805.1 Himantopus leucocephalus
GGCACTGCTGCAGGAGGGACAGCAAGACATTGTGTACGTATTCTGTTTGCAAATAAGGGGATAAAATCTATCACAATCTTTTCTCTATTGGGACTCTCAGAGTAGAATGTTTTATCAGTCTGTAGTTGAAATCTAAATACAACAGATTTTTCCACAGCTTCTGCATTGAAATGTTCATATCATAAGCTTAATAACTACATCAAACACAGAGGGAAACACAGAGCGTACAGTTACCCACATATTTTCATTTAATCAGTTCCTCTTGGCCTGTTTGTGCAAAGTGCATTCCATGAGAGGAACCACCACGCAAAACCAAACTGTAATACACTGCCTTCTGTCAGCAGATGAGCAAGCACAGCTGGACTGTCAGAGTAGGACAATTATACTTGTACAGTCTTCTGTTTCTAGGAAAACATAGCTGAAGGGAATGAAATAAAAAAATATACAGAAATATTTGCAAGGTCCAGGAAAAGCCAAACTGTTACATCCACTGCACATTATGTTACAGTATGTCTCTCTATGAGTGTATTTATCATTCCCTTCATTAAAAATCCTTTCCTTGCACAGAACGTCTCAAGGAGCTCTCCAAGGAGGGGGAATATCCTCCCAGTCTTACTCTTCTACTTCCTACTCTCATGGTCAATCTGGTGACAAGACAGGTAAGAAACATCTTCCAAAGAGCACCCTAATTTATCCTGTCCCAATGGCTTTCCTATTTTGTGTTTCATCTCTTTTCCTGCTAATACTATCCCTTTTGTTATGGCTTCTACATTTGCAATTGCAACACAGATTAAACCATTCACAATCAAATCTCTTAATTTCAAGGTGGTTTAGCTTCAGATACAGAAACAGGCTAAGCTCCTTTCCCACGCTTTTGCTAACACAGATGGACATTTAAATAATGGATACATCTGAAATGTCAGTGCTGCAAGAGACTCTTGATTTCCCCCATCAGAGTAATGGTTTCTTCTTTCATTCCACAGGGCAGTCAAGAGTGTGTTAAGGTACCACCGATGCATTGGTCTTCCCTGGTCTACCTGAGCAGCCCGGCCTACAACATGGCAACACACACAGCACAGGCACTGTCTGCTGACCCAACGCACAGATTGCTCTACAAGTGTTATTCGAGATGACTAATTTCTAGGACTCTCCTAAAATTATCTGCTTCTTCCTTTTTATATTGTTCTTCATCTGCAATCACTGTATCTACATACACCTATCTGCAGTGCAATTCATGATCTACTTTCTGCTGACAATGCCTCTAATAAAACTTTACTCTCCTGCAATGCAAAAAACCCTGTGTCCAACAATCTATTTGGTATATGAATATTGTATTTAAATTTAGGTGGGACAGTGAGATATAACTTCACAGAGAAATTAAGGTTGGGTGTATTATGTAATACGGTCCCAAAGAAAACTGTATCTTAACTTAATCAGGTGATGTCTGGATAAAATATTGGAGATGAACAAATACTTTCACACTAAACTCAATAGTGACACCTATAGGGAAGAAAAAAGGATGGGTGAAACCCTTTTTCATAGCGTACATTGCACAGGATGTGCAAGTACTTGATTTGCCAGCTGAACTGAAACAATCAGCATTAATTAACCCCAAAATTTCATGTAAATTTTGCCAAATAAAATCCATTTTCCTTTGGGTCCCTCAATGAGAAATCGATCACACTCAGGCAGCCCTCTCTCCCAACTTTTAAATGAGGGCTCTATCTAATCTCACTCAATAAAAGCAAAGGATTAGATGAGGAGATTAATGACGAGTATACAAAGAAGTTCTCCTTATAACACAAAGTTCATTTGTTAGGATTATTGCTCCTGACATGTTGGAAGATCTGGGCTCAGGTCTTTTCTCTGATGGTTCAAAATAAGGCAAGCGTGTTCCCTTATTTCACGCGACAATATTCCTAGCTCCATGGCTGTACAGCGTTCTGGATGGATGGGTGGAGGATGGCGGGGTGGAGGCAAGGTTCAATCTTTCTCACTAAAACTGCTCCACTTCATGTAACAGACTTACATTATTTGGGCTTGACAGAGGAAAAAAAAATGGTGAGATATCTCACTCTTTTAAAACTTACAAATCTGTATTTAAGTATTCGATTTGCAGTGGGCTGAGAAAGTAGCTGAACAGGGTCCACCACATTTCAGGCGAGTGACTCAGCTGCCGCCTTGTAACAAGTGAGGGTGGGTCTCACAAGCCTTCTTTGTTCTCTGAACAGCATATAAATCACTAACATTTTTTATCCTGTCAAAGAACTCTGCACTTGCACTTTGGTTTGCAAACAGATTCAGGTCAGGTAAGATACCATCTTTTGGGATAAACATGTATTATTTAAAAAGGCATCAAATTGTCCACATGTTACAATCCAAAGCCGAATTCTCAGCACAGCAGAAAGAGATGAGTCACAGAAACCCTCTCCCTAGAAAACAAAGGAGATTTGTAAAGTCAAAGCAAAAATACCTCTCCTTTGAGTCACAACAGGACTCTCATGCTCCTGCACACGCTAACAGAGACTCCTGTTCTGCCTTATGCTCCACTTACTTCTCAGATCAACCAGTACTGACTACCTCAAAAAATAAAGGTCTAAACCTCAGCATTAGTCAGCTATAATGGACTTTGCGATGAAATACCTTATTTCACCACAATTTAAACAGAAAGAACGTTTCTGATCCAATTGCGTTCTAGGCTGCCTGTTAGGAACATGCTGGAGTTTCCTGCTTCCCTACCACTGTCCCTCTGAAGCGGGAAAGGGGAGAAACCTCGGTGCTGGGTGTGCTGCCCTCAGTCTGTGCAGAGCATTCGAAGGGTGATGGAGTGAGGGTGCATCCACTGCTGAGCCGAGCGCACCCGCCTCTGGCTTTCCTCTGACTTGGCTGGCTGGAGTTGTTAGGCAGGACTTACCCGAGCATAATTTGCCCATCATAATATCAAAGCCCATCAAACCAAGACGGACTGAGCTGAAATCAGTCTGCATTTGCAATGTCAATGCAAGGGAACATGGTACTCTGCTCTGCTGTGGTTCGGCACAGCTCTGTTCCTTTGGCTAAGCACGCAGCAGAAGCGTGTCCTCCAGCCTGGTACACAGGGGAGACTTTGTTCGAAGCTGACGATGCAGCGTGTCAGTCCATACAGCGCGTCGCTTCGCACAGCATCCTCTAGAGGCAAATTCATAAAATATATGGTAGGATTTGTGACAAACTGTTCAATACAGTCTCAAAATTAAATTCAAGCCTCAGACCTCGGAAACGGTTAGGCTAAGGAAAGAACAGCTTAAATAATAATGAAATAGACACGTTTTTCACAGGGGTAACACTGTGATACCAGACAGGGTAATAAACCAAATCAACAGACAGTAAAAAGGTTAGAATTCATTATGAAGGACAGGGAAGAGAAAGAGAGGAAGTATCTGTTTCACATAATTCTGCCTGACAGTTCTGAGGTAATTCCATAGGAAATCAGCACGTTCAGATTAAGTCAAAGCCTCCTGGATTGTTCTTGCATGCATTAATTAAGCACGTTGACGTTGTTTTGCCTCTGTTTTCAACTCATTTAGTAGCAACAGTGGCTGCCACAGACAGACGGGGAGCCTGGTATTACCAAGTGAAGAGGAGAAGAACTTTATTAAGAATGAAGTTCAATCAAACGATGCCGTATTTAAAAAACAGGCCTGTAGGGGGGACTGTGGCGATATTGACGTTCTGCACTGTTACTATTTCCAAAGGCAACCAAAGGTATTGTGTGTTACAATCTTTGGGTGTGTTTGAGTTTCTTAATTCTAGAAATTAATCATCTCTACCTGCATAATATAACGTTTTCAGGAGGTCAGAGGAAGATGAGAGGGGGAAATAGCTGGATAGAGAAGAATCCAAAACCAGAAACGGAAATTAGTGGACTGAATCTCTGAGGGGCTTCATGCTGGATCAGGACTACCACGTGCCTGCAGGATCCAGACCGCAGCAAATGGTTTCGCTTGCAAAGGCGACTGCCAGGCACGGACAGGGACAACAGCCCATTGCTTCTACGTCCTGCAGTTTTGTGCACACTCTCCAAAGTCTCTCGCTCTCTTGGCTACGAGAAGATGGCACCACTGCGACAGCAACTGCAGCCTGGCCAGCCCCTCTCACCCCCGACGGCCTTCTGCAAGGCAGACTTCCCTCCTGGCCCCCACCACTCCCTCAAGTACTGGAAAAAAGAAAACCTGTGATTCACTATGCTTCTGATAAAAAATCAGATGAAAGGAAGCTACTTTTGTGATATTTCTCACATTTACCAGTTTACCATGATAAATAATAGCAGTCAAGATAAGCAAGTACAGAAATTCTTGTAGGAAAATCCTTTCTTTCTGTATTCCAAGTAACATATTTCCCTTAAGTTTCATGAAATACATACCATTTTGGAGTGGTAATTCCAACAAACTCCTGAATTTCTTCAAGTATTTTCACACTACGACAGACACTAAGGGCAAATGCTCTCTCATGGTCAATACAGTGAACATGCAATTTCAGGGGTGCTGGAGCTGACTTGCCTAACTTATTTAGCACTGCCTAAAGAGAAGTTTATGCACACTGCAATTACTCCTAATAACCCACTATTTATGAGCCCACGCTCAGAGATGCATTGCAAACACTGGCTGCAGGGAACACCTTTCCACTGGCATGCACTCCGGTGCTTAACCCGCCCTGGCAGCAGGAGTGTGACTGTGGATCAAAAGCACTTACAGTCTTATTAATCAACATTTTCTTATAACATCTCTAATCTTAGTTCAGTTCTTTCCCACAACCCGATGTCAGACTGTCAAAAATTATGGCAGTACCAAAAAGTTCATAGTGATCACACGCACGCAAAGACTTTAAAGAAATGCTGATGACTCCTTTCTGCTGAAAATGCTGTTAGAAATCACGTCACCAGAATCTTACAGTTTTTACCAGTTATTAAAGGTGGATCCATCAGAAAAGAGTGAAAAGGCACTCAGCAAGTGTTTCAGTCAGCTTGATTTGGTGGTGGTGGGCTGCCCAAAATATCTAAACAGTCGGCACAGACCTTAGTGTTTAATTAAAAGGAAATTTAAAGCTCAATACAAGTGTCAGAGGCCGATGGAAAACCACGGTTCTCAGTTACAGGTAACAGCCAGGACTGTCCAGGAAGGTAACCTACCTGATACACACAAATACTGTGACACTCACCTATAAACTACGATTTTGAAAATGAAGCAAACTGTTAGAGTAATTAGAAATACCCTTTTCCTTTCCTAAAGGTATGCAGTCGTTCTGGGCAGACAAAACCAGACTGCAGAACGTGTTCCTCATGAGCTGATAGTTGCTATGAGAACAGGCTGTTTCAAAAACGCCTCCCTAGCAGTAGCTCTCCAAACTAGTGGCTACAGAACTTGCCCTTGTAGAGAAATACAGTGATTTTCTCACTGAGCCTAACAGATCTGGAGACTCTCAGAATTTATCTCAAGCAAAAACCACTATGAAACCAACCGTTGGATCAGGAAAGCCCAAACCCAGTTGACGGGATCCATCAGCAGGGTTCAAAGAGAGCTCCTTGTTTTCCAATTTGATGAATTTGATGTGTTTAATGCTTGCACAGTAAAACCTCTACCCTTACTGGAAGCTGTGGCCTGTCACTATGATCAGAATATATTCTTATAGAACTAACAAAAGAAATAATATATAAGTATATAAATACAAATATACAAACATATGCATATAAATATATGAACACATAAACCTAAAGAGTACAAATACAAATATGGTCTCCAAATGTTTTACAGACACGAACAGAATAAAATAGCTCATCTCTCTCTCTGCTGTGAAACCCATCTACTCTGTTTCTACCAGGTCGGGGGGTGGGTAGGAGGGGTGGGGTGGGGTGAGCAGGAATTTTCCATGTGGCCTGTGGGAAAATGCCCTCGGAATAGTTCTAGGCCTCCTCCTTCAGCATGAGTCATTGCGGACCTGCAGCTGACACGGCAAGCATTCGACATGTACTTGGTCCCTCTGAAGCCTGGCACAGGTTTAGTCTATTTGGTTTTGGCAGTGGCCTCTAAGGTGCTTATTGCTGCTGCTGCCTGCAGCAACCTGACTTTTGGAACACATCCTCTCGTCAGTTAGACGTTTGACTCTTAATAATAGTTTCCAGCCCCATCACACCTTGCTGAGATTTACCAACCAGATAACCGGTTAAAGGAAGTGTAAAAATATATCCAGTGACTTGTCTTTCACTCACCGGGGCTTGGTGTCTGAACTGATCCTTTCTTCCCACACAATTTTTAATCACACTATAAGAAAATCTATTTTATTTTCCAATCTCAGATACTTTACTCCATAATGTGCATTACCATTATAGTTCTGGACTGATAGAGAAGTCAAGAGTTTAAAGCTATTTATGTTTCTAAGGAAACAGAGACAACAATGAGGTATTTGCAAAAGTACACACCATATCCAGTTTCAATTATTTGACAAGTATTTACATTGCTGCCAGTTACTGAAGTGTTTGAGTGCTTCATGATCTTTCACGTATTTTCCTCATACTAATCTATTCAAATATTATATAAATGACAAACTTTAAGAAATTAAATTGTGTGTCCCAATATCACTAAAGAAGCCTGTAGCTGAACAGGAATCCGTATCTTTCAACTTCAGCTCAAGTCATTGAATCATCGTTTCTTGTCTGCCATGAAAGAACCAGACCCCTGGATAAAAATGACTTGTCCTGTGTCTTACTCTCGCAATTTCTTTTAAAACTGAACCCTTACATGACCTTATTTCTCATCTCTTTCAATGCAGAAATCAGGGAACCCATGTGCATTTGTCTTCACCAAATCACATTCCTTCTGCTTTGCAAAAACAGTAATTTTGAGAAAGTCAACAGTGTTGCTCTCTGCTCTTACCTACCCTCTTTTTGAAGTGTGAACAGCTGTGTGTGCATGTGCTAGGACCTGCCTTTTCAGCACGTAAACATTCTTGTCTTTGAATCTGTTGGCACGTTCAGTGACTATGTGGCAATGCAAGGTTTGTGAGGATTAAAAAAAAAGATTAATGATGGGATATAAAAGCAAGAAAGCTAAGAATTACATCTCAGGCAGACATTCAACACAGTCATTCCAGTACCAGCTGCAGATCAGCTCTTGTTATCATTGGTTCCTCCCGCAAGGAAGTTTAAAGAAAAAATAGAAAATTTTGTGCTTGAATTAAAGAGATTCAAACGTTTCATGCCTATGATCTTCAATAGGAGAGGAAAACATACAAAGTTGTGATTTTAAAAGGGCACATGTCATGATCGGTAGGGTGAGGTGGCCAACGTTTTTGAGAGAAGAGATGAAGAATGAGAATGTGCATACAGCAGAGTCAAGAAGCACATTTTCACTGATGGAAGCAGAGGTAGAAAGGAAGAATTATCAGAAGGGACAAACACTTAAAGATTTAAAAGGTAAATTCAGAAGAATAACCTGACTTTCCTCATTTGTCCATGGAAGCATCCATGGAATTGCAGACACCAATAATGTAGGTTAAAATGTTGAAAGAGTTCACTTAATGGTAAGTGCATTAGCAATCCCTGGAAGCAAATTTAGCAGGATGTGAAAAGTGCAAAGTATATGCCAGCGTCACTCAAGGGCAAGAGAAATGGTTTACACGACAATTAATAAAAATGCCCTGAAACAATATGGACAATTTTATAAAGCAGCAGTGCTTAGTAAGGCAGAGTAGATAAAGGTGAAGCAGAACAAGGTCTCAGCCAGGAGCTTGGGTGTGGGCTGTTTCCACCCGTCCGTTGGATGACTTCACTTCAATAAACATGTCTCCCTTACCCTCAGATAAGTTGCAGATAAAGGAAATTCCCTTTGTTGTCTATTCTTTATATTTCATTTAGGGAAAAGCTGACCCTACAATAAATTAAGTTGATTGTGTTGGGAGGAAAAAAGACCTATGCAGAATGATAAAAGCACCTCCTTTCTTGAGCAAATACTTCGCCATACCAAAGGCTTTTCCAAGCTTTTAAGTGCCTGTTATCACGTTAAGGGAGTCCCAACAAAAACAAACACATGCAGCCATTGAGGTAAGAGAGAGCTGTAAACTTAAAAGAAAACCAAAACCTTTCCGGAAACTTAGAATGCAGTTTTAATAAAAATGCTGCATGAGGGACTGATTTGCTACCAGACGCTTATGATATATTTGGTGGCATAAATAAGATTAAATAGTTACTTCATTTGACAGTGTCTCCCAAGCTTCTCCTCTCCTGATGCTTTCAGATGTCCTTCCAAACAGCCATGAAGAATTGCAGTTCATTCTTTGGGAATTTTTCCCCCGTATGTTGAAGCAAACCTCACCTGCTTGCAGTACTTTGTCACTATTCTTACAGTATAATATACAACGATTGCTGGCTGCTTTTACTCAAGGGGTTTCCGAGGGAATGCAGAGGCCTTCCAGACCCCAATTTTCATGAACTGGATCATAAAATATTATGCAGCATCACACACTTACATTTTATTTTGCAAAACCCCAAAATACACTGCTTTGAGGACCTGACATGGGAGTCTAGGGAATGGTGAAGGAGTACCTCGGGGGAAGGGTGTTCCTCTCTCCTTGCAGCAGGAGACAAATGAGAATCACTGGCATTTGTTCTCCTTTAAGCTTCTCCTATTTCTGGTCAGTGGAGAAAAGCACATTGACTTATGTTCTTTATGCCCTTACTATGGACTTTAATATTTAACAACAAAATAACTGTTCTTCTGTAGCTTTCTTTTTGTTTGCAGGCAGACTGTAACTTTCTGGTACTATTATTTCACCTATGCACAGGACAGGGAAGCGTAACCTGCTGGGCAGGTTTTTCCTACCCAGGGCTGAACAGGACATTCAGCTCTACAGAAGGAATGACCAGCGTGTCTTTGGCAGACACAAGTGTCCTCTGTACCTCTTAAGAAAGGCTGCACAGTTCTGCTGTGCAAGTTGGAGAGCTGTGCGCGCGCAGCAGTCTCTACAGAAAGACAAGAACTCAGTGTGATGGCCCTAGGCTGCAGCAGCACAGTCAGGTAATGCACGGTACGTATATTGTATATATCAAGTGACATATTCTGTACCTGACTCGCTACAGAATTCCTCTGTCTGATACAGCCTCATCACTGAATCACGGAATCACGGAATCACGGAATCTTCAGAGTTGGAAGGGACCTCTAGAGATCATCTAGTCCAACTCCCCTGCCAAAGCAGGATTGCCTAGAGCACATTACTCAGGACTGTATCCAGGCGAGACTTGAAGACCTCCAGAGAAGGGGACTCCACAACCTCCCTGGGCAGCCTGTTCCAGTGCTCTGTCACCCTGACCGTAAAGAAGTTTTTCCGTATATTTGAACGGAATCTCCTATGTTCCAGCTTGTGCCCATTGCCCCTCGTCCTGTCATTGGGAACCACTGAAAAGAGTCTGGCTCCATCCTCCTTCAACCCACCCAGAACCACTGGATGCAGAACCAACGGGGCTGTTACTACAGGTGCCCTGGCCAGCTTCCAGCTTGTGTGTTTGTTCTTTTACCCTCCCTATATTTGCCCTGTAGTTTGACATTTCTTTCTGCACAAAGTGAGCACAGCACTAATGTGTGATCTAAAATACCCGATGCATTTTTATGGGTATAGAAAGACCAGACAGGCCCTGCCACAGAGCATGCATTTCATTTGGCTTATCTTTAATTCTTTATTTTGGTATTAAATGAATTTTTGATTGAAACATTGAAGCATGCATCTCGTGCTCCAAAGGTTCTGTTCAGTGGAAGCACTTGCAGGTGGCAGAATTTCTGCCCAGGCCTGGGCGCTCCTTGAAAGCTGGAAATGCTGGTAGGGCAGCATACTCCCTCTTTCTTTGAGACAGTTCTCCTGGGGAGTCCCAGAGGGCCGGAGGGAGGGAGGGCTGGCAAGCGAAAGAAAGAGAATGGAAAAAAAAAGATGTGCGTACCCACTGGTGTGTTCGGGATGCTCATGGAGGAGCTGGCAGTAACAAAAGCAACACTGCTTTTGAAAATGCCCCTTGGATAACAGAGGACTTCAGCATTTTAGAAGTAACATTTTCATGAATCTCAAAGACCAGAAGACTAAGTGATTCTGTTTCTTGCGGTCACTTCCCTCTTTCAGTAGCAATGAAGGGACTAAACGGATAATCAGGCACTTGTTTCTGCTGTTGCTCACTCCCCAGCTACTCAGGGAAGATTAATGCTGATCTCTGCTACAGCTACAGTTCCTTCAAAGGGATTCTTGTTTCTTTAGAAAACCAGACTCTCTCAGACAAGGCATGCTCTGTGTCAGACCCTCTCTTCTACTGTCAGCCCAAAAGGAACTGAGAGCAAAGAAAGAAATAGTGAAAATGTTACCTCTGAAAGAAGAATTTGTTTCATGGGCAATAGGGATAACAGAGGGCTGGGAACTTGTTTTGTCAAGGTCCACACATACCGTTCACCATTTGGGCTCCTTTCAAGCTCTGTTATCAGTCTACCAATTACTAACTTAATCACTCTGCATTAAAATTCTTTCCTGAGATTACGTGAAGAAAGTCGCAGTGTGACTGCGCTATGGACGCAGCGTTGGCTGCAGCAGGGCTGTGCGCTCCCAGCCCTTTGGCTTCCATGCACCTAAACTCTAACTAGATTCATGAATGCTCCCCGCAGCAGGGTGACACCTCTGCTGAATCCCACCTTTTGGTTCAAGAGGCAACAGTGAGGGGGAGGGAATCAGCTCATGTACGTGAAGGTATTTGGGAAAGAAACACAGCCCACTTCGTAGCAACTGACCAATAAGAGGAATTGCCGTGTTGGCAGAAGGCTTAAGGCTGATTAAATTCCATGGGTCTCAGATAACACATTCTGCAGACAACTCCCATTGTCACAGGCATAAAAGAGATGGGGTGGGGGACCGGGGCACACACTCCTGCCTCAGGATCACAAGCCGTGCGAGCTGCCGCTTGGGTTAGGCCCTTGGTATTTCTTACCATGGCCAGTTACAGCTTCAGGCAGACTACCTCTTCTGTGGCAGGGGGACCCGGCGGCTCCTCTGTCTTTCTCGGTGGAGGTTACTTTAGGGCTCCAAGCATCCATGGGGGATCTGGTGGCAGGGGTGTGTCAGTCTCTTCTGCTAGATTTGTCTCTTCTGGCCTAGGAAGCGGCTTGGGTGGTGGATATGGAAGTAGTTTTAGCAGCAGCTTTAGTGGTGGTTTGGGTGGTGGTTTGGGTAGCGGCGATGGCCTCCTCTCAGGAAATGAAAAGGCAACTATGCAAAGCCTGAATGAACGCCTCGCATCTTACCTGGAGAAAGTGCGTGCGCTGGAAGAGGCCAACTCTGATCTTGAAACTAAAATCCGAGACTGGTACCAAAAACAAGGACCAGGCCCAGCTCGGGACTACAGTCCTTATTACAAGACTATTGAAGACCTCCGAGACAAGGTAGGTGCTAATATTTATTAAAAATTATCTTAGATTTGCACTTAAGAAGGAAGCATAAAAACCCAAAGAGAGAAACTTCACTAGGAAAACACCCATAAGGCATTGCAGTTTATGAAAAGGAGAGGAAGATGAAAAGAATATGTAATGATCAGGTGGGGCGGACAAAGAAAATTATCAGTATGGAATTCTCTACTTTTGTAAACATTAGCTAAGAGAATGTACAAAACAGTCAGTCTGAGACGCCTTAGTACTTAATTCTCTGATAATGTTTGCTTTTAACAAAGCATATATATACACACACACAGATATGCACACAGATACATGTTATATATATACACACATGCTGGTCATATACACATGTATGAGCAGTTAATATATATATGACCACATATATACTGATAAATAAAAAGAGAGCCAAACAATGACAGCAACTTGTCTATCTCTGGAATCTGTTACCCGCCATATAGCTTGAAAAACTTCAGAGGCACATACACACCACTTTAACGGTAAAAATAAAAATTGGTTAAGTACAATTTTGTAAATGTGAAGACAGCAGCTCAAGATTCCATCACCATACATTTCTTTTTCTTTTACATTTCACTTACTGAAGCTTGGAATTGAAATAACGAGTGCTGAAACATTTGGCTTATGGAAAAAGAAAGTAGCAGACATGAAGTAATCAATGCCATATATAAATGCAGGATTTGCCCCAATAGCCCATGGGTACCTGATAAGAGATTACTTTGAGATGATACACACCCCGGAAAACATAGGTAGCAGCTGATTAAACTATGTAAATAAATGAAAGAAAACTTGAGGTTTCATTTTCACAGTTCATGACCGCTCCCACGCAGTTTACTTTCTCCTTGCTTCAACCCATTCACATTCTCTATTGATTTCAAAAACTGAGCTCCAGTAAAGGCAATTAGATTTTCTCCTTTTAGTATTCTTTTCCCTCCTGTCTTTTACTCCCCTTAGTCGGGGAGAGAAGATGTTTTTCCAGCTGTTTTTGTGGATGACCTTTTCAGTTTTAAAAGTGGCAGGCAAAAGAGACACGCTTTCTAAGTAAAATTTACCAGGATTACTTCTAAATAAACAAAATTTCCTTTGGGGGCTTTCCTGATGCATGAGAAGAATCAATAAACACTATCCTGGATATTTGAGGAAATAAAAATGTGTTCAAGGCCTATACAAATGCAATACGAACCCATATTGTTTACGAAACACAAACACTTCCTGTATTTTAAAATCATACAGCCCTTGTAACCACTTCCCACTCTTAAGAAAATATGTAATGAGAACAAGCTCTGCCAAGAGGGGTCTGCAGACTTTGCTTCCTTTGCATCTCTCCAGGAAACAGGTTTCTTGCCTCAGTCCTAAAATATCACCTACCCCCTGGCTCACCAAAGTCCTCTCCCTCTAAGACAGCACGTAGTTTTGTCTCACTGTGGCACTTCTAGCTAAAAGCCACTTCATACGCCAGGCAAGAGGAAGAGGACCTGTCCATAACTGACAATCATGGCAAAAGCACCGTGATAAATCTGTGCAACATATTTGCTATAGATCATTGATGCTTTCCTACTGAGACCAAATGAAATACACTTTTATTGGGTGTAGCTACAGATGAAAGAAAATTTTAACTCTTAATCTTCAGATCAGGAAAGAAGATAACATAGTTGTTTCAGCCTCAGCAATGAACTCTCATTGTTTGTAGATCCTTGATGCCACTATCGACAACTCGAAGATTGTCTTGCAGATTGACAATGCCAGGCTGGCTGCCGACGACTTCAAAACCAAGTGAGTAATTTCTGAGAGGAGAAAGGTCTCAAGCAGGCAAAAATCCTGTTGAGCCAAAGAGCAATGGCTGTGAAAAAAGAAAGGAATGCCTATAAAATCTCTGTATGAACATGAGTTTGATCCTGTCATTGCAGTTCAGCCCTTTATGTATTTGCTGAAAGCACCTTCTGCACCACTGAAAATTTTATATCACGTAAAATATGTGGAGAAAAGTTTAATGCTGGACATTTGCTACATCATAAATCCTGTAAAAACAGATACATTTATAACAAATAACGTATTTCATGGTGGGCTGGCTTAATCAGCTGAACTGAATAGTTTTGGTCTGCTTTTTTAAGGTTTGAAACAGAGCAAGCTCTTCGCATGAGCGTGGAGGCTGACATCAACGGCCTGCGCAGGGTCCTGGATGAGCTCACCCTGGCTAGAACTGACCTGGAGCTGCAGATTGAAAACTTAAAGGAGGAGCTGGCTTACCTGAAGAAAAACCATGAGGAGGTAAAAAACAAGAAACATATTTGAAAGTGACACTAGAAAAATAGTGTGTGGCAATGTAGAGTCCATCAGGATTACCCTGAGCTCTCCAACAGTCAAGAAAAGATTTCTGTGTAGACTGGGAAACTAAAGATACCCCCTGCAAGTATTTAAGGGGAGTCAGTCAGACCTTAGCCCTGGAAGAAAGAACAAAAGGTTCATAATGTTTTCAGTTTATGATTGTACCCTCTTTTGTCTCCCTCTGCCATGCCCACATAGGAGATGAGTGCCCTGGGAGGGCAGGTGGCTGGCCAAGTCAGTGTGGAACTGGACTCTGCTCCAGGCATTGACCTGACCAAGATCCTGGCTGATATGAGAGACCAGTACGAACACATGGCTGAGAAGAACCGGAAGGATGCTGAGGCCTGGTTCCACAGCAAGGTAGAAAAAACTCCATACTATACAAATTCTAATCAGAAGAAAATCCATGAAAGAAACAAAATAATTATTAAACCACACAGAAAACTGCTGTGAAAGCCTTATGACCTCTACTGAGAGGCCCCACATTTCTCATGTGAAGTTTTCCCTGTTTCAGACTGAAGAGCTGAACCGTGAAGTAGCTGTCAATACTGAACAACTGCAGAGCAGCAAGTCAGAAGTCACTGACCTGAGACGCACGTTACAAGGGCTGGAAATAGAACTTCAGTCACAGCTTAACATGGTATGTTAAAATTTGCACTAAAATGGGTACATACACCCCTCCCTGCACAGAGTCCTGCATCTGGCAGCAACCTTCTCGTGGTTTCCCCTCCAACCTCTCTGCTCTCAGAAAGCCGCGCTGGAAGGCACCCTGGCAGACACGGAAGGGCGTTACAGTGCCCAGCTGGCACAGATGCAGGGCCTGATTGGCAGCATCGAGGCGCAGCTGGCTGAGCTCCGAGCTGATATGGAGCGCCAGAACAGTGAATACAAGATCCTCATGGATATCAAGACTCGACTGGAGCAAGAGATTGCTACTTACCGACAACTCCTGGAAGGCCAGGACTCCCAGTAAGTAACTCTGCTCACTGCAGGAACCCTTTTTGCTTAGCCTCATAAAGCTTCACTGTGCCACGGGGCTCCTTCGCCACAGCACCACAGTAAACACAACTTCAAACACTCCGGGGGTTCTAAGATTTTTAACAAATTAATTTTTCTGGACCATAGTGGACCTAGAAATCTTACAATTCCCATTTACATTGAGTACCTCAAAGAGTTTCTAAACAAAAAGGCAAACTGACGAGCAGTACAAGAGATTAAACACAACTAACAGCTAAAGTGGTAACTAATCTTTAGCTGCTTGACATTCAGGAAACACAGTGCAGTTAGTCATTTTATAGCATATTAAGGATTAATACCAAATTCCCATAAACTTCCTGTTACCAGTTAAACAGCTCTCGCCTCATAGGAATCAGTGTAGGAGAAAATATTCTGAAGAGAAGCGAAGGCAGCCAAGCTAGCTATTTTCAGCCAGCCATTGAGTGGACCTCCCAGGTGGGACCACAGCTATCTGTCGTTTCCCATATAGCCTCAAGGAAGAAAGTATCTCATAGCCTGGAACAAAAAAATGAGGTAGGAGTTGACAGGTTTTGATTTCCTCTGTTCCTTCTTTTTCCATAGTTGTCTTTTCCCACTGCAGTTGCTTAAAAATGTATTTCCTACAACAATTCCCTCTCCTGAGCTGAGAGGGAGAGCAAGGAGATGACCATCTCTTCTCTGACTATATACAAAATGCAATTTGCTTTCCTACATCCTCATCTCCTGCAGCATTTGATGTGTTACCTCTCCTTTCAACTGTTACCTCTTTCTTCTACAGGATGTTTGGCTCCCTTTCTGGAACTGCCGGTAAGAATTCTTTCTCTTTCAGGAAACTTTTAGGAATTGAAGTTTTATTTTCTAAAAGGAAATATACATACATTATGGTAGGTGTGTCCATTCTAGAGACTCAGGTGCTGCACTGATTTGTGTTGCTAGTAAGTAACAAAGGATGACTCTGGCTAGTGTTTAACAAATTTCAGTCATTAAAAGATGTTAGACATCCGAAAAAAATCTCAGACTATGCTACAGCAAAGGCTAAGTAAAGCACAAAACGCTTAATCATTCACCTAGATGCAAGGATACAAGAAATTTAAGCTTGGCCAGCTCAGGGGAACTGTATGAACATGCAAGTAAAACATGCCTTGAGCTTTTAAAGGTCAGCTGTATTGTAAAAGTGATGTATGATTCAAATCAATGCTATGAAGAAAACTTCTGAGAGAAGGGAATGAGAGACGAGAGATAAACGAAGCTCAGAGCCCATTGTAGAGTGGTCTCATGGGTGTTATGCTTAAGTAATTGCTGTTCTTTCCCTCCATGTTATTGTAGACAAAAGAGACAAGCTGGCAGGTGGAAAATAGTACTGAAAGTCCTCCAAACGTCACCTTCAAAATGAGAAAATGGAGACAACGCACAGGAATTGAAACAGAAAGGAATCACTCTAAACTGCTGGAAATTACTATCTTAAAGCACAGAAAATTCTTGGCCACACAAAGTTTAGGTAGAGTCATCCATTTAGTGGTGATTAATTTGCAAATTGAGTTAGCTTTTCAATTATTTCTAGTTCTTTCATGTACTGAATTGCTGTACCTACTCTAATAAAGATGATCTTCTTGCAATCTTAACTTCTTCTTGTTTACTGGGATACCATTACTGAAGTCTGGCTTTGATCAGGCAGGAAACAGCCAGCCAGCCTCCCCGACAGGTTAATGCTGCCAGTGGCTGTGGGAGGGCGGCTTGATCTCCGTCCCTCATTTCTTCTAGCCCCTCTTTCTGGCAGGAGCTCTGAATATGGAGGCAACAGCATCCTCAGCCCCTCAGAGCGGGGAATACAAGAGTGACTTATGTTTCTAACTACAGCGGCTGTGCACTCTGAAGAGCAGTAGCAGTGAGATGTTACGTGATTCTGGTAAAAAGCAAGAGCTGGGAGATGTTTTGTTAGGGTACAATATAAAGCTGTTTGAACAGCTTGACAATAACTCCTACAGAAAGAAATAGGAGTGAGAAACACTTGTGAGATTTCTTCACTCACTTTCCCAGTTCATACAGAGGTAATAAACCTTAGCACCAATTTTGGTCACCTTCATTCTCATGCCATTGAAAGATATTATCCCAGCTGAAATTCTAAATGTAATCACTTTTAGTTCAGGCCCCCAGAAATCAGTAATTTCATTTCCAACCATCCCTCTGCAAGCTTACAGTCATGGAAACTTTTCAGGGTTTGTGCTAGAAGAAACTCATGGCTATAACCCAACTATCCCATTCCCACCTCCCACTATTACAAGAGGCACAGAGTCAGCTGAACAGGAAACTGAACCGACAGTATGCACAGACTAACAGTACCCCAGTACTGTACTCCTGCAGAGTGGATCATCTTGCAGCCTGCGTTTCAGGGAGACATCATCAAATCCTTCAGCACTTCTCTCCTTGGACTTGGGAGGGAATAACTAGATGTTCCTAACAGATTAATGAGCGTTTGCATAGCAGGGAGCATCTCAAAGCTGTGGACCTCCTCTATCAAGGTTGGGCAATCCTCTTCAATTCAAGAGGCGCTGGTGCTTGCTTTGGTTCAGCAGTGACTCAGGTGAGCTGTCAACATCAGCTGTCAAGTACTGACACAGCCAATCCCAGCTTAACCTCTGGAAATCTTGCATGGTGGCACTAGGCAGTGGCTTCACTATGACAGGGAAAAACTGTGACAGGAAAGAAAAACAGTCACAAAAAGTAAGAATTAGCAAAGACATATAGAGAAGAGGACAAGATGGGAAGAACAGGGGGATTAAGGCGCTGTGGTGGAAACGAGCAGAATCGAAAGGTAGCTGTGACATGAAAAGTCCTGGCATGCACGAGAGGAAAGTGGCTCTTCAGCAGCTCGCCTGGTGATACAGTGTCCGCTTTTGGAAGGGCAAGGACAAGAAAGCTCTTGGGCATTCAGTGCTTCAGTACAGGCTGTTCCTGAGTGCTGACACACTTTCTAATAAATGCTTTGTACCAAATTTACTCCCTACAACAGTTAGACTTAGAATCCCTCCCAGATGAAAGAACAAACAACTCCAGGTCTGTTTTTTCATCTTAACAAATCCCATTGCCTGAGAGCAAGTTCTTGTGACAAAACCAGTCAGAGTATGAGATTACTGGTGCAGATGTCTTGTGTTGTATAGCTGCAAACATAAAAGTCTGACAAGAAATTCTCATGCTACAAGAATGCAAACTATAAGTTATAAGGACACTTTGCAAATGTGTGTTTCGACCAAGAAGTTTTATTTTCAAAGACTGAATTAAATGCATGTTTAGAAAAAAAGTTGTTTAAAGGGTTAACCGTTTAAAAGTCCTTAAGAGGTTAAAAGTGCCAAGAATGGAATGAATTCATAAACCCTGCTAGAGAAGTTAGAGTCTTCAGAGACTCCAAAAGGCTAGAATTCTTGTTTTTCTAGCCTAATTTGAATTTTAGTTTAGAATTTCACTGATTTTGTCCCGTATTTGTAGGGTAATGAAGGATTTCTGGTGAAATGTTAAATACAAAATCACTCAGAGACTATAATTTCAGAGTTTGGTTCAGAAAAAAAGTGTTTTCTAAAGGTATGTAATGTCTGAGTGATGGTTGTATCAGCAAAGACTGAGATGAAAAACAAGCTGCTTCTTGAATGGAACTCTCTGTCCTCCTGAAAGGAGAGGCTAAAGTGTGTCAACTCCATTAATCCCATAACAGGAGTAATAAAAGAGTTTGCACAGCGTAGACATGTCAGGGAATGTCCTCCAGGAAAGCTCTGGGGAAGCATGACAAACCAAGGAGCTTATGCACACCAGTACAATGCTGAGCACTGTGCAAAGGATGAAACTGTGTGTCAAGACATTGGATAACAAATCTTAGAGTGAGATTTCTTATCTCTAAGATAAGTGAGATTTCTTATATTTAATAATTCTCTAAGACAGTGAGAACAGAATAAAGGCATAACCTTGAAATAGCGCTTTTTTTTTTTTTCCACTTCAGCAGGCGATGGGCTTCAATTTCCTTGTATGGACTATCAGGATAAAAATTTGTAGATTGAAATTCACATTCCAGCTGCAGAAGCGAGCTAAATGAAGAATGCACAGAGCAACACCGATCTCTACCTGTACAGCGACAGCACCCATTTGAGGTGTTCCTTTAAAGTCCTAAGAGGTTATGAAACTGGAAGCATTCCAAACCCCATGAATTTAGAGAAATGTAACTGATTTTTCTTTTTAAGTGATAGCTAGAACACAGCTAAAACGCAGAAATAATAATAGAAAAGAAGCATATGACTGTATGTAGAATCATACCTAGTTCTAGAACTGACCTAACGACAGATGATTTTCACGTATGTGTTCAAATTCAGAGCTGATGAAATTAGATTCATCAAAACACTTTTGATTTCTAAACTCTTACTAATGTAAATACCAAAAGGTATATAGTTTTTCACCAAAGCAAGCTTTGCCTTACATAGTCTATTATAAAATGACATAATGCATTTAGGTTTTGATATAGATGTCTGCAACCTGGAGACAGTAACAAAACGACAATATTCGCATAAATGAATACCGTGAGCGAGTGAATTCTGAATACACACAAGCATTTGCCAGCAGTCTGCTCGCAGTGTAGAGGTACAGACATATTTACCATTTCTCTCTCACCAGAAGACCCAACATTCCTGGGGAAGCGCTCCAAAGTGGAGCTTTCTTCTCCTTAGGAAAATACCTGTGAAGCACAGCACCTGAAGCAAGCTGCAAATAAACGATCCATAAGCGACGACCTCCAAACTTCACAGCACTTCACTGAGGCACTTTTCCTTGGATTCTCCTTTGGTTTGAAAGTACTACTGACAATTTCTATTAAAATATTAGGAACTATTTAGAAGTAGTTGTTTAATACGAAAGAACAAATAGTGAAGATGATTAAGGCAGGGATAAGGCTCAGGTCTGCAAATGCTGCACTCTGCATTTACACGCTTTCGGTCATGGGGGACACACCCTGAGGGTTCGAGTTTGGTGGTTAACAGAAAATTGAAAAAGCCTCAGAATCCCCACCACTATGGATTCCTGAATTATGTTATAGGATGCAACCTGTATTGGCTGCTTGGTTTATTTTTATTTTTCCCAGTGGTAAGTATTCTACAGGAAAGAAACAGCTTTATATCTGCTCCCTGGTTTTTATAAGTGTTCATCTGATAACAATCGAGAGTAACACACAGGGCATTTGAAAAAGCAGCAGAGTGCTTCACCAGCAGGCTTCCAAAGAAGTTACAAAGACTGAGTGAAAGAAGACTGAATGAAAAATCCCCAAAGTTTCCTGTTAAAATTTATGGTGTTTTCCAGAAGTGATTTTGCTACTTTTTTTAAAAAGGAATTTGATCTTGATTATTGTGGGATCACTCAAGAGTTAACCAGACCCTAGCAGCATGCACACCTCAGGTTATTTACATTACAGGGGTCTTAAAGAAACTTTTTTATCTTCAGGAGAGTTTGCCTTAACTTGTTTCCTGAGATACTAACTGTTGGAGATAAACAGATTTGGCAAGCTATGCAGAACCATTAATCTGCCCAACAGCAGAACTGAACTGCTGTGGCAAAGGTCCAGGTTCAGTTTGAAACATGTTTCCACAACTGTGAAACAGCCCGTGTTCTCTAATCAGCCGAAGAATGAGTGGACGTCCTCAGAACCGGGCTGTTGAGCTGTGTATCACAGCTGGATTCTTGATGTTTCTTTCCTCCCAAGTACACATCTTTCCTAGAAAAAAGGCCGTGCATTTCCCTGAGGCTGCATTAAAGTCTCAATTGTGAACTTCAGAAAAACCCTCGGTTTATTCCAACAACTGGTATGAGCCTCAGTTTATCTGAAATCACCCATCCTGAATTCTAAGGTTATTTTCTATTGATAGGTATGGTCAAAAACTGTGCTAAAAACAACACTCTCCTTATTATGTTGTGAGCAAACATACCATTTTTCTTCTTTATTTCAAAGTTTTATTTTAAACTAATTTCGGTGGTTCTGAACTAGAGACCCAAGAAAGTTCCTCCCGTCTTCACTTTGTCCCTGCTTTTCTCCCTCCTCTCAACCCTCTGTTTCCTTAAACCCTTATGCCCCTCAGTACCAGTTTATTATCATACCATACCCCTACTTCTTCAACTGCACCCTGTGGCTTTCATCTGAAGAATGTCACCTTGCTGTGCAAAGGGAATGGGGCTCTTCCTTCAAACTCCACACTGTTGCCACACTCTCCACACACACATCATCGCCAGTGACACACCCCAGCAGGGTAAACAAGCAGTTAATACTTCCTTAAAAATCTCCCAAATCTGGTTCCCCATAATTATGCAGTATTGAACAGAGTTGTATTACTGAATTTACTGCCTTTCAAAATTCCCTAGCAAATTACTAGATTTGAAAAATACTGCTGTTTCAGACTCCCACTTTAAATGAAGGATTAAGATGACTCTTCTAAGTGCTCCTCAAATCTTATTTTCAAGAATTACTTCATTTCATAGTGCATATTGGCATTAAACACATTAATTGCTATGTGAACAGTTTCATCTCAAACCTGATTTGTTTACATTTTCCAAAAGTAACGGGAACTTAGTCCTCCCACATTTCTTTTAATTGAATTATTTCAATCTTGTATTACCTTTCTTAACTATTTCACATGCCCTAGTAAATTAACTATGCCCACTCGTCCTTGTACATTGATGGATGCTAACTGCTCCCCATGCAACGCTATCCTGATAGGCTCTTTGTACTAAAAATTCAGACTCCGAAATCTATGTATTACTTCCAAGCAAAGAACAGGAATAAGGACATACCAAATTCAATTACAAAATTTTAAGGGGGAAAAATACGGATAGAAAAGAAGCAATAATGGTGAGATGAGCAGATGATTGCACATTTTTCAATGAAAGGAGAATTTTACTTAAACTTCATTTGCAGAAAAAGTGTTCTTAAAATAACCGTGGTGATTGCTGTGAGTGGGCAAGTGGGTGTGGTTGAACTCACTTTGTTTTTCCATTCTTAAATGTCAGAGAAGTAAACTCCAAGTTTCAGAACTATAGCCTGAAGAAAAAACACTCATCTGAATCATCTCTTTTGTTTAATTAAAAAAGAAAACCCAAGCCCTAGCCCCTGAGATGCACAGCCAGCTCTCTTTGTGAGGAATGTCATCATAATTGGCCTCACCTCTAGGGAGGAGAATTTTTGGAGGGAGGGCTGCAGGTTGGGTTTGTCTCCTAACACCCTATCTTGAGGATATAAAAGAAGCACCAGGGCAGTGCAGGCACATACTTTCCTCTTCTACACCAAGCTGAATAACTGACCTTAGCGCCTTCTTGTGCTGCAGCTATGGCTACATCCTTCATGCGGAGCTCTTCTTCTACCTATGGTGGTGGCTTTGGGGGTGGTGGAAGCGGCAGCTCTCGCCTTTCCTCAGTCCGGACAGGAGGAACCTGCCGAGCTCCAAGCATACATGGAGGATCTGGTGGCAGGGGTGTCTCCATCTCTTCAGCTAGGTATGTCTCCTCTGTAGGAGGCGGATATGGTGGTGGCTTGTGTTCTGGTTTTGGTAGTGGTTATGGAGGAGGCTACAGCGGCTTTGGTGGTGGTGCTGCCTGTGGCTTTGGCGGAGGAGCTGGCTTTGGTGGAGGAGCTGGCTTTGGTGGAGGATCTGGCTTTGGTGGAGGTTTTGAAGTTGGTGGTGGCTTTGGTGGTGGTGATGGCCTTCTCTCTGGAAATGAAAAGATAACTATGCAGAATTTGAATGACCGTCTGGCTTCGTACCTGGACAAGGTACGGGCACTGGAAGAGGCAAATTCGGATTTAGAAGTTAAAATCCGAGACTGGTATCAGAAGCAAGCTCCCACCAGCCCAGCCCGGGACTACAGTAATTATTACAAGATAATTGAAGATCTCCGAGACAAGGTATGACATTCATATGTAGAAGGGTTATAAGAATGCATTAGAATTGTGGAACTGCATATTTCACTTCTTTAAAATAAGGTAAAATAACTACAAAATAAATATTGATTTCCCCAATTTATTGTGGTTATGAGCATTCTAGCAGAAAAGAGCAGGTTTGTCTCAATGTAAAAACCAAATATGTTATCCTGAAAATGTGATGCTCGTTGAAATTAAAATGATTGCACTAAAAGTTGGCAAAACATGGCAAAATGTGTTTAGAATTATCAATATGTTTATTCAGTAATCAAATAGTAAAGACTGTGACAGGTAGGCCTCAAAGGCTGAAAAATGATTCTCCTAGCTACAGATAAGATCGGGTGTTGTACAAGCATATTTTCTAATTATGTTTCTAATTTGTGTTACACAAAGGTATCTCAGCTCTCTGGTTTGCATATGTGGAATAGAGCTTAGTGGTTTTGTTTTTTCTCCATAAAAGCTGTAAGAATTACAGTGGGACCAAAGAGCAACACAATAACTTGAAATGGCTATTGCAATCCAAAAGGCACGTTTAACCAGAGACATCACAACAGAGGTCCATCTTTTTCTACCTTCCCTGATGGTTTACAGCCTCACTAACTACCTACTACATACTCAGGACCATGATATTTCACCATTATTCACAGGAACCTTTTTCTGTGCTTTTTGATTGCCAGATCCTTGCAGCTACTATTGACAATTCCAGAGTCATTTTGGAGATTGACAATGCCAGGCTGGCTGCCGATGACTTCAGACTGAAGTAAGTTTACCTGGAGCACATTTGTCTTCTCTCTCCTTGTCTCTTTCTCAAAACAGTTTTCTGAAGTTTAGTATTATTTCTTATCTAGAAGATAAAGTTCTTCAGTCACTGAAGGACACATTTCAAAAATATGGATAGGTATTTTGCCTTGATAACTTCTGATGAAAAAACCCCTGGCAAACAGAATCAATGTGATGAAGGATCAATTTGGAATATAAACCTGATAGAACACAGTATCCAGATCACTGAACTGTTTACGTAATAAATTACAGTTCATGTCTTAGTTTTTTAGGGATGCTTTTAACTACTTTTACTAGCCTAAATCACAGGGGAAAAGAAGACAGGAATAGGTTGAGATTTTCACTTCAATGGAACAGAGTGGCGTGAAGAGATCGCTGTTCCATTGCAGTAGTTCTCTCTCAAAGAGTCTGAAATTTACAAAAGAAAGACCAAGAGTAATTTGGGGCTTATCCAGCTCATGGACGCAGCAGTACATCAGACACTGCTGATAAGATAATAAAGGTACTTGAGCAACTGATTTATCTTGCAGTGATGTACCTGCAGGTTTATGTTTTCCCCTCTGGTGTCCTAGGCAGAACGGGGCAACCTGTGCTTTCCTTCACACCAAATTTAAGAGGACACTGCAAATGGACTGTCCTGCGTGACAACTTTTCTATTCATGCTGATAATCATGATTAGGTTCTGCAACATGAAATGTCATGTACTCCTCAACAATAAAATCAGATGGCACTGCCTCTACTTTCATATGTCATAGTCAGATGTTGGAAAAAACCATCTTTACTCGCTTTGCAGTTCTTTTCAATATGTATGCTTTCATTTAGAGCCCACTGTTCCTCTTACATTCAATACAAAATTTTGTACGTTTAGAGCTCTACTGAATACAAACTCGTACATATTCCAGTGCTTATTTCTTTTTTAAACTGCAGATATGAGAATGAGTTGTTCCTGCGCCAGAGCGTAGAGTCCGACATCAACGGCCTGCGCAGAGTCCTGGATGAGCTGACCCTGTCCAGAGCTGACCTGGAGATGCAGATTGAATCACTGAAGGAGGAGCTGGCCTACCTCAAGAAGAACCATGAGGAGGTGAGAGTCCGTAACAGTGCAGAGAGGGAATCACTTCCCTTTGGAATTTCTGCCTCTCGGGTGGGGAGGGGGAAATCCAAACAAAAAAGCCAGAATGACAACATTACAGCTTAATATGAAGAAAACTGTAGTATTAAAAGAATCCAAAGAGTCTCCTGAGAAGCATTTCTCTGATTTGAAACTGTTCCAACCCATTAGTTTCAGTTTGACATTCATAAGCACGTGACAGGTCACTGAGAGTAAAAGAGCTGAGTAAAAGAAACTTACATATAGGTTACATGTAGATCTGTGTGTGTTGTGTGTGAGTAGAAAAGCACGTGCAATGAGAGATAAAATTTGATAAATGTTTTTATGTGTGTTCCGCCTATGATGCTTGATAATAAAAGTACTGTGTAGCACTGCATGGATTGCTGATGGCAGAAAGTATATGGGAAGAGAGAGCCTAATCCTTTTTGTGTCCTCTGCCTTCTGCCCATGCAGGAAATGAAAGAGTATTCAAATCAGCTCAGTGGAACAGTCAACGTGGAAATGGATGCGGCTCCTGGCATCGACCTGACCAGAATTCTCTCTGAGATGAGGGAACAGTATGAAGCTCTGGCTGAGAAGAACCGTAAAGATGCCGAAGCTTGGTTCTTCACTCAGGTATAGTGACACCAGTAAACAGCAAACTGATGCACTGCCTCACTATTACTGCCCCAGCAGATGGGATGGGCCCTCCCTTTCTCAAAAGACTTTAAAAATTTTTTATACAATCTGTATGTGATTTTACAGTTGTTTTTTTTTTCTTTCAGACTGATGAGCTGAACCGTGAAGTAGCCACCCACACACAAGAGATACAGACCAGCAAATCGGAGATCACAGAACTGAGACGCACAGTTCAGGGTCTGGAGATTGAGCTCCAGTCGCAGCTCAGCATGGTATGGAGCTGTCCCAGGCACACCACGAGTCACTGCTACTGCGCTCTCCCCTTCCTCCCTCTCTATCTCGGCTCTCCTTTGACTACCCCTCTGTGGGACAAATCTGCATGCTAACCTGTTCTGACATTATTCCGCTTTAGAAAGCTGGACTGGAAGCCAACTTGCGAGATACAGAAGGACGATACTGCGCACAGCTGGCACAGATCCAGGCCCTCATCACTAGCGTTGAGGAGCAATTGAGTGAACTTCGATGCGACATGGAGCGTCAGAACCAGGAGTACAGAATGCTCATGGACATCAAAAGTCGCCTGGAGCAGGAAATCGCCACATACCGCCAGTTGCTGGAGGGCCAGGACTCTCAGTACGTTACTATATACAATCCTATGATGGTTAGATAAGGTTAATAACATGACACATTGTAAAGCAGTAATTTATGGTTGCTTCGCTGACTCCAGATTACTAAGTGACATTCCGTGCATACGCAGCCTTTAGAGTTCTGGCAAAACAGATGCCCAGCAAAATCCCAGGCGTTGCTATAACTCAACCTAAATCTCCAGATCAGTTGTGCTGATGATTTGAAAATATAAATGCAACCATTTTGACTACGATGAATTATAGAAGGCACCATGCACCATACGTATGTCTTACATAAGCTTCTCGCTGCACTGGAGTAATAGCCTTCAGCCTGAAATAACCTATAAAAACCTGTTCTCAGTATTTCTTTAGCTCTTGGTTTTCTACACTTGTGCACAGATGTAAAAATACTCATCATCATACACCAGTACTCCCAATTAGAAAAGTACTTGGTACAGACTTACTTTAGTAAAATCTACATTTAGCTTACTTTAGTAAAATCTACATTTTAGTGCCCATTTCTCCTATCTGATCTACTCATGGAATTACTTTTGATTTCTGAGGAGGAACCTGCTCCCTATATTATTTCTAGATTATGACATTTTGAGAGGAGAAGAAGTATATAGAGACATATCAGGACCAAGAACTGGTCTGACTGCTGTTCATATTTCCTACCCAGTACAGAGCAGTGGCCTTCAAAGCAGAAAGCACCTAAACACCACCACTAGTAACACCACACCTGAGAAACAACCCATTGAAAGCCGCAGTGTGAAATTGTGGCTGTTCACACACAGTGGTTCCTAAATGGATCAATGGTTTCAGTGGACAGGGCCAGTGATGGTCATTAATCAAATATTTCTTCTTTTCTACAGGATGTCAGGAGTGATCCCTAAGGATGGTAAGAAAAATTTTTATTTAAAGAGGGGCTGAAATGAATTGACAAAATAGGATTAAATAAACCTACCTTTTTTGCTTAGGATTTCTTCTTACTAACACAGATTACATTCTCTCCACAATGACCACATTCTTTATCATTAAGAGACTTTATCTTATTTTATGTGCACTTTTGAAACTAATAGCTTGCCAAAATGATTGCATGAACTCCTCATGGGATGCTAAAATACCGAAATCTCCCAAAGATTCCTAAATTCTTCTGACTCACACAACGTACAAGATACATCCAAATCTGACATGTGATGTGCACTCCTAAGATTTACTGAATGAGGACCATTAGGGAGAGAAGATAAGATGTAAAGGCAGCTCCCCCTTTGATATGTGAAAAAGATCTTGTGAGGAAACAAAAAAAAACACCCCATCGCATGGCTCTTCAGTGTGTTAACAGTGCATTTTTTTTTCCCTAGTTGAACTTACTTTTTTTCTCCTACAACAGCATCTCCAAGCAGTGGAAGAGCTCGTGCGGGCATGGACGATGATGGAAGAGCTCCTTCTACTCGTGAAAGGAGATTCTAATAAAGAAATACTGAACCCCCTCCTGCATATGACACCGTATAAAAACAGTGCAGCCTACACATTGGCTAATGCTAAGAGAAATATCCTTTTACTTTCGCCAAATCACAAGAATGTAATCCAAGAACGTGCAACAGCTTGATGTCTTTCCTCAAATTTGCTCTCCCTTTTTACATGATCATTTCGCTCTATGGGTCAGATATTACAAGCTTGTTTTCTGTCAGTAGCTATATAGTTTCCTTATGAAAGAACCTACATAATAAAGTTTCTGTTCTGCTTGTGCAAGTACATCCAGTCTAATGTTGTTTTTTTGAAGTCAGTATGGCATCACCATACACATGTCCATACACCCTCCCTAACACAGTGCTTCCTCTAACCCAAAACAAGAGATGCTCGGTGGATAACAATAACAATAACTGCAATAATAATAATAAAGATGATGATGAATGGACAGATACAAAGCGCCTTTAGATTCTCTCAGGAATCTGAAGCTACTATGGGTAAAAAACTGAGAAGATAATGCAAAAAATCCTTAAGCTCTTTGTTGCAAATTCAAAGTGCACAACATGACTACAATTCATGCACAAATAAAATGCACCTCTGAAAAAAAAAATATTTTTTCATATATATATTTTTATGTTCCTGCACTTCCTTCAGCAAAAAGGCAAATTCCCTTAGCCCTTGAGCGCGGGCCAGGTGAAATGAACTGTTCACGCAGATTTCACTGCGACTATTCTGGTTTTCTTACAGCCTGTGTCATCACTGTAGCTGTTGCATTAGCAACACTGCCTTTTCTCTGCAGTAAGTTGGTCTGCAAATCTACACCAGTGTAATCGAAGAGAGACGCTTATAAAGATTTAAGAGGCTAGTAAATCCCAACTTCAGAAGCATATAAAACATAAATGTTGTATTCTGCTAACATAACCAGTTTGGGTAATTTGTTGTTAGCCTCATCGCTGGGTATTTCAATCCACATAATACTATCTACAAAAATGGTATCAATTCTGGAATTATGTATTTTATTTTTCTTTCAACCTCCTTAGAGCCACTTTTTTTTTTCTTCTGTTTTCTGACATTTAAAAAAAAATACCTACCCTGCTGGCACCAGCCCCACAGTTCAGCCATGAAGGAGGCTGCAGCATGGCTGGGACACCACAGGTACGAAACCTACTCACTGCTGGTATTCTCACTGGAAAGAGCTGAGAAGAGGTGCTTGCAAACATCAACAAAACAACATCACAGTCTACCAGAAAAACCGAACAGTACAAATGATCTTTCTTCCCGATCCAGACATCAGGTGACTATTATATATATATCGCTCTGACAGCAAGAGAGAGAAATTGTACAGCCACCGGCAGCTATCCATTTGTGTTTCAGATGGAGAGGTTGAACCAACAAGTGATGGTCGCAGGGTATTTACCTGCATAACACAGGTGTCAAAATAGTCTGCCTATACCTAAACGGCAGCCCATAAATTCAGTTCAGTTATCCTTTCATGCTCCAATTCAGTAAAACAAGTACGATTCCCAAATAAAGCACCTCGGGACTGAGCGCTCCCTGTTCCCAGCGGCTGCGGGGCGCTGGGTGTGCTCGGAGCAGCCACCAGCCCATGGTGCCACCTGCCGACAGTGACTGCCTTACACAGACCATTGCTGTCGGTCCGCACGCTGCGGATTCAATATTGACCACAACCAAGCCCACAGTGCCAGCCTGACAAAGGAGAGCCGTGCCTGGTTTTGAAGTAAGCTTTTTGGTCTTTTCCATGGATCCTCAGCATGTGGGGATGAAAACAGTGTGGCATCTTTCCAGTTTGAAAAGGGTGAGCTTCAGAGCCAACACTTCCCATGTGCCAGATCACCTTTGTTTTGCATCACTTGCCAGCAAAAAGACAATTCTCTTTTTCCTGATGGCACGCTATTCTGTGAAACTATCACGGGGTAAGACAGAGGCTGTTCTGTCTCACAAACTGTCGGCCTCGCTGCCGGACAATCCGTGAATCTCACCAAGTAATTTCACGTGAAACAAAGGATTCATTTTATTTTACGTAATATTACCTACATATGTATGTATTTGTATTTCAGTGTAACAATTCATACAACATTATCTTGCTGAACTGCCAGATTAGAAAATTCAGTCTGAAATTAATCTCTGGTGAGATGAGCTGAACAGCAAGATATCATTGGTTCTATTATAATTTGGGCTTTTTTTCAAGTTAGGCCTTCATATTTTGTCTGCCGCTTCCAGCTCTTCTCGCTCTCGAGCAGCAGGGCTGACCCAAACTGTAGCTATTATTAGTAGCTCCTATCAGAACATTTTGTGACAGCCATACCTTGTACTTACTGGAAAACCATAGGTTCAATGATTAATTTCCCCAAACAATTAAAAATGTTAGCATTTCTACACAATGAGGTGCACGAGGAATAAGAAGGAACATGTACTCAATGGATATGTAACTGGTAAAAAGAAAATCACCAGGTGCTGAGTCGAGCTGACACTGAGCCACAAGGAGGAGCTCAAAACCTGCCCTATCCGAAAACGAGGGCTAGGAGGCATCCCAGGAAAGGATGAAGTGCGGCAATTCTTTGTTACTGAAAAATTTCAAATAATACAAACAAGAGAAAACAAAGATTCCTTCAGGCTCCTTCCAGGAGCCTTCTGGTCTGCACAGTCTCTCCGACCCCACCATTCCGATGGAGTAACAGTGCTAAGGAAGATGTGGGTACAGAGCTGAGCCTTCAGCTGCTGTAAGGAAAACCAGCTGCCTGTTCCCGAGAGCCCATGTCCACCCAGCTTCCCACCTCTTCCCAAATCTTCTTGCTCCATCCTACTCCCCAGTCACGGTCCAGAACTACTCTGAAGACAAGGTAAACCCAATAACCCCGGCTGTTGCCACGGGAACACTTCACTATTTACTGCCTACTTATCCACATGAGGAATAAGAAAGTCTTTGCAGAAGCCAGACTTGCCCCGTCTATATTTGATGGAGGAAGTTGGACAGAAGGTTACTGAAACTTGAGAAAGACTATTTTTGCATGATTGCCAGGTCAATTTTTAGGGCTGGTAGTTTTAAATAATCACTTGAATTTTTCGAGTGTTGTTACAAACTCATATTTCTAAATATTTTCTATAGCTAATCATATAAATATCTTAATAGTATTTACACTAGTAACAGCAAGAAATTCCTGCATTACTATCTATTTCAAGAAGACTATCAAAATACGACTGAACTTCAAATCATGAAAAAAACCACTAGAAAAGATTGTTAAGTACCTAATTGTCATGTATTTCAACTGGAAATGGGCAGCTGAAGGCAATAGCTGGGCCTTACTCACTTTGGACTGGAGTTTTAGTCCAATGACAGAGGTTGGATAACTTCATTAAAACCCCAGGTCTCACACAGGCTGAAGCTGTTCAGTACGTTAACGACAGCTGCATCATACATGCTGCATCTCAGGACTCACAGGCTGCTGTAATTCTAAAGCCTGAGAATTACAACAGAAAGAAAATATCTTGAGAGCCATCCCTGCCCCAGCTCTCCGTTTACTCTGTAATGGACGATAGTCTTCCTCTCATAAGCAGGAAAACATAACATAGTAACTACGGGGTTAGAAAAAAGTCTGAGATAGAGTTGATCCTGTTCCACACCTACTGATTTTAGCCACACCTCACTATTATAATATGAAAAGAAAAAGAAAAAAAAAACAAAACCAAAAAAACAAAACAACCCAAAGGAAAGCAATCTGGTATGCGGCTGTGATTCCAAATAATAACAACAGTGTGTGCAGCTTCATAAATGCTTCAGAATTGACCAAGAGGAAGCACGTTTCACGATGACACAATCTTGTTGCTGTAGTCATTCATCGAAGGGAAACTCCCACAGGAAAAGGCATAAAGCTGCTTAGGGAAGGCTAAGAAGCTGCTCAGTGCGAGTCAGTCAAACATTGGGTGAGATTCACAACAGAGCTAAACATGGGTACCAGCCAAGGCCCTTTCCAGATTTTTTCTGGGTCCCTCAGGGGTAGTTCAGGGTGTGGTTTGGCCCAGCAAGGAACTTCTTACAGACCTTCAGGTGCAGATGGTGGTGCCAGCAGCACACATGCCTCCTTCTCCTCTGCCAGACCCCTCTGGCTGGCTACTGGAGGAGGGGCACCTTGGGGAGGCTTCGGCGAGCACCATGGGGAAAGCATCTTCCTGGGTGGGAATGAGAAACAGACTATGCAAAACCTGAATGACCGTTTGGCTGCATATCTGGACAAGGTCCGCGCCTTAGAAGCAGCTAACGCTCAGCTGGAAAGCTGCATCCTAGAGTGGCACAAGACAAAGTCTCATGGAAAGAGGCATGACTTCAACCAGTACGAGCAAAACGTCACTGACATGCAAAGACAGGTAAGTCAGAGCTGTAAGTGACTATGTCATTCTATGTTCTTTTAAGGAATCTGGGTACTCATTTATGCTGATGGCATTCCTTTAAAGAAAGTTAAATAAAAGGTTTTAAATGTTAGAGATACTAACGAATGCTTACAGGACCCGGGCATAAACATTCTTTGTGCTCACAAGGAGCAGAGTGGGTTACAAGAAAGGAAGGCTGGAAGGAGAGAAGGGGGATTCTGCAAAGACTGGGGGTATAGAGATGCGTGTGCTGCCAAGGGTTCGTTTCTGTACGTGAAACTGTGGTTTGAATAACTATGTCTGGCAGAATTCAGTCTTTTTGACTGCACATGTATTCATATTACAAAGCCGGCAAACTGAAGCCTTCTTTCACGCATGCTGTCTTTAGACATACTGTTGCATTTCATTTCTTTGATTCCTGTGGTAGCAGACAATGAAACTACAGGAGTTTTGGGTCCAATGAGCTTATGTAATCAGATGGAAAAATACTTCATTGTAATTAAGAAAATAGCAGTGACAAATTCCTTGTGGATGTTTTCACTATAATTAAAAGGAGAATTTCTGGTTCCTGCCAGTAGTTAATATTAACGTTCAACAATAACTCTTTCAATGCCCCAAACTCACGTGTCTTCAAATTTAAGCACAATATTAATCTGTATTCATAATGAACATACTTAGCACTGTAACCATCTGTGTGACTAATCAGTGTAATTAACTTTACACAGCCATTTGAGGCAAAAAACAAAGCTATTCCAAATGTGATTTCCCTGTAGTTTTCCCTCCAGTTTTCAGAATATGATTTTTTGGCATACTCAAGACCCACAGAATTTTTTTTGTCAAAAGGACTTGGAAATGGTATTATCCCACCTCTTTGCTGATTGAGGCCAGAGACTTAATCAAACTCCCTGCTCCCTGTTAAATGTGTTGCCTCCAGGCAGAAGATGAGGCACTCCGACCACAGACAAGTGTAAGGAGAGCCAGAATTGTCATCACCTGTTTCTGTTTTAAGGATAAAGAAAGGTCATCCGTCTCCAGAAATATCACTTGAGCACTTTTTTTTTAAACTGATCCAGAGATAAAAAACTTGCTCATCAAGAATACAAATATGTGCACATTGATTTGGAATTAATAAATCAGAAATATTTAGGAAGACAGTAAGACTAAAACCATAACGCTGATTGGGGCAAAGCCCTCACTTTTGAATAGGGTGTACCCAAAACACTTACTTTTAACACTCACCACTTAAATAGCTAGCACGGGCTACGGGTGCCTGTCAGCCCAACGGCTGTCTCAGCCAGCCCGTACTGAATGTGGTGCTCATACTGGGGAGGAAGGGCTATTAAAGGATTATTTACAGGCGACGATTCAGTGATTTAACCCAGAATTTGTACTTTCTCTATAAATTATTGCAATTAGCACTATGACTGCCAGTGAAATGAGTGAAAATATAGCATCTAATTATTAACCATAATTAAATCAATTAACCATGAATTAAAAAGCTGAAACTAATTTAGCACCTAAAATGAAATTTAGAAAAAATGGAGGATCCTATATGCAATAACCCAGAAAGTCTGTGATGTACTGGCTGTCTAAACTTGGAGGTGTATAACTATTTGGGTCCTACCTTTTGGACCACACTCTTTCCTGGATACCCGAATTCTGGCTGAACGTGCCAGATGGAGCAGCGAGTTGCCCTGACTCCATTCTAACCCAGATACAAAGTAAAATAGCACCAGTTCTTCAGGTAAACATCTCATTCAAACTTCTCGTACCACTAAATAAGCAAAGTGATTTACAGAGCATTCAAGCAGACAGGCTCAATGCTGTTGGACAAAGGACACAAGACATGCTGAGGAAGAAGTCAGTGCAGGAAGCCTTCTTGAAAAAAATCTGTTTTGAGAAGGAATTTGAGTGTATTTCAAATATAATAATGAGTTCTTAATTAAATTATCTGTATGTTTGTGGATTGATATTAGCTATGCACCCATATTCATGATGGACGTAGTGAAGAAATTTGTATAACTAAACAGATAAATGTCCCCATTTGAAATGCACCGCTAACTGGCACAGCAATCGATATCCTACAGCAGCCAGCAAAACACTGACAATTGTAACTCCTTTGTTGTATTCTTTATTCTTTCAGATTGCACAGAAAGAGTCATAAAGAGTTTATATAAACATGTTGCTGTGTTGGAGGATTATGAAGTGGCAAAAGCAGAAGAACTCCTATGTTGCTTTCTCATTGCCTTATTACCTTCCATAGTAAAATTTACCATTCTCTAAGGATGGATTCAAGAATTGCCTCTTCTCACACAACAAATTCCAGGCAGCGACACATTTAGGGGATTGTTACACTTCTTCAGCTAGCCTTGATCGTGTCCCAGGGCAGTATCCAAGGTGTGCTGCTAATTGCCCAAGAATGCACAATCTGTTCACAGATTAGTTAAAACATTCCACAAACACCTTCTTTTTTACTACGAGAGGTAAACTTTTGACACTTCAGGACACTTTTGTCATTTCCTCATTTCTTTGTGATTCATTTAGGTGTGGGAAGTTTTACTTCAAGGTGCTGAAAGTTCTGTAAAGGGCTAATGATTTCTGTACAGCCATAATGCCCCTTGTTTTGCTATATAAGTGTTGAGTGAAGGCAGCTGTTGGAACTGCAGCCGTGCTTCTCTTTCCTTCTTGTTAGAAAAGGACACAACATCCCACAATTATTAGTTCCTGCCAATTACGTACGAGTTCCTTCTAGAATTCTTTCAAAGATTTTGAATGGAATACTGAGCTTTTCATATTCAGATCTGTAGTTCAAAGCTATTTCATGTTAACAGGGACTTACAAGTCTTTTCAGTGCATGCCGAGTACACTAAATGAATGATGTGGTGCACTTTCTCCTGCATCTTTTGGGGCAATTTTCAACATCCCAAAGCAAAATTAGAAACATAAATTAATCACTCCGTGCTGCTGGACGATTCAGTACAGTTATAGGCAAATAACTGAATGGGCTATGACAATTAGATGCCAGTGTTATTCTCAAAATGACAAGCCGTGTGACTCCAGACTGAAGCGCATGGTGGACTTGAGGGGTCCTGTTCACGAGTTGCTGCTACCGTCATCGTTATGCCTCTGCATCACACCACCAATTCAGCAAGGTGTTTCTCCACATGCTTACTTTTTAGCATATGATTAATTTCAGCATTTTGATTGTACTCAGACACAGCTTAATGGTTCTTACTGAAATTTGCCCTAAAGATGACTAAGGCTGCTTTTCCAGCAATGCTAAACAGAATCAAAATCAGTTCCCAAAAAAGGGGAAGACAGTGATTGTTATTCTGTAATATACCGTGAAGTTTGTGTAATATTCATAACCTCTACTTGACCAGGAATAAGATGACTCCTCCTGCTTCATACCCAGAAAAGTAAGACAAAGAGAAAAGTAAGATTATGGACAAACCTGCACAAACATCTAACTGAATCGGGAAACTAAGCTTCTTTTATTCATGTGCTCTCCTTAACATGGGACTTCTACAATTTAGATGCTTCCTACAAGCAGCAGGGAGTCTAAAACAGCACAGGTTATTCACCATCACCATACAGCAACACTGAGTCTCCTGTTGGATTCTCTGTTTTCCAGATTGAGGATAGCAAGATCACCAATGCCAGTATCCTTTTACAAATTGATAACGCTAACATGGCATCTGAAGACTTCAGGCTCAAGTAAGCTCTTCTTTGGTTTGCTGATTAAGTTTGAAAGAGGATTAAGGAAAATATTACTTTTTCTTGATAATCCAATATGAAACTGATTTTACTGAGGTTTTCTGATGATACTTGATAAAGAAAACTAATGTAGAACAGGAAAAAAAACCACCAAAAAGCAAAAAAAGGATGTAAAAACCACAAATGATTGCTGAACAATCTTGAGTCACCCTGTTTATGATACTTAGTTCAGGTCCTGAAGAGCAGGTTTTACAGCAGACACTTGATACTTGTGACAAAAGGCATTTAAAACTGTCATCTGGGAATACAAATTAAGCCTTCTCTGCACTATGCTTCCCCAGTCCAGCCCAAATCTATTTCCTGTACTTATCACCTCTGCTGTCCAGCTCTGCAGGAAATTCCCGTCCTTCAGTACCTTCTGCTTTGGAGTCTCCTGAGTTTTGCCACAGTAACTGGGCCAGTGCTTCCTGGGCTACCAGTGCACAGTTTGACTTCTCAGTACAGTGCTGAAAGATAGTTCTCACACCAGCTAAAAACCCAAAATGTTGGGACAGAAAATTTCCAGGCAGATCTTTGCAAATCAAAGGAATTTACATTTCTTTAAGTTAGCTTTCTTAGGAATCATGAAGATTTGTCTTATTTTCAACAGATGATGATCAGCTATTAAAAAAATATCTTAGCTTTTGGTAATATTATAACAAACTTAAATACTCTGAACACTGCAAGCCTTACCTCGCTTTGCCTTTCTTTCTTTATCGTTCAGTAGTGTCATAAAAAGGAAACAGTGGAACTGGAATCACAGAATGAGTCTGATGGATTGAATGTAGAAACATAATAGTGCCCACAAAAAATGAAGTAAAGGGAGAAAGTCTGCGGAGCAAAAGTGCTTCATATGCCCAAGGGAAGATACCACAGTGTCCTTCTGAGCTCACTACAGATGGCAAACTGTGAGAGGTTAGAGAGGAATGTTAATAACTGGCTTCCATGACATTTTTCCTGTTTTCTGAAGGACTGAAAAGTTATCATTTTGGAAAAACTACAGAAAGCATTGATTGTAGATACTTTTTTGACATATTTACGGGAAAATCTTTGAGAATCATATTCTCAAAGCTTTCACAACCCGGTGAATATTAAAATGCAAAAAGAAAAATGAAAGAAAGAGCAATTATTTCATACCATATAGGAGGAGTTGTAAGGAAGAAAGAAAAACAATAATGAAACCCATCTTAAGAATATTCATGAATATTCAAATAACATATTTTAGAAACAGAATTTGTTTCCTTGGGTTTTTTGTTCTCTCTAGTTCCCTACATAGAGGACTTAAGCAAGTCGTCTTCTCTCTGATACTGTTATACAAGAGGCTAGAAGCAGTCTGTTCTCAGCAAGCATGCTTTATCTTCTTTCTCCTGATAAAGGTATGAAGCAGAGAAGTCTCGCAGGCAGGGAGTGCAGCTTGATGTTGAGAACCTGCGTAAGGAGCTTGACGGCCTGACCATTATTACAACAGATCTGGAAATGGAAATTGAAGGCTTGAGAGAAGAGCACATCCTCAGGAGGAAAGACCATGAGGAGGTAGAAAAAGTTCCACTTGGTAAAATCCTATCACATAAATCTTCACTACCATGTAATTAACTTTGAGTAAGATCCACAATCTATAAATGGGATTGATGATTCAGAACCTAATCGCAATTAAAGCAGCCAATGAGAGTCAGATGAGGCACAAAGTTCGTGCACTACTTTACCAATTAAATTGGGATTTCAGAAAGGGTAACAAATTGCTGTATTTTCTCCCAGATCATTTTCTAGTCACCTGCCCATCTGTCATATGTAGCTAATAATGACTTACATATTCAACAGAAATGTTCTCAGAAATACTTAGATATAAATACACAGAAATTTCATGTAAACAGAAAACGCTGCTGTTGAGTTTTACTCTTCACAGACTTTCCCCTCAACTCTGGATATATCATTCCACAGAAGCACAGAAGCACAGAGCGGTTGAGGTTGGAAGGCACCTCTCGAGGTCACCTTGTCCACCCCCCCCAGCTCAAGCTGGGTCACCTAGAGCAGGCTGATCGGAACTAAATAGACCTTGAATTCTTGAAGGATCAAAATTAAAAAGAATGGTTGGTGAAGTCAAGTAAAATTACTTATTCTTGCAAAATCCTAAACAAAATAATTAGATACTAATTAATAACTGTCAAAAAAACATGCTGATCTGAATTCTTCCAGAGCTATGCCACAGTGGCCTCTGTTATTCCCACATATATAACACCACTGCTTGACAACGTGCTGTTTTGCTTGATCCAATGCTGTTTTCAGTTATTACCTAGTGCAGAACCAACCATCCTACTCAGTATCTGTGGATTATTAAAAAGGAGAATAGAAATACAAGGGTTACACAGAAGTAGGTGAAGCTGTCTTTGGTTGGTCCCCTTATAGCCAAGGATACTACTGAACAGCTATAATAAAGCAGTTCTTGGAAACAGGGCAACCAACAGAGACATCAGGAAGTCCAGTTGGTCGGCATTTTGGAGGCCATGATGTCATACCCTGAAACGCTGCTTTGCCCGGGCGCTTTGGAAAATGGTACCTAGCACATACGATTGTGCTACACCAAAAGGAATGTTACCATACCTGCTTGACTTGTCCTCTAATTATGTTGTTTACACAGTAATTATATGCTTTAATCCAATTATTCCTTTAACAATTACACAGAACTTTTACATTACTCTCCTGTAAACTTAGTTATAGTTCCATAAATATTAACATACAGGGTAAGAAAGATGAAATTACTGTTAGATTTTTATCAAAGGTTTTGGGTTCCTAATAGATAAATGAATAGAAAATATCAGTGCTTCTTCATTGAGTATATAGCTTCTAGAAACATTATATGAAAAGATCTTCCCACATGGTTTTTTATTGAGTTCTCTAGCACAGTTCTGCCACAGAAGCAGATATAAGTCACTGGTTTAAGTCATGTCACGGTATTATCCATATATAAATTTTCCAAAGAGTGTTAACTGAATATATATAACAATTAACCTACCATAATGAAAAAAATATTTTGGGTCTTGTGAGAGGATGGAGCTGAAGAAGGCAAGACAGGAATGAAAACTTTCCACTTTCATGAGCAAGTTTGACTGTTTCCTCTACTAATATATGAACAGGATATGGAAGCAAATCGCTCATCACAAGATTTCAAAGTCAATGTAAAAGTAAATGCAGCACCTCCTGAAGACTTAGCCAAGATTCTAGCAGAAATAAGAGAAGATTATGAAGCCATAATTGAAAAGAATCGTCAAAGCCTGGACAGCTGGTACAAAGAACAGGTAACAGCTATTTCCTTCTCGTTTCAAAGATCCCTGTTGCTGTCCATGAATGGCCAGCTTTCATCTCGCTTTTGCTCCCTAGAGTGCAGCTATGTCTCTGGCAGCAACCCCCAACCCACAGCAGATACAGCGCAGTGAGAATGAGATCAAGGATCTGACACGTACTTTACAGTCCCTGGACATCGAGCTGCAGGCACAGATGAGTAAGGTATCTATTGTAGATATCTCTGGCTGGTCACTGTTACTTCATGTATTCTCAGAAATTGTCGTGGACCAATTCTTCATTTAAATCCGTAGCCTGGCATAACTTTATTGTAGTTATTAAAGTATCAGTGAAACTGGCATTTGGACCATGCTTTACTTTGCCAGAATATGCAAAATAGATTCAGCAACCGTCACCAAGAAGTGAAAAATTTGTGTCTCTATATAGGGAGAAGAAAAAGAAGAGATAGGATAGCTGACTCCATGATCTAGAAAGAAAAAAATGACCAAGACGACAGATAGTAATACAAATTTCATACTTACAGCCACTATTAGAATGTATGAGATATCTGAACTGTGAAAAACGTTGGTGGGAAACTTTGAAAAATATTACTCATCTCTTGTTCAGGTTAAAGCTCACATACCCATGACTGGAGGCTTTGGACAGTAAATGCAGAACTGAGAAAGGAGTCAACAGTTACAGGAGCACAGCTTTTGAGCAGAAAGAATATGGCAGGGATAAATTACCCAGTGTTTGCCTCTCATCATGCACACACGACACAGCTTCATGATTTTGCTGTCTTTACATGAATAGCCATGCAAATGCATAAATGTTTAAATTACCACAGTCTTAATTTTGTAATCTTCTAGCCAGAGACCAAATTTGCTGGCATTTCTGCATTGTATCTACCACATAAATACTAATCACAGTATTGGTATTATCTGCTCTGTCAGAAACACATGCTGGAAGACACCTTGGCTGACACTCGGAATTACTATGCTGTTGCACTTCAAAACATGCAGCAGATCATCTCCAAATGTGAGGAAGAGCTAAGCCAGGTTCGTCATGACATTAAGCAGCAAAATAACCAATACAAGATTCTTCTTGGGATCAAAACCCGCCTGGAGAAGGAAATTTCCACTTACCGCCTGCTGCTGGAAGGGAATGTTGACGGGTAAGGCAAAGCCGCCCTGACTGGAATAGATGAGAAGAGAGTTCTCATATTTGGGTTATTTATTGTTTGTTTGTTTATGCTTAATCAAAGCTTGTGAGTTCCATACTACATCAAGGGTTGGTATTTTAATGTGATGCATCATAATAAAAAGCTTGAGCCACTTAGTATACAGAGAAACTTGTATCCATGTAATTTGGACTATCTAAATTAATATAACTTTTTATTAAAAAACCCAAAACTACATTCCCACAGCATGCCTACCTCAGCATAGGAAAAAATGCTAATTTCAGTAAAATTCATAGTCATTTCCTATCTTCAAATCAAATTCTAGATCAAAAAGAAGCCTGGAGACAAGTTTAGGTCTTTTTTGGTCAGCCACCTGCAGTTACAAATACCAGCACACAAAATCCATACAGTGTGCCCCTCTGCTGATGGGTTGTTTGGTTTCCCCATCTCTGCCTTGACTGAAATCTCTTCCTGAAATCAGAAAAATGAAATAACTGAAAATCTCAGGGAGGCAGGACAGTATGGCACCAAGCACAGGGTATTTGTCAGAAGCCAAAACGAGATCAACTTGAGCAACTCAGAGCATATGAGAAACAACACAACTGTCCACAGTAGAAGCAATAATAAATGTACACAGGAACAGTTTCAGGTGAGAGTATCTGTACCTAAGACCACCAAAGAGAAGTTCTCGTGGTACAAAAACGTCAGTTTTTGTTTTATTTTATCTCTTCTCATAGTGCTACGAGGTCTCCTTAGAATCAGTGAGAAGAAGGGGATCGATAACTTCTTGAAATTAGTATAATCATTATTTTTTCTCTGTTTTATTATCTTTACAGGATAGCAAGAAAATCTGAATCAAAAGCTAAAGGTAAAAGTCCCTTATTTTGTGCTCTATAGTGACTCTTAATTATTGTCGTTTCCAATCAAATTTTACTCAGAATAATTTTAACCTTACATGTATGAACTATGAAAGGTTTGCATGGCAGTTAATTCTCATGTAGGCCATATTTGAGAATAATTTCAGTGATTCATCGGTCTTGTGAAGGGCTGCACTTCAGAGCACATTCTGCCGTGTCTGGCCACTATCTTCAGACTGACCTCTGTTAGTCAAACCCGTTGTCCAAAGCTCAGACTCAAGACCAAAGCTTTCATGGTATATGAGGAGGCACAGACACTCCATTTGGTGACTAAAACAGTGTTAGGGCTTGAGAGCAAGCAGAAAATCTGCATGTCTGGAAACTCATATTCTGGCAGGAGCATGACCTACAGACATTTAGGCTAATCTTCTCTGAAGTTGGATTTGCATTGGCTGGGATGTAGCTGTGTTATTCATTTGCCCTGACCTGGGCAAGACGCAGGGTGATGCTCTGGCAGTACGTTTCAGAGAGAGCAATAATAAGTATTGACTTAAAGGGAAACATGTAAAGATAAATCACTTGAGTTGGTAGCTGGTAAACTACTGTAAATGAAGCTTTCCCTGCATCTCTTGTCTCGGCACTGCTTCTTGTCTAATTAACCTTTCTTTTGCTTTCAGAACATGCTGGGCTGACCAATCGAAAGATCAAAGCAATTGTCCATGACAGTGTGAATGGGCAGGTGGTATCCTCCACCATCAACGAGATCCACCAGCAAGCATGAAGTCAAAAGTTCTGCTAACTCCTGGCTTTCCTAGCGGACTAAGCCCCTTCTGTGCAACTCCGTGCTGTATGTTGGTCTCCCTGTGTGTAAAATAGGGATACTATAGCGAACTCTCTCCTAAAATGATTTGCAGCCTAGTAATGAAAAGTGCCATAAACAGCTAGGTACAGCTGATGTTGTTAGTTTAAAGAGCTTTCAGTCATCAAAACACTGAAGAAAAGCTATTCAATGAAAATGACTGGCTGAGCTGGTAATATTTGTATTATGCACATCTCACCGGGGCATGAATCTCCATCTGTGATACATTTATTGCTCTGCAAATTAACTATAATTTAAAGTGAATAATCTCTCAACTTTTCTCCTGGTCTTATGTCTCTCATCATATACCTCACTGCAGCCAATAAATTCTTTTCCATAACTACTTCTTGTTGTTGGAATTTCCTGTTTTGCTTTTTCTTCCCTATGCACCAGCGCAAAGCGGCAGTGTTATGACATAGGTCAAGACTGCAAAAGCCTCATTGTTTCAGGAGGTATAAAACTGGAAGGACACAAAAAAAAAAGAAAAGAGGTGACCCAAGTTACAGGTGACATTTACATAAGCAAAACTATTAGACTTCCCTATATACAACTTTTCAATGTCACCATTTAAAACAGCATTATTAGCACGACTGTTGTAAAGTACACTTTACTAAAATGGTCACCCTAGAAACATTTCTTTATTCTTCAGCTTTAGAGAAATTTTCTTTAACTGTCTTTACACACTTTCCTTCAAAGATTATAAGTACTTTTCCAGATTCTCTCATTCTTTCTCAGTGATCCATTTAATTCAAAATACCATTTCAGCTATTTGCTTTCATATTAATGCTCATTGGTTTTGTTGATGGGTAATGTAGTCAGGATGAACTGGTATATGCAATGCATACTAACGTAAGGGGAGAGGCCCAAGTTCTTTAGCCAAATCCAAGCTTCTTCCCCTTTCTCACATCAGCCCAATCATCGACTCAGCAGGAGACCCTAACAGCAATAGGAAAATTTCCAGTGATATGCAAAGCTAAAAACTGAGCAAGAAAAAGAGAAATACTATTAGACTGTTTAGACGAGGAAGACTGTAAAGCAGAATGAAGAGAGATAAAATGCAACATAATGAGTGTCTACGGATTTGCATTCCAAAGTCAACGTCTGCATATAAAACAGTGTATTCAGGGCAGTCTCATATTCATGAGCGAAATTGTCGTTGTACTCTTTCATACCTACTCAGAAGGGACTTTCATAAAGGATTCCTGTTACCTGCCTTGCTTTGAAACAAGGCTCACAAAAGAAAGTGAAAATTTCAAAGAAAATGCAGATTTAAAATAAACAAAGTCCATCTCTATGATACAATGTTTTCTTACTGGCATGTTAGGACCAGTTCATGATTCCCCTTCGCCCCCCCCAACTCTCCACCCTTGTTGCACAAAGAGATCCCCAACGCATTGAATGGATTACCTAATGGTTTCTTTAAATTGGGTGAAACTTGTAATACAGGATTAGTAACTCTTGGCTAATTAACAATGTCCTTCCTTATGGCTTAGCAGATCCAACAAGCCAGACCTGGTGTTTTTAGCATCTGGACAAAATGTGCCTAGGTTTTCTTGAACAATTTTCTGTGTTATTTAAAGCTAGATTTATTTATCAAATTTACAAATGTTGCTGTGATACAAATATTTATAAAACCTTCTAAGTAGCCCCTTATTCCTAAATCAAAGGAAAGTATCTATGCTTTGCGCTATGTTTGGATTGTGCCAAACTACAAGGAAAGATGAAGGAAAACCGAATCATTGAAGTGCTTTATTGAAAACACCTGTCCTTATTTCACATTCTTGAGCAATGCATTGGCTTTATTCATGTCCCAGTGTCCTCTCATGCGGAGGTGAGAGATGCACTCCCGGCATTCCTGTGTTACGCTCGGTTATGGTCCAAATGGTACTGGCTGAGATGTGGCAGGATTCCCATTCCACTCCACTGCTCTGATGATTTTAACCTTCTCTCACAACTGTGTCACTGCATTCTGTAATGGTCAGACCAGTACACCCACAGCGCTGACCTGACTCCGTTTGCTAACATCGTCACACACCGATGGCTCTAACACATCCATTCAAGCCTTTTAATAAGTGAAGTAAACCAATTAGTTCTTAAACCTACAAACATTAGTTACATTACAATCTGTTTTCTAAATGCAAGCAAGTATTCTATGGCAAAAATTGCTTATTTCTGGAGAATTTTTCACGGCTTTACAGTGCTATGTATAATTGCAGATTTTGTTTTTGTTGAACAGCTTATGATACTGTGTCACCAGCCATATGTCGCCCTATATCTAGTGGTTATTCATTATTTCTGAATTTGTGTTCTGATAGATAAGCTATGCATTTCTAAATGTATTTAGGACAGGTCTGCACCCTAAGATATAAATAATGATACCAAAATTTACCACTTGCACGCACTATTAACATTATATTCTCACAACACACTGAGAGATGAAGTTAGGGAGATAATGAATGGGGGTAGTATTATCATTCCCATTTTATTGCTTGAGAAATAGGAAAAAGAGATGACACAACTTGCTTAAGACTGCAAAGAAAGTCACTGATAGCGGCTAAATTAGAATTCATCACTTCACAGCTTCTACTTACTCCAGCTATTAAATAATACAACTTCTGCGAAGAGCCATTCTCCAGTTATAGCAATCCTTTCTGTATCTGATCCCACTGAAGAGATGATTTGATTGATTCATTTCAAGTGTGCACTGCCAGCCAGACCCTGCACATAACTTTGATGATGCTCTTCAATTGACATGTGCCAACAATCCTACTAAAATTAGTCCTGTACGGAACACTATGCCTGGGTGTCTTTAGTGATTCTGTAGCATTTGGGAAATTTTAAAAAAAGAGATGGCATACGTGCTTCTTTCTCTTAGTCTGAGATCAGTGTCTTGAAGGAAAGGAAATCTTCAGGAGTGTGATACTGTATTACTTGAAAAAAGATTTTATTAATTCATTATATTAAAACTGATTGAATTCTGCTAGCTGGTATTAATTCTACTTCCATATTAAATATACAGAGAAGTGCTGTTTCAACATCAAGGAAGTGACTGGCCCAGGCCCAAAGAAACTGCAATTTTAAAAATTTGAAGTATGATAGCAAATAACACACTCAAAGTTAATATATTCCATTTCCCACAAATGGAATAGGATAGCAAAAAAATATCAGTAGGAGATAATGTCATTTCTAAGCCTAAGTGAATGATGTAACAATACTTTTGCAAAAGAACAAGACACGGGAACTCGCAGTCTATAAAAGGAGGCTGAAACCATCAGCATTCACAAACCACTTCTTGCAGTTTCACCTGCCATTTAAGGAAGTCCTGCGCTAAATAATCCTCCAACGTGATTTATAACAGACTTGAATGCACTCCAGAATGCGTATGAGTCATAGCTCATTTCACTTGTAGAAATGTTAAAACTTATTAAGGTATATTACAATACACGGCTCTGGTAAGTGAATTGTTGATCCTCTGGAAGAAGTTTGCAATGAGGTAATGCAGTGATGGTTTGTGCTATTAATCACACATTCTTTCTGGCGATGTGGTCACACATTGGCAGGCTTCTTTCTTATTTATGAACAAGACGTTTCTGTAGAATGCAAAATTTTTGCTTTCTGCCTGCGTTGTTAATGCATGTGCAAAATTAACAAAGTCATTTCAGAAAGCAAAGAAAAGAAAATCTAGCATTTATAACTCTGCTAAAAACCCTGTTTGGATGCTATTATTGACGCAGAGGGAATAGGTAGAAGAGCCGGTAAAACATTTCACAATGTCCACACCCTGACCTATAAAGGTTTCTAAAGTTTTGCTGGGAGATGCCTGTTCCTGCGTATGAATCATTTAGAAAAGAGAAGGATCTATAAGCAGGGAAGCAAGGAAAGAATAACACTTGAGAGGCCTGCACCCCCCATCCTCCTCATGTCCAGAATTATTCAGCAAAAGCATCTTAATTATTGACTCTACATGTACATTTGGCTTTGTGAAATCACAAGCAATTTTTTACTATGTATTGCTTCCTCATAATTCCTTCCTCAGTAATTTTTTTTTGTTTCTTTTCAAGTTGCATTTTATGACATTTTTAATTGTATGACTATAGTGAAATGACCCACTTGAGCCATGCATCCAGGGGTTGGCACAAAAGAATTGTTTGCAAAAATATCACATTAAACATAAGCATCAATGTATTACAGTTTGGACTGCCTGTACGATGGAAGCTCATAGCACTAGACATGACCTAATGGTGAAACAGGTGCATGGCTGCTTCTTCTGGACATATTAATTTGCCTTTTGAAAGTCTGAATATGCATCAGAAGCTTAAAGGCATAAAATCATAACATCAGCTGTGGTAAAGCCACTTTCAATAACTGTCTAGACTTCAGGGGTAAATTTTTTTGCTTTCCAACATCCTAAGGACAAGTCAAAAGGAGTGAATCTGATAGGCTGTTATTAGGCTCTATAGAACACAACAAAAATGAGGAATACACTTTGAAAAAAAAGTATTTCAGTTTAGACAAGTAATTGTTTGGAGCAGGCAGGCAAAAGAAGAAACAAACAAGCTGAAGTAGCTGAAAACTACACAGTACTTCTTTAGAATAAAAGTCAATACTCGGCTACTTTTAGAGAAAAAGCACCAGCTTTGGCTCAGACCTACACCCCTGAATCATGCACACAAGAAATTAAAGCATAAAATGCATGAAACAAGTACGCTGGAAGCAATTCTTGCCAGAGCAATTTCAAAGAAGGAAATATGTAATGTTGCTGCAAGTATACAGAAATTGCGATTTTAAAGTTACCAGTGCAGAAAAAAACATTTTTTCATTCCTTATTAATGAGACAAATTATCAGTTTTTGGAAGCCACTTCAGTGCCCAGGCTCTGCTCCTTAGTTATTCTCACCACAGAACAGTCTCAAGCCTGCTACCAAGACATCTTGAGAACAGACATGTTCCACTGGAAATAACATTGCTACTATGCAGAAAAAAACCCATAAAAACAAAACCAAAGAAACATTTTCTTTCATGTCTAGAGTTTATTGCTGACTAAAAATTAAGATACTCAAGCATCAGTCATAAAGAAAGGGGCACAATTTGAAGGGATAATGAGCATTCCTGTCCTCAGAAATTCAGCTTTCAAGATTTAGAAAGACAGATAATACTTGTTGCCATTGCTTACAAACTCACTGCCATACACAACGCTAAACTCTTGTAATTACAGCTTGTGGCTGTGAAGATAAATATTACTTTAAACATTTGGCCACAAGAGTTATGCAAAAAATTTTTCTTCTGGATATAGGACCAGAAAAGTAGGTAATATGTTGAATTTTGTTATGTAATATGTGACTTTCATTAACCATGTTCAGGTACCAGCATGGATTCTCCAATCATAGCAAATAATACATAGATTTGTACATGTAACTCTTTTAAGAAGGCATGTGGTGGCCTCTAGTGACAAACAGGTATACAGACATTATGCCTGTGCTCCAAATGGCACGGCAACGAAGTGCTGTGAGTAAGCACCACAGCAGGAACCACTGCTTTCCGTATCTGTGCCATCTGCGAGACTCGTAAGGCTAGTGAACGATTTTTAACTGGAAACTTCTGTCAAAGTATTTGTGTAATGGACATTCCTCAAAATGCACATCTTGCTCCAGGGGAGTACTGAGATGTATTTTCGGCCTGTTTTCATTCTTCTTTTTTTTTAATACCCAATAGCCTAACTGAGACCCTGAGGCTGGGATAGTATTTCAGGGTCCTTCTCTTTACAAAGCAAGCACCCCGTAGTTTGCTCCTGGTTATACAGACAGTGGGCGAGGGCATGCCATGTGGGCACGAGAATGTACTGAAAGGAGGATTCACCAGAGCTGTCCCCAAACAAAAAGCTGCAGTCATGCAACTGCCCAGAGAACTCCTGACAGCTGAGTGCAATTATACCCTTGAAGAAAATTACGTTTTTCTCTTGGTTTGGGGTTCCAAGAGTGATACAAGTCAGGTCCCTGAAACCACAAGGATTTTTTTTTGAAAAAGCTAGCAAAAAAAATCTATACAAACGTGAATACATGCAATGCAGTGTGTTTGTACCCATCTTTTATGGCGTACTATCAGTCTGTGAATATATTTACACAGGGCCATGAAAATCGTATTTGCTTACTGAATCATAGAAATATGTAATATTTTCTCATTAAATATTCCCACATTATGGAACTGAGAAAACCGGTAAGCTGAAATATTCTCCAGTTTACTGGTTTTCTCATTCCACTGACACCTCAGTTGCACGTAACTTTGACAATGGAAAAAGATCTGCCTGGTCGTCTTTTAGATTATATTAGAGCTGATAGTAATGATACTTTTAGGGAAGAAAAAAGAGAAGGTTCATTTGTATGGCCTGGAGCTGTTATTGTTGGCACTGAAATCTGATTCTATTCGAGGAGAGCAGCTAAGACAGGAAAGGCAGCTCCTGACTTTCATTTTCAACCTGTGGTTGGGGAAGGATGTAACCAACACATTGTCTTATGCACCACTCTGAGATCTGGAACATTTCTTTAAGTATCACACTATTTAAAGTAATGTTTTAAATTTACCTCTCTGGTCAAAAGCTCAAAGCAGAAAGAAATAAGGTGTAGTGATTTGATGACTATTTTCATTGGACAAAAGATAAGAAGGAGAAGGAAATAAGGAAAAAATATATACGTGAGGAAGACAGTGTAAGATCTTGTGCTGCAAATGTTCAGGGCTTAAGTGAATCCATTTGAGTTAGTGACATCATCTGGAGCCCTCTCTCGTCCGATCCCATTCAGCAAAACACAAAACATCTTTCTTACTCTTTAGAGAGAGCAGTCTTCAAGGGTGCAGCATTTGCATTAACAAATGGTGCAAAGAGTTTCTTTTCAGGGTGGAGAATTGTCCCAAGTACTTTTTTTCACTCATTCAGAAAAATGTTAATTTAAAATCTGCTATTAGCTCACATCTACATTAAAAATTGACTCTGATTTTCCTCTGAAAGCTCATCTCAACTATTCCCTTGGTCATAAGCCAGTTGTATGGCATAAATCAGGAAGTAACTTCTTAGGTTAAGAAGAGGAGGGGAATTTCTCAGACACAGAAATACTGAATACTGGAATATGGCTGGAATATTGAACAAGGAATTCCGCTTCCTTGAATGCACTTTGTACAGTGGAAGTCGTTTCAGGACTTTATTGTAAGAGATCTTTCAGTTTCAAATTCTTAGGACACAAAATCCAAACTGAGATCAGCAACATGTGTACTGGGACTAATAAACAGGCACTGGATTTCACTCCTGGACTGGATCCTCACTAAAGACTGAACTAAAAGACTCTTCTTCATTTAAATCTTTAAGTCAGCCAAAAGAAAAGTGTATGTTCCACTTAAAGGCAATATAAATGCAGAACCAAAGCTGGGTGTGTCTTTTTTCCTTGAACTCTCAAGACTGGTTACCCACGACTGGCTAGTAAAGGTGAGTAATGCTAAATGGCATGCACATGTTATCAGAACCCTGCATGACTTATCTTCATTGCTCTCTAACATACATTAAACTTCTGTCACACCAGTGAGATTTCTTCATAAAATCAAACGATTTATTAGTGTTGCTATGAATGTTTTATGACAATGACACACAGACCATTCCAACTGAGCACGTCACTGGAAGGAAGTGTTACGCATGAATCTACAGACTGTTCTCTATAGAGGACTCACAACTTGTGAGTCTTGAGTTGGAAACTAAACTAGTTGCTGAACTAAAACATCAGCAAGTGTTAACAGCACTTCTTTAACATTGATCAAAACTGCAGATATCAGATAATATATTTTTAGGTTGCTCAACATCTATTCAGATAACTTACTGTTACAACCAATAAAATAAAAAAATAAAAAATAATACGGCAGTCCATATTCTTCCAGATAATACCTGGGCATAGTTCAAGAGGTAGTGGAGGCTGATGACCCCTCCCAACTGTTCAAAGCTGCACAGCTTCGCAGTTGCAAGCCATGATGAGCCATTGGCCCTTCAGCCAGCCTCTGGCCCTTGCCTTTGTTCCATTTACTGGGATAGACATAGTCTTTGGTGTTCACTCTTGCAGTTTCCAGTGATTTATACAACCCTTCAATTCCATGAAAAAAACTGTATTGAACCAAAAAATAGGAGCAAACCCCACCTCTGGTATGAATGATACCTATCCTGATCTTAGTAAACATTCTTGCAAATATGCCAGCTTATGTTTTTGGAATAGAAGCACATATAAAATGATAAGACCAGAGAAATTGTCAGTAAACAATCTGGAGAAGAAAAGATAAAGAACGCTAAGAAAATTCAGCCCAATGTCTTTTCATACTAGATCTGCACGGTGCCATTGCTCTGTGCTTCCCACTGCATATGCCTTCTGTTTAACAGTCGAGAGGATTCTGGAAGAAAAATAATTGTTGAAGGTTTGGTTTGACCTAAAGTAGCAGAGCCTGAACACAAGGCAAATGTCTGACCTAATCCTGATGTCCACTTTAATTCAGATCACTGTATAAGGAGAAGGTAAAGTTTGGGAATTCTTATGTATCAGTGAATTTTATTTCTCTGTCAATCTGAAACGTATTTTTATATTATTCTTAGATTTCTAAATAGTACCTAGCTTCTGTAAATTTCAAACATCTGACAATTCAACAACACACAGAGTAGCTTTTGATATTTAAACTACGTAGCTGCTGTAGGGAGGTGGGATAGTTGTGAATACAAGGATTAGGAATTTAACCCACAAAAGCCAATCTAGACCTTCATTGACATCTTGCTGCATTTATAGGCAAACCTGAAAGCTAGCAAATAACTTTTGTCATTTGCTCAATAAAAGAAAAAATGGAATCTTCAAGTGATGTTTAGAAAAAATACCATCAAGGTAACATGGAAACTAATTTTAATAAATACTAAGAAGACAAAGCAGAATGTTTACTCTTAAATAGACTGTCATAAAGTACTGTCAGAGATCTAGGCAGTGACATACACAGCCACGAGATGTAACTGTAGCAGGATCTCTTGCTGTATTCCTCTTAGAGCTTTAAAGGTGTACGCTCTGCCCTAATACCATGATCAGTTCTTACTCAGTCTGAATATTTTTAATGAACAAAAGATGACCCACCTTGAGTATTAGTGTACTTTGGTTTAAACTCTCATAAATGTTTTTCATTATCGGTTACACCCAAAGAAGTTCAAGGTTCAAAGACAATTCACAGCATCCTCCTGCAAAAAAGTTCTGCCCTGAACGCTGATCCCTTTGGTTTGGAAGATGCATATTTTCAGAATAGCCAGTATGACAGCCTAACGCTTTGTCTTGATCCAATGCTATTTAGACTAACCTGTAGCACAATAACTTAAAAAACTTAGCAGTACTGATTCCCTAATATCCCAGGTTAGGTGTTCTCAGAAACCTGAAGATTCTTCCAATACACAATTTCATGCCTCCAAAGCTTAGTGTCGCACCAGTTTCCTTGCCCGGAGGTTGAAGATCAGTATGTACACCAGCTGTTTTCACTAATACAAGCAACATGTGGTAATTGTTCTACCTGACTGGCTGTACATTAATAATACACTCAAGTACTGCCAGTGCAATGCCCCAAGGAACTACACCTACGTGCTGTCCCAATGCACAGCTGCCACATGCTTTCCTGCAGCACGAATAACCCCTTCAGCAATCAGTTTCTTCCCTTGCTTTCCATTTTATGCCTGCATTTTCTGTATCAAAAGCATACACTACAGTCAGTTTAGGAACCTCAGTACAATTAGAAGCAGGATTGTTGAGCTTCATGTGCTGAAAAAAGGCAGCTGATTTCCTGGTAATGACCACAGCACCTGGGTCTGTGACAGAACGCCCAGCAGTGGAACTTGTTCGCTGGGAGTCTCTTTGTCTAGAACATTGACCAGGCAGGAAGGATACTTGTTTTGCTTTAACTTCAGCCACACCGGAGGGCTGGAAGCTAGTTATGCTGGAAGCTTGATCTCAATGCCGCCTGTCACTCTGTGGACCTCAGCATCTTACATGTGAAATAAAGTGGGCAATGAAGATTTCCAATATTCTTGATTCTATTACTTTATTCATGGACAAAGCAATACTCTTTCTGCTTAATTTCAACTGTATTGAAAGCTAGAGTTCAACTTGTAATGGTTTTCTAATACTAAATGAATGCATATGCAATGCAAGCTAACTACAACATTCACTTTCCCATTACAGTATGAATAGTTTTGTGCTTACTATAAAATAAAATAACACGGTAGTTACAGATGCCTCCTTTCTAAAAATTTATACATTGTTCTAGACTGTCCTGAGGCCCAAAGTATTGCTTACTCAAAACAAATATATACTTGATTGCAAATATAAGTATTTTAAGTCTCTTGTCACATACAGTCAACTCTCATTTTAATTTCGTACGCTGCACACGGGGGTAAGAATCTACCTGTTCGTTCAAAACAACTATAGCGATTATGACTGCAGGTATACTGTTATAAATGATTCAACAGTTTATTTGTGTTTTATCTTTTATTCAAAATAGTAACAAAGCAAGCCAAACTACCTGGCGAGTTTCTCTCAAACACAGATGAACAGATGAAAACCCCTTTACACTATCAGGACCGGGGGGGTGGGGTGGGGGGGGTGGACGCTGGGATATGCTGTGTGCTATTTGTGCTGACACCAGTTACATTATGTGTCAACAGAGGTGGGGTTTATAGCTATTGTGCTTCCTCTTTGAAACAGTATAAAGGTTTACAGAGCACACATTGCTCTTCACTTCAGCTGCTCTCTATCTGTGCAGATTAGCTGTCTCACTTCAGAAGACGAAGAACACAAATGGCATTCTCTAACCGAAGCTTTCAGTGGGGTACGAGCACCCGCTTCCAACCTATGGCACCCAGTGTGAGTGGTTTAACCTCCAGGAAAATAGCCGTCCAAAAGAGCCAGGCACCTAGCGTCTACGGGGGAGCCGGTGGCTATGGCACCCGCATATCTACCAGCTCCAGCTACGGACAAGGCTTCGGTGGGAACTTCCAGCTTAGTATTACTGGTAATGATGTGCTGCTCACTGGCAATGAAAAATCAACTATGCAAAATCTAAATGACCGTTTGGCTTCGTATCTGGAGAAGGTGCGTTCTCTGGAAAAAGCAAACTCCCTGATTGAAAAGCAGATCAAGGAGTGGTATGAGAAGAACACCATAGACATAAGGCATGACTATAGCTCATACTTTAAAACAATTGAAGATCTCCGAAGTAAGGTAAGATATCATACAGCCATCTATAAATATATGAATTGCAATTATCGGGGAGATAGATAATAATCTATTGTAGAAAATGTACTTTTCCAAATTGCAATTTTCTCAGCTAAGAAAAATAAATTATTTATTTTGATCAGATACAAATTAGTGACAGATTTTACTAGATATAGTAGATATGTTTACTAGATATATAATACTAGATATATGTCTGCAGAGGTGAGTAATCTCATACATGAAAAATCTTTGAATCAAAATTAATTAATTCAATTCTACTTGCCTTAGGTAATTTTAATTTCTGAAAATACTGATGATAATTTCCATATTTAAATATAGTTTAACATCTGTGGATTTCAAAGTGTTTTTTTAGAAAAGACTGCCAAATGCTCAGAAAAAATAATAGATCACTACTTGAAATAGTAAATTACCACTATAAACAATAAAATATTCCCACAGCAATCAGCCAACAGATTTGTCAAATTATGTTTCCAGTGAACTTCCTTAAATCTTTCCCCTCTTACTTTTCACCAGTTCTATTTTCCATCCTTTAAAAGCAGATCCCTTCCAGAGAGCAGTTATATACCTACTTTATGACAGGATAATTTGCCTTTTGGAGAACCCTAATTCCTTTTACACAGTTCAAAGGGAACTTAGCTTAAACCTAGATGACTACTAGACAGCTAAAGTTAAGCAAGATGAAGCCCACATGCAGTATTAATTTCCAGAAATGGATCAAGTGTGCATTTATGTGCAAAGAGTCATCGCTTTTCAACCATTCCTTTTTAGATTGCTGCTGCACAGTTCGAAAATGCAAGTCTTGTCCTGCAGATTGACAATGCCAAACTGGCTGCTGATGATTTCAGACTGAAGTAAGTTACGAGATCATTTCATAAATTCTCTTTCACGCTCCTCTTATTCATGAAAGCTTCTAGTTATTAGTATCAAAGATGAGAAGTAAACATTTTCTAACCTAAAGTTTAATAAAAAGAAAAATTTTACAACTAAGGCTGTAGTAGTTACCGATTCAAACATTTACATCAAATAGTTGCATTTTCATGATGACAAAAAAAACCCTTATTTTACAGGTATGAGAATGAATATGCGCTCAGGCAAAGTGTCGAGAATGACATTAACGGACTGCTCCAAGTTCGTGATAACTTGACTTTGATGAAATCTGATTTGGAGTCACAGATTGAAAGTGTGAATGAAGAACTAGCTTTCCTCAAGAAGAACCACGAGGAGGTGAGAACAGCCAAACACTGTCAGGGAGAGATGTTTTTAAAGTAGCACAACATAAACTCAGCCTCACTAGGCAGAATGAAATCTTCATGGTTAATCTGAAAGAATATGACACTTACAGCGGGATCCAGCTCCAGATTAGCACATCAAAATGTAGGTACCTATTCATATATTATCTATGTGAATGCACCTATGGCTCCATTATAATCAATTGAGAAACAGTCAATAAAACAGACACAGCCCAGAGAGTGAGTCAGCTGACTGCAGAGCAAACACCTACCGGCTGGTCAGCTGGGACACTCTGGTCTCTACTGGTTGCAACAGGAGCTCTGGCTCATGCAGAGATACCTACAAGTTACACGGGTGTACTCGGTATGTCCTCGGAGTCTAAGCTCAAACTGAACTTCACCCTTAGCATTACATTTATAGTTTCAACGAGCTACAAAGGTAAGAATGTTACACAACCATTGTTTATTTCCCCTTTTCAAGTAAAGACACAAGCTGAAATCCTAAATTCAAAATGACTGTTAACAAAATCTCAATTATGGCATATGCCCAAGCTTTCCTCTTACAATCAACTTCAGATGTGTAAATTCCTTGTCACATTGCAGAAAATATGTTCTTTAAGCACTGTATTAGAAAAATCCAACCTAGAAAAATAGCCAACCTAGCCACCCACTTAAAACAGTGCTGTACAGGACTGAAGCATTTGTATTGTTTCTGGAAGCAGTATAACCGTGTGTGGCACTAACTGACACCCAAGCTGTTCAGCATCAAAGGCTGAACAGCTCCAGAAACTACGGAGTGAAGGTTTTCTTTAAGAATATTTGTGATTTAGGAGTTGCTACCCCACAAAAGCATACAAATGGGAACCATGACTCTGCACTCATTCCATAGATCTGGTCCTGAGGAAATCATCTTTTTATCATTTTTATCTATGGTATAGCATTTATTGCTACAAAATAAGTAAAATGTTCTACCATGAAGTACACTAAACAGTATTTGCAAGGTGATTAAGTTATCTCGCCCTGAGGCACTATTGAAGAATTACTTCTATGTCTGTAGATTTTGAATTTGCTTCCAATATTCAGGATTGAAAGCTCTCTGTACCTGACGCTAACCTTTCAAGGCCAGGCTGGACGGGGCTTTGAGCAACCTGGTCTAGTGGGAGGTGTCCCTGCCCAGGGCAGGGGGGGTGGAACTAGATGATCTTTAAGGCCCCTTCCAACTCTAACCGTTCCATGATGCTGTGATTCTAATACAATCCTTATTGCCGTAGGACGTTGACCGACTGCGCAAACAGGTGGGAGGCTCAGTTAATGTAGAGGTGGATGCTGCTCCAAGTATTGATCTTGCAACTATTATGGAAAACATGAGGAAGCAATATGAAGAAATGGCAGAAAAGAACCGTCAAGAAGCCAAAGACCAATTTGAAAAGCAGGTAAGGTGAACTACTTAAACATTAGCAAGAACCTCAGTCATGTCTCCTTGCAGTTTAGAGCCCTCCATTTTTGCATTTCAGACAGAAAAACTGAACCAGGAAGTGGCAATCAACATTGAACAGCTGCAAGCCCAGAGGAGGGAGATCACCAACCGGAGACAGATCTTTCAGGGTCTGGAGCTAGAATTACAGTCCCATCTTAACATGGTAAATAATAAAGAACACTTGAAATAAGGACTGTGTTTAGTAGACGGTTACATGGATAAATAAATAAACTGAGAGGCTTTTCAATCAAAATGTTATTTTAACACAAAAATGAATCCTCTTGAATAATACATCTCTGTTCTTTCCATTGGCTGTAGAAAAAGTCTTTAGAAGACACTCTGGCTGAAACTGAAGCACGTTACAGTTATCAGCTAACCCAAATACAGGAAGCAGTTGCCAATTTAGAGGCTCAACTGAGGCAACTCCGAGCTGAAATGGAGGGTCAGAATAATGAGTACAGTATATTGCTGGATATCAAGACTCGCTTGGAAATGGAGATCGCCACATACCGCCGTCTGCTGGAAGGAGAGGACAGCGGGTGAGGAAATACACGCACTTTGCTTGTGGGTTTAGTTTTGTATGACAGCAAACAACTTTGCAAGTACTGTCTATATTCAGGGGAGGTGAAAGTGTAAACTCTGCCAGTTGCCAGTGGGGGCGGGGGGAGTCTGCTGCTCAGTTCTCAACTGTACATTCAGAGCAGGCTGCGGGTCGTGCTGGGCTTCAGAAGCAGCTGTGGAAGTCAGCTGAGTTTGTCTCTCTCAGCCTCTGCATAGGTATATGCTGTTACTCTTTGTGAGCTGAGCAGCTGGATAAATGTTCACACGCCATCAGCATCAATAATTCAATTTTGGATCGACTTGTCCATAACTGCAACGACTGTAGCTTCTGCAGGCCTGGGCTATCCCGGGCTAGATTTTTCTTTTTAACTTGGTTCAGACACCGCAGCACCCAGTCACACTAGAGCAGGCACTCAGCAAGAGCATATTGACCTTCTCTTGCAGTCCATGGCAGGTTTTGCAGCCTGCTCTACCTGTGTCACTAGTAGTCCAGCCACTTACAAATTTGAAGAGGTGCAAGAAAGCTGACACTACATCTTCAGATAGTCCAGTATCCCATCTTCTGTAGCGAAAAGAGCAGACATCTATGAAAGCGGGGCATGCAGACAGTGGTATTTCCCCCCAAGAAATATCTGCATGAGCTAAAGCCATAGCATTGCAGAAACAAGTCTGCAGATTAATTTCACCTATAGCTTATGCTTAGCAAGTTTTACTTTAAGAGAGAAGACTCATTCAAACACATGGTCAAATGTCTTGATGAAAGGACATCAGCTGTCTTGATTAAACATACAGGAAACATACAAGGATTTTTCTTCAATATGTTAGGTGCCATACATTTATATTTTTTTTTTAATTTATAATTTGAACAGACATTTCCAATTGGAGGTATCTGCAGCACAGCTTGAAAAAGGTATGTCACACTAACTTCCTTATTTTTTGATGGCTGCCTGTTGAAATGTTGTGGAACTAAGTAGCCTGACATAAACTGACACAGTTTCAGAGCAAGTAATCAACGGGTGGAACCTCACATCAAGAAATCAATCAACTGTATGAATAGATAACCTATAGGGATCATACAAAGCCTGGTTTCACGTATATAATTCAGGTGCCCAAAGTAAAACCACAGACTCCTCAAAGAACCAAGAGAACAACAGAGAATTATTGAATTACCCTCTGGAGGACTTCAGGAGAATCTGCTTCTCTCCGCTGACTACGCATGGAGACTAGGCTCCTAAATAAAGTGTCTAGTTTAATAGCAAAAATAGCCATTTAAGTGTAAGACTATTCCTAGGTTTTAGGTCTACAAGTTTGTGCTAAATTGAAGCAAAAATATCAGGAAGGATAAAGAGGTATTCAACATAATGTCCACTATAGTATTATGGGAAACATACAGGATGTGCAAAGGAAGATAAACCATATCCTGTATACCCCAAAAGTTTACTTCACAGTAACTGTGCATTGAAAAGATGCCTTTATCTGTTTTCTCATTTGTGGAATTGCTGCTAAGACGAGGGTAATGTTGTTCTGTCAATACACATTGAATTTAATTAATTCACTGTTTAATTTCATTACCAGAATCAAGTAAAATTAAGAAGATCAAGACAATTGTTGAAGAGGTGGTTGACGGCAAGGTTGTCTCCTCTGAGGTCAAAGAGATTGAGGAGAAGCTGTAAATGGCACCAGCAGAAAGGAGACAGCCTCTGAGCTTCTTGGACCTGATGCCAAAATTAAAAGATTAACCTTTATAAAGAATCCAGTCTTCTCCCTAAAACCCCGAAGTGTTGAAAAATGCCAAACAATGAAATCTCAAACAATCTTTTTCTTTCTTTTTTTTTTTTTTTGGGGGGGGGGGGGGGGGGGGAAGGGGGTTAACCCCCCCCCNGTAAGTTACAAAGTACAAGATTTTGGGTTTACTTACATAGTGACTAAATATCTTGATTAAAACAAACAAACAAATCAGCCTGTTATAAATGTACAATTGTTTCCAAGACAGATAAAAACTGAAGTTTTAGTTTTTGCTTACATCAGTCTTAAAATTACATTAAAAAACTTGTTCAGTAAAAATTGGCAAGTCAAACGACTTATAGCATGAATTTGCTATAGCATTTAAAATAAATTAAATTTAGAAAAATACTTAAGCATTCTTCACTGTTGAAGTTTCAAAGCACTAAGCTGGTGAAGGTCATTACATGAAGACATGGGACAAAATCTGTTCATGTGCTTAAGGAGCTCTTGATGGTAGTGGACTCTTCTGAAAGCACTGTGAGAATTTTTTCTTCATTACTTCAGACAGTTCACCTCAACATCTGGTGCCTTATGTTTTCTCACACTTTCAACATATTAATAAAAGAAAAAGTTTTAGAAGAGAGCTGCTATTTCTGAAACCTTGACGGACACCTTATCAAAACTTTACAAGCAAGAATTTACCAGATACAAATGATACACTCTCTATCAAATATGTTAATTTAATTGCAATTCAAAGTTTACCAATCTATTTTTTCTCCTACGTACTAGCACATTTAGACTAGATTTGCTTTTAAAAACACATTAAAGTGTGGATTCAGTACACCTTTCCTGAACTGGAACTACCATTCAAATATTATGCAGCTTCACTTCAGTAAAACATTATTTTCAACTAAAAAGAAGTGTCAATTTTCATTTCATAATAACTTAAAATGTAAAATTGAAGAAGCCTGTTTATTTTTTTCACTGTCTGTGAACGTTTATATCACCAGGGACTATAGCAAGCAAAGATATTTTATCAACATGAATATATTTTGCCTTTCAGTTCAGAAATGAAAAGACCACCACTTCTATCAAACCTTTCTCTACCAATAACTGCCCACACCCTCTCCCGTACAGCACGTCTCCCATGCCCCACCCACACCTTCAGTCCAAGGAGTCCACATATTCCTCTTGACAACATAAACACAAAAAAAACTCTTCCTTTTGAAATCTCACCTGTCCAATGTGCTATTTACTGTACGTAAACAGCTGTCAAAGAAAATAATCCTTTGCTTTCACAATGATGAGTCACTGATACCAGGCTATCAATTCATTTCTACATAAATGCTTTACTTAAACCTTTGATCTACTGCTCATAATACACTTCTGCCCAAAAAAAGCAGCCCTGCTCCTGGATGTAGATAAATTAAGAATTAATACATTTCAGTTGACAAATCCAATGATATAATTAAGCCAAGACAAAGAAAAAACAATTTTCTGTTTACCGAAATAACTTCAAAAGAAAAGTATATTGGTTTTGAAGGGTTTCCATGCCTAAACTTGTAACCTAGAAGAGCTATATTTGATCTTTCAATTTATATTCTGAGACGCAAAAAATACAGAAATAATTTTCCTTATTTTGAGATAATAGCAAACAATTCAGAAGAAAAAATGGTTAGTTTTCAGCTCAAAAGTATAAACAGTTGGTATAGGCTATGCATATTACACAAATATATTTCAATGATGAAAGGTTCAGGGCAGAAAACACAATTATAAATCACATTAAGTATAACCAAGTATATTTTTTTATACATATGTTTTCAAATTAATAATCAACCTGCAGATCACTGAGTGTCCATATGCCTCTTCATGCGCTTTTGTGGATCGCTTTTCTTACTTCTTATTAAACATACAGAGAGTGCTCATCTGGCAGAGGTTCACGCCAAAAAGTCTTATGAAAAGAAACACATTTTTGACTTGCACCCTGGGAAGTATGATATGAAAGGGATCATTACACCGACTTAAGCATACTTGTATAATAATAGCCCCAAACCAAGGAAGAAATGAATATGTAATGACAAAAAAATTATTTAGGAAGGATTTAAATGTGAAAAGAATTTTTTGTGCTCCATTGCACATGGCAAAACATCATGATGCCTTAGCTCTACTCCACCCATTTCCCCTCATGCAGCAAATACCTGGAGGGCACCAGATTTCCACCCCCATTGGCAATTTAGATTCGCACATACCATTTAGTTTGGTCAGGACATACTAAACTGACTTCCCTCCAAACGAGAGAGAAAAAGAATTAAAGCTCTTCCTAGGAGGTGGAGACTACCACTGAAACACCCAACTGCCTTCACTATATAAAGCTTCAACTGTTCCCTGCGCTGCCTTGCTCTGTGCTTCGCAAAACAGGGCACCTCCAGCACCATGGCCCTTTCCGTGCGCACAAGTGGTGGATCCCGGCAACTCTCTTCTCGGAGTGGGCTTGGCGGGGGATCTCTGAGAATGTCTAGTTCTAGTGGTGGAGGAGGCTTTGGTGGCAGCGGACTGGGGCTTGGTGGTGGATCTGGTGGAGGTTTTGGTGCTGCTTCTATGCTTGGTTCAAGCTCTGGCTTCAGTGGGGGTTTTGTGAACAGCTTAAGTAGTGGCTTTGGTGGAGGTTTTGGTGGTGGTGTAGGAGGTAGCTATGGAAGTGGCTTAGGTGGTGGGTTTGGTGGAGGTTTAGGAAGTGGTTTTGGCAGCAGCTCAGGCACTAGTTTTGGAGGTGGCTTTGGTAGTGGCTCGGGGTCTGGTTTTGGAGGTGGTTTTGGCACTGCTGCTGCTGGGGATGGTGGCCTTCTTTCTGGCTCAAAAAAAGAAACTATGCAGAACCTCAATGACCGTCTGGCTGCTTATCTGGACAAAGTACGATCTCTGGAAGATGCCAATACTGAGTTGGAGCGCAAAATCCGCGAGTGGTATGAGAAAAACGGCCCTGGCACTGGTATCCCTGGATCTGGGAATGACTATAGTAAATACTACCCTATAATTGAAGATCTTCGAAACAAGGTAGCAAAGCAATGTACTTAACATATATTTGCATTTGTAATTCACCTCCTTATATTCTGGATAAAAATAACAAATTCCTTTCAGAAACCAAGAGCAAATTTTTTCTACAGTACCAACGCTTGTAATAACCTCTGTCACATTGCATTGGTATCATGTGTTGAATTCTTCTTGTATATTAATGGCAGTTCTGTAGCTCTATCACACAATGTTGTGTGACTTGGTCTAATTAGAATAAAGGAGAAGGCAGGGATGGAATCCAGTTCGACAAGCTCTTGCAGATTACAAAGTTTGAATTTTAATAAGTTTCATGTTTCTTATATCACAAATTCAATTCCTGAAATAGACAGAGTACCTGGCAAGGTCTTCAGAGATTATAAACCATCTAGTCATAGAACGCAAACTGGTATTCTACCATTAAGTGAAGCATGCTGATTTGCAGAAGCTGAAAATCTGTCCTGTATATTTTCATGGTAAATTATACAAGTCTAACAAATGACATCTCATATTATAATCGTATTTAGGATTACAGTTATGTAAATAACTTTATTGAGCTGCAAAGCCAGTTGGCCATAAAATCATTCTCTGAACATTGTATTTCAGATCATTAACGCAACTATTGACAATGCAAGAATCATTTTGCAGATCGATAATGCCAGACTGGCTGCTGATGATTTCAGACTGAAGTAAGTATATCTTAATATTACAAAAACTCTTACTAATATTTTGTATTCAAAAATCTCTTTTGTTTCACATAATTATTAAACAATATTATCATGTGTATTAAGATTTCATAGTGAAAGCTATATACGTAAATAGTTTGCATTTGACCTCATTAACCACACATAAAAAATCATATTTAATGACTTTCTTCACAGATATGAGAATGAAGTGGCTCTTCGCCAGAGTGTGGAAGCGGACATCAATGGTCTCCGAAGAGTTCTTGATGAGCTGACCTTGACAAGAGCTGATATGGAGATGCAGATTGAAAGCCTGAATGAAGAACTGGCTTATCTGAAGAAGAATCATGAAGAGGTACTTTTTTTTTCCTTGTGATTTCATAACCAGGCAGATGGAATTGTGAAATATCAAGTTATTCCCTTATTTATGTCAGTGGGAGTTCCTTGGTTTCATTATTTGTTTTGTTTGCTGCTCTTTTTTGAGTTTACTAAATGGAAGAGTGAAAGAATTATGCACACAAGCTACAGATTCTTGTTGAAACAGAATTTATATCACATATATTTCTTTATCTATGTTTTTGGTAGAACTATTTTGCCTTTTATTAACAGAAACATTTCTTTATTTTAAATCTCTGCAGGAGCTTCAGGGTATCCAAAGCACTGCAGTTGGCGAGGTCAGCGTTGAAATGGATGCTGCTCCAGGAACTGACCTGACCAAGCTTTTGAATGACATGAGGGGACAGTATGAAGTCATTGCTGAACAAAATCGCAAAGAGGCTGAAGCGTGGTTCAATGAAAAAGTAACAACCAGAGATAGCAAATTAAGCGAAATGCATGTAAAAGGGAGTTGAATATTTGTAACAGTAAAATTACACTCTATTCTTCCTTGTCATTTCAGAGTGGGGAGCTGAAAAGGGAAATCTCCACCAATACTGAGCAGCTTCAGTCAGGAAAGAGTGAGATCACAGATTTAAAACGGACTCTCCAGAGCTTGGAAATTGAACTACAATCTCAGCTTGCCATGGTATGTTCTAAGGAAGCTGCTAACTTGTCACAGTAAAATTCCCAACCTCAAAAATGTTGTTAGATCTTATACCGTTCTATAGGATTTAAGATTTGCATTTATTTCCTATCAAATCCTGCATTCTTTTTGTTCCTAAATAGCAGTAATATATATAATTGGATTGCAAGTAGGATGTTATAAAGCAGATGAAATTTATGTTCACGTTCAGCAAAGCAGCAAAGGACAGTTTTGAAACTGGTATTTCAAGAAAAAAATATAAAAATCTCTTAGTAATGAGGCTATACTTACTCCCATTAAACTATTTCAGTTGGTTTTGTCTTTGTAAAGAAATCTTTTTTACTCAATCAGAGATTATTTAATATCATTCTTACACAGAAAAAATCCCTTGAAGACACTTTAGCAGAAACGGAAGGAGGTTACTGCGCTCAGCTTTCACAAATGCAACTTCAGATTGGGAATCTGGAGTCTCAGCTCTTTCAGGTCAGGGCTGATATGGAGCGGCAGAATGCAGAGTATCAACAGCTTCTAGACATCAAGACTCGTCTGGAAATGGAGATTGAAACCTATCGTCGCTTGCTGGATGGCGAGTTTGTGTAAGTAACTAATTTATATAAAGTATCTCCTTTATTTTATTTTCTGTAGCAATAGCCTTTCCAGGAAAAAAGAGGTAAAAACAAGCGGTACATTCACCAAAAGACCATAAGGCCTATACCATGATTCTGAAATAATACAGATAGGCTCTACGTGAGGAGAATGAACCATTTGCTCAGTATTTAATGCAATTTCTCCTGATCCTGACAAACATTCTGCAATATTGCATGTCTCTGATTACCTTTTAGGAGCGCAGGACAGGGAGTTACATTTGAAAGCTCATCCCTGGCAGGGTCCAAATCACAGACACAATCACTGGATTCTTCTCAGGGTAGGTAGAACTTGAATGAATAAAATTTTGTTTCTGAAGTCATTCTTAGAAATAAAATAATACATGCTATTCTGTTTAACTACATCCTAGAGTTCATCACAAGAAGAAGCCAATTTGAAAGGAAAGACATAACTGCTCTGTACACATACTGCTCTGTTTTATAATTTTTAACTTCTAATAATTTTTGTTTTGTTTTGTTTATGATGTTTAGATCCTACCAAAACTAGAAAGATCAAGACAATTGTCGAAGAAGTGGTAGATGGAAAAGTTGTTGCATCCCATGTTAAGGAAGTTGAAGAGAAGATATAAGGCACAATTTCATACTGCAAAGGATCCGTTCACTCCATGTTTCTTTCAAAGCCAAAATGGATAAATAATTGTGTTCTTTTGTATGAAGTGATAAAAATAGATTGGCTTTTTACTAAGTTTCTTTTACATCAAACAAATCCTGCACATTAATACTTAGCAGTGATGCAATATATTTTCTGCTTCAGTCTACTGGTATTACATGCATTATTTTCATGGTGTTCTTTAAATATATATCATGAATTCTTTGTTCAATAGCTAGAAACATGGTGCACACATTAGGCATTTAACTAGATATGCTTTTTTGTAATTTTTAGTAATTAATAGATAAAATAAATTTGCTGTTCTAACATCATTTTCCAGTTTTCTTGATTAATAAAAAGGACTCAGCAAGCTTTAAGATATTAGTCTCCCTTTATTCTTCATTTCAGATTGCTGCTCCTGATCCATATTTGCCATTTTGTTGGGTATCTTGCTTTACCATACACTGTGTATGGTATGGTATTCCCCATTAATTTAAAGAAATTATCCAATGCCAGAACACGTACGTGTTAAAAAAACTGTTTAAATGTGGGATGAAAGGAAAAGTTGATAACTTTTAATTCAAAGCTATCAATTTAAGGGAGAAGTTTGTGGAAAGAGCGCACCACCTTGCAGAGACTGCAGCTACAATGGGGAAGGGATGGCAGCGGTGTGCCATGGCCCGCAGTGCCACCTGGTGGGAGCACAGGATGGGCTTGCGAATCCCGACTTTGGCTTCCGGATGACCAACTCAAATGAACTAGTTAAAGGAATCTCAACCAGAACAGAATTATGAACCAAAATACAATCCCCTTACAGTTCACAACTAAGCCTTTGTTCTTGAGCCAAACTGTTGACGAGTTCTGTGTGATTCTCAGATAAGACAAGGAAGTGACTGTGACCTCTTACATGTCTATTACTGCGTCTCTAGAACACAAACATTCTGCACATTCTATCACATCCCTTGAACACTTGACCCAAACCAAAAGTTCAATGGGAGCACAGATTTCATACTGTGCTTCCATTCTGCCTTTTGTAAAACCCACTACAAGCATTTTTTCTGCTTCCTGCTTGGAAACAATAAAAACAATAATCAAAGAACTAAAACAGCTTGGTAGAATTGCAACATCTAAAATCCAGTCAGTTAAAGAAAAAGCACTGTGATAAATGTCCCAAAGAAATGAAATAGAAGAATCTTCTATATATGCCAGTACAAAGATGGAAGAACTTGAAAACCTCTTGAGTAAAGGCACCATCTTCCAACAGTTTAAGGAAGTAATTTCTTTTCTAAAAGCATGGAACACAAGCATATCTCTTTTTTTATCCTCTTTAAAAGCAGTGATGATAAATAAATGAAAAGCATCTTACTACACGCAATGTATTTCAATAATATTTTTTACCATTGCAGACTACATCTTTTACATTAAAATAATTACAATATTAATTCAAATAATGATATCAGAAACAGACAAATTGAGGTTGTTTATGTAGCTGGGTATGACTATCAAGAGTACCATTATAGAGAAATTTTAAGATTATAGACTGAAGGAAATTTTTTCTCTTCCTAAGACAGGACAGCGTTCATCATCCTTCTTCCCTATCCGTAATTTTTTTCTCGTATGTGAAAAACCTGAAACTGTATCATCTTCCCCATTATTGACAGCATCTCCATTTTGAAGAGAAAATGTCTCTTTTGTCTTCTTCTTCCAAAGGCATATATACTTTCAGAATAATTGTGTACAAAGAAATATGAAATAATGTACATACCTCAAGGACTGCAACTGTGATTGCTCTGAAATCATTATTCCCTACACCATTCAATGTAGATTTCCACTGAATAATCATGTAATTTACCTACACACACATTAATCCTGAATTTAACATTATGATCTAAAAGATGACTGAGAATTGCCTAGGGTGCAGTTTTGATGTATGTAAAATCTAGAAACCACACTAGCTATTGTCTTGCGAGAAAGCAACAACGGTAAACCAGAGCAGGTTGCACTCACTCTAGCATTAGTATACTCTATCACAGAATCCAAATAATTGACGCACTGTATCTGAACTGTAAAGTTAACTAAAATCTAACGTCTGTAATAAAACACAAACATTGAAAGTAGCTAGAATTCAAAATTACGTACATCCTAGTAAAGATACAATTGCTTACACCTACCTACCTTTAGCCTTCAGAGACCTTGTAGCCAGATGTTCCCTTGACACCTGAACAAAGGTGCAGAAAGAAAGCATTAGTGCAAATTTATTTTTTAAAAGCTTTTAAAAATTGTATCAACTGGCAAACGTTTAGCTCCTGGTAATATGAAGATTCATCCATAGATGCTTGTTGATGCATAAATTTGGTTTGTGGGACCAAATCCAATATCCCTCCAGACCTCTATATTGTATTTCAAACTTACAGATTTCAGGATTTATTTCTGGACATTAGACAGCCTTGACTTTGCCTGATGGGAACAGAAAACATTCTGAGTCCCAGGGAACTGAAAGCAAACTGTAAACAATCAGTATTGCAATGCAAGGAAAAAGGAAGATTTTAAATTACATTTCAAGTTCTTATTTGCTTAAATACATCGGCTCTTCCTATTAATGCTTATGCTGTCCTAAGGTGTATCACCTTATGCTTGTTTGATGGATTCCTAATGTTTTCATTATGTGACTGTTCTCATACCATCAATGACAAACACTGTCAATATTTTGGTTTTAAAACTATGTAAAACTAGAATAATTAAGACACTTGTAAAAAGACAGTGGACAACAAAATTTTCTCATCTCAGTCCAGGTCAGCTGAAAAACAGTCAGCTAAGAAAAACAAACTCAGAACACAGGATCCTTTCACATGTGCCAGCGGACAGCGCCAAGAACAAGGAAGCCTTATGCACACAAGGAGACTTTTAAGTGGTATAATACTTTGACTTTGAAAAAGATGAGTGCCTTGTAAAAGTTTACTGCCTTTTTTTCTCATTTTACTGATGTATATTCTTATTTGGAGCCTAAAAATGCATTCTACTTAGTGAATTTTTTTTTTTACTAAATACCTGGTATTGCCCGTTACTGAAAAAACTTTGAAAAATAGGTAAGAGCTGTTCTTAGCAGACAAGATCATCGGGATCATACAGTAGCTACAGTTAGCCAGGAAATGAAGAATTATTTGCAGAAAACACAGCACAGCAGACAACCTATACCTTCTACCTCCCTGGTAGGTGTCAGGAAAGGTGTAAGAATTTTACATATCTGATATTCTGTGAATGGAACACTGACACATGGCAGAGGCACTGCAAACCCCTTCAGAGACAAACCTGACCCTTTTTCTGACAGCACTTAGCTATGTTTGAAGTGTTAACTTTACCAGAACTTTGCACTCCACAGAAGGAGAGCTGAACCCCTTGCCACAACATGCACAAGCATTCTTTACCCCTAGTAGTGCTGGTTCCTCTCCCTCTTTTTGTGTTCCTGCCCAGAGAAACACTCAAATGTTGGGTGTGAGGATGTCCAGGAGCCCACCTCTTTTTCAAAGTGGGACAGTCATCAACAACAGATCAGGTCAGACACCTGAGACTTCGCCTTGCTGAGTCTTAAAAACCTGGAAGGCTGGAAATTTTGTAACATCCCTAAACAACCTGCTCCAGTGCTGCACAGTGCCCAGCGCAGGCGCATTCTGGCAGCACTGCCACCAGTACAGGTGCACTGCTGGGAAGCTCTCCCCCTCCCTTCCCCTCTGCCATTGCACTCTCATGCTGTGCACCTGTAATTTTGTCCTTTGCTTTGTATCTCTTAACCTCACATTTTTTGAAGTTGCAAAAAAAAGGAGTTATAGTGTAACAAAAAACATGAAGACATTACATATATTCATTGCAGCACATAATTCAGATATTATTTTAATCGCTGCAACAGTGACAGATCCTTGCTTTATGAAACTCGCTCTTCAAGACGTTTGGAAGCCTCTGACCTTCCAGTGCTTCCTCGGAAATGCAGCTCTGCAGCTTTAAAGGCAGGCGGCAGGTTGGCTCTCCCCGCTCTCGCTGCTCTCACTGCACCAGCCGGCTCATCCTATCAATACGGCGCGGCGGGCCAAGGCGGAGGATGGGAGGAGAATGGAACTGTCCCAGCTCCTCAATGAGATCAGGGCAAAGTATGAAACGCTCATCACCAGAAATCAGATAAAGACCATCATCTCAGCAAGGACCCAGGTAATGACTTCATACAGACATACACCTTCCCGAGTAAGGAGACAAGCCCTGTCTATACAATTCCTCCCTCAGCCTCTATGAGGTACAGTATTTCCTTTTCAATGCAGCGTATTCTTGGGGAAGGGATTTTGATTTTACTGCAGTGAGATGTGAACTAGAAGATACGGAAATAGATTTTCTTGAGGGTATGAAATTCACACTAAAAGAATGCCGTGTAACTCATCCGGATATTTTTCTGTACCTGCAACAGTGATATTGCTGTGATTTAAAAAATGATGACATATGCTGTAACATGGTAACCTCTAGCACCATTGAGTTATCCCAGAGGAAGAGAGAATCTTGAAAATCAAATGCAGTGTAAAGAATCCATTTATATACAGAAAGCTTTATCATTTTTAGCACCTATACTAAAGAAAGCTGTACCTTTTCAGGACTATTTTATATTGTTCATACTCTTCAGCAAATATAATTTGTTCTGTCATACAGATTGATTAAATGTTATCAACCACAATGCTACTATTATAGATTTACATACAAAACATCTCTAAAACCCAACTGAACTTTGAAATAAAATGGCAAAACAATTTTCAGCCACCAAATGTCAAGAAATTCGGGGTGAAAATTAGGAATTATATCACCCTGTTGTACTTCTTCGGTATTGCAGAAATTCTGGAGGTTTTTTTTAACCACAGGCCAGACTACTGCTGCAATCTGGCTGATGTGCACAGGAATCCAGTGACACAGAGCAGCTCTAAACCCGAGTTAAGCCAAGTTTATATTTGTGTTTGGCACAAAGCAGCTGATGTGTACTGATATACTCCTGTCACATCAATCCTGCAGTATTCAGGCAAAAAAGGACAGGCAAAGAATACTGAGTCTTCACTCATGGATTAGCCAAATCTAGATTTTTCACCAAAACAATGGCATGGTAACATTACAATAGGTCATTGTGTTATGGGGGGAAAAAGGGAATTTATTTTACTTGCTTCAGAAGACCTGAATCAAAGAGTTTATTTCCTTAGAGTTGTTGGCATCGTAAGAACCTACATAAAGCAGCAAAATACGCAAAAGTGTTTCAAGTGCTTACGGCATCTTCACCACTTGCAGTAAAACTCAGAATCAAAAAAGAAAAATAACTTTCATAAGCAAAACAACCATTCTGGAAGTTAAATGCATGAACATATTATCTAAATCAAAGATGAGCCCACACATGCTCAGGATTGGCTTAAGAAAAACTTGTAATAGGATTTTAAAAAAGAAAAAAAACCCCACATTTTCTTGCAAACACAATACAGTGCTTGTTTGACTCTTTACGTTTTTTCTAAGAATAAGCATCAGCCTTAAGGATGACCAATTATCTCAAATAATATTTTAGATCAGGATCAAGCTTAGAGGAGGCACTTCCAGATTGTCACATTTAACATGGGTGACAGCATATACTCAGAGAACATGCCAATTTTTTCCTTCCTGTGATAGGTAAATCTTAAACAACCCATCCTTAGAGGACAAGGAAAAGTTGTAGATTTGGATAAAGATGCCATTCATATTTAAATGAATGGAGGTACTTGTTCTCAAATGACCATCTGAAATCTAGTCAGTGACTATAACAGGCAAAAGCATAATTACAGCAATTGTCAATTATGATACATTTATGCAACCACTCTCCAAAAAGCTGTTCTTAGAAATCAAAAATACACGCCTGACCAATTTAGTGGCCTTCTGTGAGGGGGTTAGAGCAGCAGTGGACAAGGGAAGAGCAACTGATGTCATCTACCTG
>RSEF01000027.1:3769636-3812198 GCA_003993805.1 Himantopus leucocephalus
TTCAAGGTCCCTTCCAACCTAAACCATTCTATGATTCTATAAGCAAAGAATCTTAGTCAAACCTGGAAGCTTAAACTGACTGCAATTCCTCTAATTTCCGTGAAGTTAAGCCCATTTACTCCAGAGGTAAGGTCTAAATACAACTGGTTCATTTGTATGGGAACTCCTCTACAACAAACACGTTAGGGATAAAGATGTGGTGAACTACTTCCCATCAAACACAACAGGATCTACATCTACATGGTACGTAAAATATCTCATCACTGTTAGCTTTAACAAATTTATGACTCTCAAAAAATTCCAACTATGGATTTTTATGTTGGTTCTTTTTATATTTTTTAATATTCTTTATATATATATATATATATATCCCCTGTAGCTAGAAGAAGCTACGATTAAAAGAATGGACAAAGATGCCGAAGCATTAAAGGCAGCCAGAGCAGAACTCTGTGAAGCGAGACGGCAGTGGCACCACATGCAGATCGAAATTGAATCTCTCCACGCTGTGGTAAGCATCATAAATTGAACCTCAGAAATCTCCTGGAAAAAATAAATCTTTTTCTTGACGTAAACTATTCCACAATTCAGTTTATATAAGAATCACATCCGCTATACAGCTGAAGTACAACACACACAGAAATACATAGCTTTGTGGTGGATTTTCAGCTCATCACACAACACTAACCAACAAGCACTAACCCCATCATTTGCTCACAGTTTAGAGTACCGTTTGTTTCGATTCAGGATCTGCCATTCAATATATGTGTGTTTTCATGTTTTCACGCCTGCCAAACATAGATGTGCATGATACTCCCTCATCGAGTTCCCGGGTATTCTCCCTAGCCAATCCACATCAGGTTTATTACTTTTTTGAATGTGTGGACCAAATTTATCAATTCATTCATGATAAAGTATGTCAGCAATTTACTGAATTCAGTAATATAGATAAGCTACAAGAGCACACAGACTACTCAGCTTCCATACAGGAAAGGAGCTAGATACCATTTTAACCATACAGGTAAAATCAGAGATCTGTAAACTCAATGGTAGTGGATTACCGGTACAACAGAAGGCTACATTTTTTTTATCCTATCTTAAATTATTACAGATTTTACTGGAAAAATTCTCAGCAAAAGTATTATCTTGGAAGCTTTACTCCTGCTCCTAAAGAATATTCTTAAAAGAACTGATGTAAAAATACACCGATTGTTAATGAAAATTATGTACAACATCTTTACACATATACTTTCCAAACCTTAAAATATGAGTTAAATTTCACAGGAAAAGGGTTTGGAACGTTCATTGCGTGCCACTGAGCAGCAGTACCACGTGCAACTACAGAATTTAGAAGCTGAGATTGAATGCTTAGAGAAAGAGCTACTGGATGTGAGAAGAGGTATTGAGAAACAGCTTCAAGAGCATGCAATTCTCCTGAACACGAGGATGAAACTGGAGGAGGAGATAGCAACATATCGCAGTCTGCTTGAACAAGAAGAGAACAGGTACTTGTTTAGAGAATGAGTACTCAAATTTATCTTCCATTGCAGAACTTCTAATTGAAATAATCATCAGAATTGTAAATACATGCACCAATCATTAAAAAATTACAGTATAAAATCCTTCGAAATGGTTTCATTTTAACTTAACTTCACTGATTCCGCACTTTCTGGAGCTCAGAGTATCTCCATGATACATTGCGGATAATAGCACGCTTACTGCGTCCTCACTCCAGGCACTGCACGTTGATGCAGACTTTGTTCCCCATCAGCTGCCTGGTGTGGGCTCGGTGTGCCTCAGACCGTTGCTGAAGCAAGTCCACAGGCGTGAAGTTCTGGGAGGGGAGATCACATCCCACAGCAGATGGCCATTTGCATGTGGGGCTCATACTACTCCATATTGCTCCAAGTGTGTTAAGGCACACGTTTGGGAGGGTCTACACATTAGGATGCTATTTAAGAATATGCCTCCAGGGAACATTTTGCCTTGGCTGTAACTCTTCATGTCTGCCCTTTCCATGGTACACAAACACCAGTATTTTGAAACGCAGACAGGAGAGAGGCAGCTATACAAATGATAAGAAAATGGCAAATATCAATTCTTGCACTCAGCGCTGGTACCTTAGCAAAACCAGGCACACAATTCTGAAATCTTTCAGTGGAACGTTGCCTCCCTCAGTCCTTTCTACAGAAAATGGAGGATTTCAGTCCAGGAACCTCACACTTTCGCATAAGTAGAGTCCAGACAGGGGAGTCAGTTTCAGATTTATGCTTCTAACTCTGTGAAGATACACACTTCAGTATTAATGAAATGAAATAACTCTTCCTGGCACACAACAAACTGACTAAAAACTGTCTGAAATTGCACAGACATTTTCAGTAACTTTCTTCAGTTCTATACTCAGAATGAGAAATCCTAACAAAAAGTTACTACAATCAAACAGAACTTCTCATGGTTCTCATATTTTTAAGTTTTGGTAGGTGCTCATAAGAAAAGTTTTGGATTGAAGTAGTTCGATATTATTAGATGACTGCAATTTTTTTTTTTTTTTTGCAGGTTTCGTTGCATGGTACCTGACCAGAAGGATGACAAAAAGCCCACCACTAGCAAGATTGCCTTTACACTGCCTTCAGGTGAGCTTTTAGACACCTTACCCTTAGGGGATTGTGGCCCTCAAGGAGGTTCCTAACTACTGACAAATGACTGGATATTACAAAAGGATCCTCTTGCAATACAGGAGGAAGAAAAATACCTCTAGGTCCTGTGTCCTGACCTTAGTCTTCCGCATGCCTAGTATAGCTGCATTTTCTTCTACAGATGGTGCAAAGAAGCATGAAACTGAGAAGGTGGAACTAGTGACAAAACAAGCAATCCTAGATGGAAATATTATGAAGGAAAGTGCTGAAGCTCATGGCACTGTACAGTAAGATAAACATGAATTTAACAAAGTAACAATTGAAAGTAAATGATGGGCATTCTATTTCAGTAGCTCCAAGTTTTCCTTTATTTAGTATCTGTTATGTCATTCCCATAGAGGCAAGAAGCTCCAGAATAACAATGATAGTTCTTCAAGTTATATTGAATGGCATGTTTTAACAATAAATTAATTTTTAAAGTTCTTTTTATTAGCATTTACTCCATAAGATAACAATATCATAATGATGCTTCTGATTTGTAATTTCTATTCCTGTCAAGAATGAAACTATGAATAATTCATTTGGTTAAGGCTGAAAGCAAAAGAGCCCATACCATGTTTGCGAAGTCCCTCTGGGGCATATTTATGCACATAAATTCAGGCTTGGCTGCTCTAACTTGCTATTTGGAAACTCCTACGTTTCACCAATTACTACACAGGGAATGGAGAGCCTGGCTTCTAAGCAGGCATGTGAAAGTCTGTTAGTATACGTTATTCACCTTAAATTACTTTAATAGTATTGGATTGCCTCATTCTTTTTTTTTTTCCTGCTGCTCTTCAAGCTTTTTTGTAGACTGGCATTTCACACGACATTTAAAACAAACTGCAGTATACCATGTCACCAACATTTAGCTGTAATAAGCTGTGGAAAACATGCAGAAATTAGGATTAAAAATTAATGCCATCATATGGTCCACCATACACATTCCATACCTGAAGCTTATTTTTCACACATGAGCTTTGTCCATCTTACACAGTCAGTCAGATCTGCACAGGGCTCCTCGGCAGGGTAAAGTTTACTCCACGTGAGTGAGGCCCCCAGAGTTGGACTTTTAGATCTGGATCTTGACACATACTTAGAGGATTAAATCAATAGGATTTGGATGCCCCTTTTTTTCTTCTTTTTTTTTAAATTTACTGTAGCTCTACATTCTGAGGTTTGGATCTGAACTAGATTTTTCTCCTCCCTATTTTGAAGGTTTTCAGATGCAGGAATTCAGTCCTGCCCACTATAGTACAAAAGTTTCTTGCAAAGTTTGAGCTTGAATTCCAAACTTTCTCCTTGGAAACAAACTGCCTGCTGCATTTGGAGCGGTGGTTTTGTATCCATGTCTACTTAAAAGTACAAAAACAAGAATACAATGAACCCTCACCCTTTACTTAGCTTTTCTGGAGAATGAACCTGTGAAAGAAAAGAAAATTCTAGTATCTCAGTACCCATCTAAAATAACTTGACACTTTATTATGCAATTTCTCTCTACATTTTAAAAGCAGTCCTGAAGATAGATATTTCATATTGCTTGAAGGATCATAAATACATTTGCTTTATTGTTTCAGGACAGAAAAAGTGGATGAAGTCATTAAAGAATGGGAAGGTTCTTTCTTTAAGGACAACCCTCGCTTAAGGAAAAAGTCCGTTTCATTGCGCTTTGATCTCCACCTAGCAGCAACGGATGAAGGATGTTTACACACTAAAAAGAAAACTCTTCCCGACATCGAAGTCAGGCTGGTAATGAGGAGATCTTGCAGTATTCCCTCTATCAAACCTTAACCTATGGCAAATTAACTCGAAGTTCATCATCTCTAACAGGATCCCAAAATAAACTGTAGATGGATTTACACGGCCTGCTATCTCGCTACAACTACGAAATATTACTAAGTACTTTGATTAATACAAAAAAACCACACAAGTCTTTTAAAAGAAAGGGAGAAGAGCAAGGGAGTTAAGATTCCAAGCAACCCAACTTCTACTAGTTTTATACTCTGGGTGCAGGTCTTTAATTTTCTCATTATTGTTGTTGTTTTGTAGAATTTCACCAAATATTAAAAAAAATTAAACTATAACTTTATACTTTGACATATTCTGCCTTTGTAGAAGAGAACTTGTTTTCTCTTTCTGGAAATGAGAACTACATATTTCATTCTCTTAATTGTTCAATATTGCAGACACATAATGACTGATGAATCCTTGTAATAATTTATATCACAACTGTCATACTTCTTGAAATATATTTTAAAATAACACTTTCTAACAACAAAATTTACATACAAAGACGCTCATAAAACACAAACTATTAACAAAGAATTTTCTTTTTAAAGTGGCTGGTATTTTAAAATTTTTCTTTCAGGCAACAACTGAGCAAAAATGTCTTTTCCTTACATAATTAAACACACATTTTTTAAAAGTGTTGTTACAAACAAATAATATTTTAGCCATATTGTTCCACTGATTTTGAAGCAGTAATTTCCAGGGAAAATCAATCATTCTCTTATTTGTCCACACATATCTGTACTACAACCTTCTTAGCCATAGCAAGTAAAATTATACCCTTTAATTGTTCAGCTGTAAGGAGTCAACCAATTGTTTTAATGCTGGTATTTAATTTTGTGTATTAAAACAACGTGAATTAAAATACCTTCAACAAATTCCTCTTCTGACAAATCTTACAGGTAAGTTATGCTCTTGATCTAGTACGTATAACAAGTCACTATTACGCCAGGGTACAACTATTATAGCTTCAAATTAAATGGACAAAATAAGGGCTACATATTCAAAGTAAAATTCTACCATACCCATTAAGCATCCCCCACTACTATTCAAAGTAGCTACAGGCAAATACAAAGTACAGTAGATGATATTGCATCTGTACACAGGGAAAAAAAACAAACCCAGAAATACAAACTCAGACATACTTGTTTATAACATTACGAGACAAATTTCGAACAAAATGTATTGAGATAAGAATGATTGTTTATGAGGATTTTTAAGAGGCATGGATGTCACAAACTCAGTGAAATCACTGGGATTGCAGGGGCTCAGAATCTAGAATAAACACGTACAGTATTTGCTGGATTCACAGCAGCATGTAAAAGATTAAGTGTCAGTATTTGCCTTACTACTTATGGCATGTGTTACAAAAACTGATACTACTAACTCTGTTTCAGTGTTAAGTTATGCTTCTATCTTTTGTTAATGGTAAGAACAATGCATTTATATTGCCCACAGTTCTATATCTACTGTATGAAGCTGGCTAATTATCATTAATCTTAATACTGATCTGGTGTTGTTAATACTTGAGTATTTGGCATCCTGAATGTATTAGCCTGCTCTAGCATTTTCACTATGCAGCTTTTTTTGTGCTTATACTCTGTACATTTTACAATACTTGAATTTAAACTTGTTTTAATTGCTTTAAGGCACTTTAAAAAGGGATACAAATTTACCAAAGTAAATGATAGTACTACAATAAAAGAAGTATTAAAATTGAGTTTGCCCATGCATATTTTGTGAGTTTTAATGTGTATACCTTAAAAGGAAAGAAGTAACAGAGAACTATGAAATAAAAGTTGTGAATAAGAAAATCTGTAGCACTGCAACCAAAGGTTTTCTAAGCTCTCCTCTACAATCAGAAATACACAAATTTCCTAAGAATCTTTATCACAACATGTAAGGTGAATGTCCTCCTGCTACAAAAATTACTCTTTTCCTAGTAAATCTATTAACCCTAACCAGATCTTTTGCTCTGAACAGTGCACAACAAAGAACAGAAGACAGCATTTGGCATACACAGTTTACAATCTAAAAGATAAGATGACAGGCAAAGATAAATAGCAGGCAAATATGTAACAGAAACTTATCTTAATACATATACCTTTAAAACTTCCTCACGCAGGAAGAGCTTGCATAGGCATATAAAAGTTACTATACAAATACATGGAAGGCACTGCCATCTCTACAGTAAACAATAATGGAATAATCTTCCTCAGACACATTTTTTTCTTTAACCAGGGGTTGTTTGGCTTATTCTCTGACCTACAGTACTTCTTCATGTTTTATCTTCTCTAGCTAACTCTAGATTTTTTTTTTTCCCCTAACGATGGAAACCCTGTCCAGAATAGTACAGAACACAAAGCTGACTTCGCCTTGCAATACAACCTCCATATTATTTTATTAGAGAAAAATTACTGTGTCTCTATAGTAAACATTGTCTGGGATACCAAGTAATGAGAAAAAAACATTCACCTTATTCACGTACATTATTTCACCCATATAACGGCCTGACCTCACAGTTTCTGAAGCCATCTCCCTGACCCCAATGACAGCACAAGTTCATCCTGAGCTGTCCTGTGATGAGAAATTTATTCCACCCGCAGAAGTCACCACTGTTTAACACCAGAGTCAATTGCTCATGAAATATACAGCTTCTGTTTGAAGTTTGAAACAACTGGCATAAACCCAGTTATAGTTGTATGATCATGAAACTTGATGCTCTAATGAAAAAAAAAGAGAGACTGCAGTGTTAATAGCTGTTTTTGTTACTACAGGACATTCTGCAGGCAGCCCACTCTTGCCTGTTCAAGGCTATTTTCTTCCTGTGGGACTCCCTGACACTGACTTCATTAGCTGCATTAAGAACTGCTCCTACTCTAGGCCTGGTTCAAGCGTGCATCCTGGTTTTAACTACATTTTCTCCCCTTCCAGTACATATGTATCTCTTGCATTATCCACAAATTCTATCTCTTGAAATGTAAAGAGTTTACTCTTCTGTTCATAAACTAGTCGAACTTCCACTAGTGCCAGCTGAACTCCACATGGGCATAAGAAAAAGGAGTATTCGCAGTAACATCTCACCCTGCTTTTAGGTCACTTTAAAGCTGAATTAAAAAAAAATCAACACTGAAGCCTGATAATATGGCAAAGAATTCCTCACTTCTGTGTTGTTAATTGACCAGCTGAGCTACTGCCATCTAATACTTGCAAATGTCTGACGTAAAAACGAGTCTCATTGTCTCAGCTTACTCTCAAATTAATGTCCTCATTACAAAGCCTATGAAACTGTTGCTAATTAAAGCAACTGGATAACAGCCAACTATTTAAGGCCCCCTGGTTAGTACGATGCAGTATAAACATTCCTATTAAATATGTAAAACTACTTATCATACTGTATATTAAACACTGTACACAGGCAAAATCTTTCACTATCACAACCTGGAAATTAGGCAAAAAGCAAAGCAAAAAAAACTCCATAAAACAAAGTAAGCAATACATTGCTGGCTTTGAAAACAATATAATGATTCAGAACTAGAAGCTTGGCAAGTGAGTATCAGTAGCTGTGCTTGAACACCATAATAAATATTTCAATAAGCTGCACAAATTTAGAATTTACCATTATCAACATTAAAGGCATTTTAACACCACCAACAACAAAACCATGTTGTTAATAAACCAGAGATGAATGCATAAAGCAGTCAAAACCAGGGGAAAACACAGGCTATTTTTCACTTCTTAACAAGTATTTTCTCACCTTCGCTTTACAAATGTTCTGCCCAGGTGAAACTAGTAGACTAGAGGCGTACTTGGCTGGCTGAGGAATCTTTTCAATTCTTATTTTCTTTTAATTATCAAACTGAAGTCACAGATTGTTCTGCTGCATGTCAGTAAATTTCCATTGTGGCCACAGCACACCGTAAGCAGATGAGGGCAGAGTTCTTCTCTCGTTACTTGTTCATAAAAACATGCTTTTTTAAGACCAAAAGCAAACTGGGCCAGTCAAACTGTAGGCATCAAGAAGAAATGGGCCTAACTTGCAGCAACCTGGTATCATATTCATTTAGTTTTTCTTCTTTTCACCTTCTACCATCCTTTTGGGTTAGGTAGGTATCATCTGTCTGGCTTTCCTTCAGCTGCCACATTCACCAGATCCACCAAAAACCTCCTGTATGGATGTCTAGGAATTTATCGTACTAGCCATATGACAGCATTTTAATGCCAAACTGTAAGTTTTCATATTTAATTCAGTCACTTTAACAGTTTTGACTCTATAATAGACTCCTATGCTGAATACTGAGGTCTGAAATTCTTCATCTCCCTCAGACGCTTGAGAGGCACATGGTGTAGTGCCTCGTATTTGCAAGCTTTTCGCTTCCGTGTGATACCTTCACAAATTTCTGCAATAAATTGTTCAGTTCCACTGCTCCCAGTCTACTCTGCAATTCATAATCTGCCGTGACAGTTTTTGAGTTGGCCAGTCTGATGTAGTTCAAGATTATAACCCACACAGATCCATAACCTAGGGCCGTACGACCAGCCTTCCCTCGCGCCGCTCCGCGGGCCGCCCCGCTTCCCCCGGGCCCTTCCACTGGCCGCCATCTCCCCGGCTCTCCTCAGGCACGGCCGGCGCCGCCAGCCCGGGGGGGTACAGCTCCTTCAGCCTCCCTTCGACGAGACGCCATTGCCAAACCACCCTTTACACAGCCAAACGGCTCCCAGCGCTGCCGGGACGCTTCCCCTGACTTTATCGCCAGCCTTTACGGGATTTATTCGGGCCCGGACCGCCGCACTGCGGCACCTTCCCAGGCGCCTCGGGACTTCCTCTGAGGAGAAAAAGGCGCCAAACGGCGGTGGGCGCGAGGCGCCAGGGCCGCCCCCACCCTGCTCGTTCTCCGCCGCAGATTCGCCACCGGGGGACAGCGCTGCGGCTCGGCCCGGCCCGGGCGGGCGAACAACGGCCGCGGCCGCGCAGCGGGGAGAGGGACGGGAGGCAGGTGAGTCTCCCTGCGGAAAGGGCTGACGGGAGCGTGAAGGCGGGAAACCGCCCCCACCTTCCGCTTGCTGTCGCGGGGCGAAGGGAACGAGACCGGTACCGGGGACTGCGAGTCTGAGGCGGAGGTAGCCCGACCCGTACGGTGCCTCGGGAACACCGGGAACACCAGTAACACCACCACCACCCCCCCAGGTCTCCTTCCCGGTAATGGCGGGGTGGGGCCGCACCCCACGCCCAGACCGCTTCGGTCCTCTGCCTCCCGCAGATTCGCCACCACCAGCCCTTACCGGCCTCCACCATCCCCAGAGGGTGCGGGGAAGGCCTCGGCCCGGGGATAGCGGGGGGAATGCTCCGGGCGAGCAGGGCAGGCGAACCGCCCCCCCCTTAAGCACCGGACCCGCCGCCGGCGGGAGGGAGGGCGCGGCGTGTCGAAAGTGCGGAGCAGAGCGCGCAGGCGCCGTGCGCGCCGCCGCCCCGGCCTGCAGGGGAACAAAGGGAGCGCGGCCGGCGGCGGAGCGGGTGAGTCGGGGCGGCCCGCCCGGCCTGGCCTGGCCGCGGTGGGGCGGGCAGGCCCAGGGGCCCGCCGCGGCCCCGGGAGCAGCCTGGCTGGAGGGGGCGAGGGGGGAGGCCCCGGGCTTGGCCCTCTCCCCGGTCGCGGAGGGGGGCTGCGCCCTCACCCCGGTGGTCCCCTGGGGTGAGGGGCTGTGGCGCCCGGGGAGGGGTGGGGGGGTCTCCAGCAGGCGGCCGGGAGCCGCTGCGGGCCGGGCAGGGCTGTGCCTGGGCCCCCATGGCGGGGGTCGGAGGGACCCCCATGGCGGGTGGCGCTGTGGTGGCCGCCGCTGGGCCGCTCCCCTGGGGAGCCCGATGGACACCCCCGCGTTGAAGAGTTCGTGCGAGTCTGAAGCCGAACAGGTTATTGATGAGGAATTTCCCGAGGAGGCCCGGCTTCTGTTGCAACTGCGGTGGAGTTATTTGAAGAGAAAGGCCGAAAAAAAATGTTGCTTTGTTGTAGCGCTTTTTCTGTACGCACCGATGGGCTCATAGAATAGACTGGTTTGGGCTGGAAGGGACCGTTAAAGGCCATCGAGTCCAACCCCCTGCCATGAGCAGGGACATCTCCAACCAGACCAGGTCGCTCCGAGCCCCGTCCAACCTGCCCTGGGATGTCTCCAGGGATGGGGCATCTCCCACCTCTCTGGGCAACCTGGGCCAGGGGCTCACCACCCTCAGCACAAAACATCTCTTCGTTATATTTAGTCTAAATCTTCCCTCTTTTAGTTTAAAGCCATTACCGCTCATCCTATCGCAGCAGGCCCTGTTAGAAAGTTTGTCCCCATCGTTTTTTGTAAGCACCCTTTAAGTATGGAAAGGCTTGTTGCTAAAAGATTAAATATGCTCATATCCCATGGCCTATGATACTGCTTCTGTCATGTTTGGTGATTATTTTTTTTGTACCGTGTAAAGGTACATAATTTGGTCGTTTATATGTTAATACCAGTTTTTCTGAAACAGTTGGTGTAAAATAAGGGGGTATGGTTTTTTTATTTCTTAAGGGAAAAAATATATATGCTTAAAACCTTTAATGTGAAGAAGACAAACCAGGTTATTTCACACTTCTTTAAGACCATATTCCTTCTAAAATGTATTCATTTTTCAGAGAGGTAACACTTCAGTTTTTAGAAGTTTTTCTGTCTTTATTTCAAAATTGGCAATGTTTTGGTAATCAATGGTAACTGTATTAGTTGATGTTTCAAAGATTTGGGGAAGCAGAGGCATAATACTTAATAGCATGATATTATTTTGTCTTTCAGAAGTACAAATATAATGTCAGGTGGCTGAAAATTTGTCTATCAAAATGTCAAGTAAGTTTTCAGATTTTTCCTTCCTTTAACTTGATGAATTAAAGGTCTGGTTCAGCAGAATCTGTTTGCAAGATAATCCTATTATTCCTTGCATTAAAAAGAATGATATGAAGAGTTGTCATTTCTGACTAAACTCTTGGCCTTAAATCTTGCTGTGGCTGCTTTCTGGCATATTATTTTCATAGGAAATCCAAATATCACAGCTTCTCCTAAATCCTGTTTCACTGCATTTTTGCTTACCCTCTTTTTAATTGATATGCGTATAAATGGATTTCATATTCTTCAGTCTTATGCCTAAATAAAAGGCTAGCAATATAGCACTGGTGCGGTCTTAAAAACTTTCTCTTTTCTTTCTCTTGCGTTCTTTGCTTTACTCTCTTCGGTGGCAAAATGCAAAGTCTTTGAGAGTAGGATTTCTGTCTTGTTTTTGTAAATTGCTTAAAAATCCTTGCCGCAGTAGATGCCTTATAAAGAATTTGTTCAAATTTTCAAGAAAAAAAAAATGCTTGCATTTATATCTTAACAGAAAGGCCATCTTATGCCCCACCTCCTACCCCAGCTCCTGCAACCGTAAGTATAGTGATTTTTCTCATTAACACAGAGCTGGTAATACAGCCTTTAATAACTTACCAGAGCAATAATTATTGAGTTACATCACCTTCCTGTATCACAAACACAAACTAGTTGTATTTCATTATTAATATGATATGCATTGTTTAAATTAATCTCATCTTTTTAAGCACTTTATGAAAGAGAAGCTGAATAAACTTGTTTCACCTTTAAGGCTAGATCCTGCAGATACTTAATTTTCTGTAAGCAGTTAATTGGTCTAAAATTATTCACAGTGAGTTGCAACAGTATACTGGAATATTTAAGAACAAGCTGATATATTTAATTCTAAAACTTCCTGCTCGACTTGTGCCCAAATTATGGGCAAACAGTGCATTTTTTCCTGTTTCTGTTGTACCTAGCTGATTTTCAGTGGCATGCAGGAGTATGCAAAATTCTGCTATATTGGGTCAGAATACTGAAACACTCATGATGCCAGTCTTATTCACGTTTCTTGAAATCACTGGTATTTTGGAGTCTATGGCATAAGAAATATTTTACTCTCTAGTAAAATGGTATGGAATGGCACTGAGGAAAACATGAACAGTAGCTTTGAATCATGTCCAGTTGCATTACTGCGTGTATAAAACAGTACTGAAATACCAGTGTGCTGTGGTCAGGAGAGCATTTGAAAGAAAACACACCTCTTCTGTAGCATTCTCATTTCTAAATAGCTTGCATTTTAGGAGTAACATACTAGAGAAAATGCAGATCTCTTGTACAGAAGAATAAGCAAAGATGCTGTAGTGAAATTTTTTTACCAAAGAAAATTTGAAAACTGTTATCCAGTAGAGTGTCCCTGATCTCTGCATCTGGGATGAAAACTGCAGGATGGGATTTAGATGAGATGTGATCCTTCAAATTTATTGTGCCATACTTTACATTTAAAGAGGCTTGAAAATTATATCGTGTATAAGTTATGTTCTTATAAATTTACACAAATAAAACTTTATTTGCATAGTTTGTTCAGAGTTTTCGTTTTGCACACACCTTAATAGATTTGTGCCAGTATTAGAAGGAACATGATGGCAACTGCTCTTACAGCTGGATCCCTGCATCAAGATCTGTGCATATACGTGTGTGATTCCCTTGGGACGTAGCATGGATACAGGTGGTGTCAAACAGTGGACATTGATGTGGTACATGCTTTAGTCAAGTTAGGAGTGTTCAGAAGGGTACATGAAACAAATCTCAAAACTGCAACTGATGACATGCGTTAACTGTCTTTCAAGCATCTTCTGTATTACTTATTTTATATTTGGTCTGTGCTCTGTTAACGGAAGGCATTAAAGTAGACAAATAACCTTGCTTGTTCTTCCACAGCCAGTTCCGGTTTCTACAGTCAACAAAATTCCAGTAGTTCTCGTAACTACAGTATTATAGCTGAAGTAAAAATTCTCCATGTAATGCAACGTAGTTCCCTTGTAACATTTAAATCCTGTCTTGCAGAAATAAAGAATTAAGCAGAGGGAGATTACAATTGTCATCTGATTTTATTGAAGAGGTGTAGTTCAACATATTCAAAACCTGTTGTTATGGTAATACAGAAAACTATAGTAAAATGGTGTCTTATTAAATAGTGGATGTGTATGTCATGATCACAGGTGTACAGATTGAGTAAATGTCAACTGCTGTGACTGAGTGCAAAAAGTTTGGCAATAAAATATGTATCTGAAGGCTGACTGTTACAGGATAATTTCACTCTGTACATTTAGAAATAAACTAACTACAGTGTGTCTACATATACTTGCAAACTTCACGAGTTAATGTAGTTTAGCTTATAGGTTATTTTTGTTCAGTGTTTGTATTTGTCGTACCTTGGTTCTTGGAGTCCTGAACCTATCTGTAGAATTTTTGTAACTGTAATCTCAAATGCATCCAGTCAGCAAATCACTTTAAAAGGCTATTGGAATATGGGTTTCTTATTAGGGCCAAAGTGCTACTGAAGAGTGGGACACTGTGCAGATGACACTTAAATGTCTAGAAACACTACAGGATATCATGAATCCTCATAGAATGACAGGACCACCGCAGTCAGGACTTGATCATGTTTATTATTAAATACTTGACACTTTTTCTCCAACAAATTTTGACTGGGAAGTGGGGGATAATGGAAAAAGGCAGGAGAGAGGTTATGTGAGGAGCGGAATACAATAAACCTTCTGATACTTGATTGTATGTAGATGATAAGCAAGAAGGGATTGTAAAGAAATTAGATTCTTCTCTACATTACTGAGATGAGAGCGAATCCATCCACTTTCAAGAATGAATGAAGATGTATTGATTAACTTATTAAATTGTCTTGGATTCTGTGATCTGTTAAGACTAGTTTGTAGTTTCTAACCTGTAGATCTTATTGCAGGGGTTCCTCAACTCTGTCAGTCTGCAGCCTGCCTCGTAACAGAAGGATATCTCTGAATTGTCTTCTCTCCCAGCTTTCCAATCCCAGTTCCCCAAAATATTTAAATTTTGCAAACCACCAGGAAAGTCTTCAGATGCTGGTAGTGGTGCACAGATGGTGCTTTGATAGATTTCATCCCCCCTTGTTTATTGACAGTATAATGTTTGTTGGAAAGGCAGAATGATGGTTCCTTGGTATAGTAGATGTTGACACTGGGGATTTCTGCCCAGTTACTGTGTGCTGTGCTGCCTTGTGAGCTTAACCCTTTCGATATAAGAGTCTTCCTGAATTACTTGGTGGCTGATGTTGGAAAATTTTATTAGCCATGAGCTGGATTTATAGAATACTTGTTTAAATGAGTTACACACTTCATAGAAATAAAATCACCAAGTTGAGACAGAAATTTGTAGTGACAAGTTTGCTTAAAAATCCTGTTTCCTTAATAGGTTTATACTGGAGTAAGTTTTTGTGTTGAGAAGATACCAACTGCTACACCTCATTTGCTTGTTTAAATTCTGGTTGCTTTTGCATGCCATATTGCAGTTCATTTTCATTTCTGTGTTTTCCTCGTTTGAGCTCATTTCTCATTCGTGTTTTTGTCTCATTTGTTTCCATCAGCAAATGCCCAGCACACCAGGGTTTGTGGGATACAATCCATACAGCCATCTGGCCTACAACAACTACAGGCTGGGAGGGAACCCGGGCACCAACAGCCGGGTCACGGTAGGAGAATCAACTATTACATCATCCGGCAAACAACAGGAATTGACCAGAAATGGCTTTAGAGTTAGGTTCTTCTGAGTCTTGGCTGCTGCCACTTCTTTATAAAAACAAAACATTACTTCTGATTCTTATTCCCCACCCCTACCCCCCTTCCCTTTCACTCTGAAACCTTTTGCAGGAAAATGGACTTCTGCTCCGCAGAGAAAAAAATGTGGTAATCGTGTATGATGCAGAACTCCAAAGAGACGGACTTTGTGGTCTTCAGTGACCGCTGCATGCTTAGGGAGAAGTTCTATAGCGTGGGTACAAATTATTGGAGGGAGGGAACGACTCATTTTATTGAGGTTTATTGGCACAAAAATAAGGAAGAACATTTTGCAAACTGGAGGTTGTTGATAGTGGTTGCATCATACTATTGAGCCATGCAAGAGATGCAAGCCTTTATTCTTCTTTCCAGTCTTAGTCTGGTAATAACTGCAAAGTCCCAAGTTCAGAAATTATTTCAACAAAAGCGTGGTGATAATAAGATAGAATCCTTTCAGATCTTACGTACTTTGTCAGTGTGTGGAAAATGGATGTTACATTCATTTTTCATGGAGTGAACAAAGAGAGATGGAGTCAAATGATGAGAGAGGTGACAGCTTCTTTCAAATACAGATTAAGTCCTGAGCATTGGATGCAGTTAGGAACAAAAATAGACTGTAGAAGTGTAACAGTTTCGTAACTAACACAACAGAAATAGAGTAAATCCCTGAATTATTTTTTTTTTAAGTATCTGTAATTCTCATAACTTTTAAGATTTTTCATGTAAAACTTTCTACCTTGAAACATCGGATTAGTTTGGAACATGACATAAAAACTTCTCAAAGAACAAAGACATGGTGCTTTTAATGAAGTGTACTCTTTTTATGCCTCTCTTATATAAACCTTCTTTCAGACTTCATATATGAAGTTCATCCGGTTTGTTAAAACGTTTACAAAAAAGATCTTCCCCATACAAGCTGGAACTTGACTGAACGTACTATTTGAACATATACTTTTTTCCTTATACAAGAATAAGTTAGGTTTTGTCTGAGAACTTTCATTGTTTCTGTATGTCATAAGCATATACAGCCTTCTCTGCCATGCATATATCAATATATGTATGGTGTCTTTAAATTCCTGTTAATTTAAAAGCATTAAACAATTTCTGTTAATGTTTTTCAAATCCATCTGTATGTGTATATATGTATACATTTTGGTAATGCATATACCTCATGTACATTATTTATATCGATACACAATTCTGTATGCATTGTTTCACAGAGCTCCATAAATTCAGCAAAATAAAAAATATCAGGAGGAAAAATTTGAAAGCTGAATACTGAACATGAGCCTTCTTGGCCAAATGCAAGTATTTGCTTGTCTGTGGCCGTAATCCTGAAAAATCTTGAAATTGCTTTATATTTTCATGAAAATGCTCCCACTTAATGTAACAGAACTCCTTGCATGTGTAAGTCCTCGAAGAGTGGAAGTTTGCAGAACCTGCAGTTGATGGGAGCTGTAACGTTACTGCAGTATTTTAGAAAAAAACCCTGTCAGGTGTTCTGTAGATTCAGGGGACAAGAGGGGATACAGCTGCTTTCCATCAGCAACAGCTAGTGCTCAGTGTCCTTTTGTTTAGTGCAGGCAATGTGTTTGACAGTGTACAAAGCTAAAGGGAGATGAGAGCACAGAAGGATATTACAGGCTAATTTGGACAATTAAGTACAGCTTGGATACAAATAATCTGCACATTGACAGATGAGTTGCATAGGGTTGTTTTCTTTTTACAATGAGTTGTTTAATTGACTCCAAATTACCACTGCCATGTTTTGCAGACAAATATATTGCTAAAATGATTTGAAAATGAAAATACGTCTTGATAACTTCGTGATCTTAAACTTTCTCCTTATCTTCTCTTACCTGTACAGTAGCCACAGTAAATTTGACAAAACAGGTACAATAAATTGCTCATCAGAAGTGAGAAAAACAACCTGCTGGGATTGGTGTTTCCATGTAAATTTCTAAGCCATGTATTTCAGTTTTAAGAATATGGACCCTGTTTGAATATTTACCTAGTTACTACTCTGTAAACTTACACATATAAGGACAAACTTAAATTGGAAAAATATTACTGTGAGGACCAGCTGTAGTTAGTACCCATTCACAGTTTGGGTAATTTTTTTGGTGATGTTGCTTGCTTCTCTTGGTGGGGGTGCGTGTGGCTGGTTTGTGTTAACTGCACAAGAATTAGTGTTTTCCAAAACTAGTGTGTATAGAAACTGCCCAACGATCACATTAACGAATGGATTTATTCGGTTCTTTTATAGGCTTCCTCTGGTATTACCATTCCAAAGCCCCCCAAACCCCCAGACAAGCCCCTGATGCCCTACATGAGGTACAGCCGGAAGGTGGGTATACAGTGTCAAACAAGTAATAATAAAAGTTAGTGTTTGTATGTGCTAACAATTAATTGCTATTATCTTAGTTGCAGCTTCTAAACTTTTACTTCTAACAGCCTGCACATTCTTTTAAGGGAATTGTAAAGTACAGATGCATTGCCCTTCAGAATAAAGGCAGCAGTAGTCTGTTCATGCAGTTGCCAGTTTCTGGGGGGAAAAGTTTTCTCTAAAATGATAATTACTACCACTGTCTCTGCTGACAAGGATCCACCCTGCCACAATCAGAAGTTCCTGTGACTTACTGACAGAACTTTTTTATATAAAGGAAGTATTCCTTGCGGTATACTGGGCTTGGTACAGTGCTGTAGCTGGACTGAAGAGTAGCAATGAGTGGACTTTGCATGTTCTCCTTCACCAACCTAGCCTGTGGCAACGTTTACTTCGCTATTCTATGAACTGTTTGACAGAAAGTAGGAGAGAGACTCTTGTGGAGTCTGAAATCTGATGGGGCATGGGGAGGGCATGTCAGCCTGTCTGAAGCGGGTGAGCCAGAAGGAATTTCTTCCACTTCTGGTAAAGTATCTTTACCAGCATGTCTGTCTTAGGCAAAAAACCATCAACCAAAAAAAAAAAAGTCAAGTGGCGCAGCAAGAAATAACGCTGGCAGCTCTCCTCTTTTTTTTTTTTTTCCTCCCTATAAAGTTAGAAACTTTTGGTGGAGTCAGAACTTGTTGGAACTCAAATTGATCAGCAAGACTGAAAAATATTTTGAAATGTTACATTCTGATCTGAAAAGCTCAGTGCTCTTTATCATAATCTACCGCTGGATGTGTTTACTCAGTAGCATTTTTTTTTTCCCAGAGATGCAGCGATGTGCATTTAAGAAGAGAATTAAGAGGGTTAAAGGCAATATTCTCATGAAACCAAAGCCATTTCAACAATTGCCTGTTTCAGTAGATGGCTTCCTACTGACTTCCTGCCCCAGAAAATAATCGAGATAGTTTAGCCAGACTCTTTCCTAACTTAATCCTGTTTTTCATGGTGATTCCAGAAAGAACACTGAGATGACAATATAAAATGTTTAATTTGGAAGTATTTAGATATCATTAGTAAAGCTCCAGCTGTTTCTGTTAAGGTCTGGGACCAAGTGAAGGCGTCCAATCCTGATTTGAAGTTATGGGAAATTGGCAAGATTATTGGAGGAATGTGGCGAGATCTCACTGATGAAGAGAAGCAAGAGTATTTGAATGAATATGAAGCTGAAAAGGTAAATGGAAGAAATCTGGGATGTTTATTACAGCTGATTCTTCTAGGAACTGGTCTGAGAAGAAAAATTCATCTTACCCGTGCAGTGGTGTATGAGGCATTCACGAGACCCCTGTATGTAACTTAAATGGAAGTATGTCCTGACACGTCTTTTAGATTTTTTTTTTTAAATAACAGTACATCAACTGTGACTGGTCAGTTTTTAGACCTAATTCAAAATGAAGTATTTATAATTGAGTGTCGATTTTAACTGTTTAATGAATGGATTTGATTGTACAACATCAGTATTGAAAAGATTGTCTCAACACCAAAATCCTCTTTCAAAACTGGTGCTCTGCAGCTACTGCTATTGTCATGAACGGGTTCATAACAGACTTCCAGTCACGCGGGGTTTGGTTTTCATGGTGTAATCTGGTGTAACTCCACGCTATGGCATAGTGTTTTGTTTCTTAATAGAAAAATGCTACCACTTCTAGGGTTTTGTTACGGTTTGGTTTTGGTGACAAAAGATGACAGCTGCCTCGTGTCTAGGTTGGTAAGTGGTGAGGACCTTCACAAGACTGTTATTGTGATCCTGAGGTACAAAGGGAAAATTGTCCAGCTGCTGTGTTGTGCTTAAGCCTGGTAGGCATCTGAGGCTGTGTGTAACCTGGTCAAACCGAAGCTGGTTTTATTCCAAGTCAGTAAAGAAGTACTTCAAAACTGGATGCTCTTAGCTGAAAAAAAAAAGAAAAAAAATCAAGGAATTCCATTTTTTAACTTGGTAATGATGTTTAGATTGTAAGCTCCTTGGGGCAGGGGCCATCTTGTTTATATTTGTACAGTGCCTAGGTAGAAGGATTTCAGTCCTAATCATAAAGAAAACAAGACGTTTAGGTACTTTTAGCAATACTGTAGGTGATACCTCATTTTTCATTGGAAATATCTCAAACCATTGTACAAAATTTAGACTTGGCAAATTTTAATAGTGAGATTAAAGAAAGCAATTCAAAGGGAAAAATACTTCAAAGACAGTGAAAATAGTGATGCAGTCCTGCTACCAGGAGGAGATGGTAGTCTGGCTGCGGCATTCTGTATCATCCCAGTGCAGGGATGGGTCAAAGAACGGAAAAATCGTAAGTTATTTTGAAAACTGTTCCACAACAAACTGGAATAAAGAAAGAGAAGAAATCGGAATCAAAGATCTAGTTAGAACTCCAGAGAATTACTGAGAATATTTTAACTCATTTTTTTTATATTATCAGAGTTTGTCTAATCATAAATGCCTTGTTCTAAGGTGTTTGATTTTTAAATCTTAAACAAAGCTATCGTAAGACTTCTCAGGAATGAAACCTGAAATGTACCTAAAAGCCCAGCTAGTGTTTTTAAAACATGAATGACTATGGAAGAATCTATAATTTGTAAAAAGAAAGACTGCAAGAGTATGGTCATTTGTGTATTGGCCAGATGATTCAAAATGGCTTTGTCTGTATAACTACCATTTGAGTTGTACAGGCTACAGTTCTGTCAAGTCTGAAATCGTCCAATGGTGCAATCAAACAATATTGGTCACGTTTCAGATAGAGTACAATGAGTCCATGAAGGCCTACCATAACTCTCCTGCGTACCTTGCCTACATCAACGCAAAAAGTCGTGCTGAAGCCGCGCTGGAAGAAGAAAGCCGACAAAGGCAGTCACGCATGGAGAAGGGGGAACCTTACATGAGCATACAGCCCGCGGAAGACCCAGACGGTAAGCAGAACAGAATTTGTATGCAGGTCCAGTGAGAGTCTCATTGCAGGACCAACAGTATAAGCGGATGCCAGATATGGAAAACTACCAGTGTGCGACTTTCACAATGCTTAACGTGACTTCTTTTCTATTTTGGTACTTTTAATACTGATCTTCATTATCACGTTTTATTTCATACAGCTAACAGCTGACTGTGTCTTGTTTCCAAAAACTAAGGTGGCAAGCCAGGGGCAAAAGTTATTCTAGCCCTTAATTAGGTGTGAAGTAATGCTTACAATTCAAAACAAGTAAGTCTGCTTAAAGCTCTGTAATGGCTTTAACATATGCATTATAAAAGGCTTAGATGCCTGATTTAATCCAGCTTGAATGGAATTTTGTGCATTCTTACCAGAAGAACATAATTCTGATAGGCAGAGTTCTGTGTGATTAAGAGCACCTGAACTTTGAATGTGTTCAACAACTGTCAGTTGAGATTGTTTAGAAAATAAGTTACCCTTGCTGTTGACACCTTGATGAGAAAATTCTGAAAGTTTATTTGACTGCAAGGAAATGCACCCCACCCAGTGGGAAAACTCAGACTCGTACACCTCATGTCTGCTTTTAAATCCGTGACCAAATACTTGTTGAAACCTGAGGGTGAAAGATGTACTCAGTCAGTTACACCCTTTTGCCTCCCTCCCCCTTGCAAAAGCGTACCTTTGAGAGAAAGCTCACGGTGAACAGCGCTTTCCCCAGCGTGAGGTAACTGCAAAATTCATGTCACTATATTTGGTGTTCCAGTAGCTGGCATCTGGGGACTTCAAACTGTTCTGTGCTGCCGGGGCCAAGCGGACTCAGCCAGAACCGGCTGCCCTACGCCCTGAGCGGCATCTCTTCACATCTGGGACAAACCAGCAAGTTATTTCTGGGACAGAAGCGTTGCTTCTGTGTGATCCTGCATGTCACTAGGATCAAGGATTTTTAACATGAAAGGATCTTCCTAAGAGGACAAAGGCACAACTTTAAGGGGACCAGTTTGCTTAATACATCGTCTCTTGCAAATCTACTGTCTTCCCACTTCACTTCATTTAGTGAGATACCTCAAGAGAAACTGAACGTAACACTTTGAGATAAAGGAAACAGAAACTCATTAAACTGGTTATCTTCTTTGGTAATATTTTCTGACATGATGTGTTAGTGTTCTCCATGAGACTTCTGTGAATAGTTGGAGAATAATCTCCATTAGGAAAACTTGATCTAAAATAAATTCAACTTCTGGACTTTTCCACGTGACATCATTCTGGAAGATAATTCATACTTGTTGCTTAACTGATTTTAACACTCAACTAAATATGAATTTTACTCACAGAAGTTTCTTCTAAGTTTGTTTCCTCACCAGTACTTTATGCTGGTTAGTTACTGTGCTTTTTAGTTTGACTTGAATTTTTCTGAGTCTTGTTTTGTAGATAGCTTCTTCATACCAAAACTGCAGACTGTGTTTTGATTTTTATTATGTTGAAAGGCTTCGCCTGCTTTCCTTCAAGAAATACAGAAAAAATAGGGAGACTTCTGTCTTCTATGGGTTGGAAGCTTTTGAGTGCTGCTAGATGTAGGAAAACATGGTATTTTGTTCTGCTTTGTAGCATCAAACTGAGTTTACCTTTAAAATGAGCACCTAGTGCAATCCATAATGCTGTACTTCATGTTAAATTCTGTGACTAGATTAAAATTGTCAAAGTTCAGTATCTTGCCATAAATTGGAAGCTCTTCTAATTTGATCAGAGAAAAAAAAACAACATCCTTGACCTGCAATACTCTTAGATCTTTGTTGTTAATCCTCTGGGTGCATGTCAGACAAGACAGTTTAGTTCCTGTTGGGCTTCCTTTAATTTCTTTTCTCTGCAAGAAGCTTATAAGGAGACCAGCACTCGACCTATCTGCTTGGGTACTTTTTCTCCTGAAGTGTGTTTTTTCATCAGTCACTGTTCTTTAGAGAACTGCACTTACTATGAATAAATAAATAATTGAATACTCTCATTACATTACTGTGAATTTCACTGACGAGTAAGCACATATCACTGCTTCATGCTTTCATTCCTCACTGTTTCAAAAAAAATAAGTCTTTTTGATCTTTGCTGCAAAGCTTATTTATAGAGGAGTCACTCTCCTGTTGGGTGTTTTGCACTGGATATCGTTCTGGTAACATGATTAATCAGGTTTTTTATTCGGTGCATTAATAGTTCCTCTGACTCTGGAAGTCTGGAAAGCAACACAGTAAATAACTAGGTCAAGCCAAATTTCAGGCATGTGGGAAATGCGTGTAAAATCGTAGCTGTTACAGCTGTGCCAGTGTAAATGGTGTTCTATCCTCATATTGTCCTTTTTTCTGATTACCTGATGGTCTATATTTGTATGAACGGTCTATATTTGTATGAACTTTGTGACATGACAGCAACTGGTGTTAAGGTTTTTATTTTGTTTTAATTAGTGGGAACGTGGGTGCAGTGTCACTAGACTTGGTACTCATTTTGCGGAATTAAAGCAGTTACAGTTAAACCTCTTGTTTCAGATTACGATGATGGATTTTCTATGAAGCACACAGCCACAGCTCGGTTCCAAAGAAACCATCGTCTCATCAGTGAGATCCTGAGCGAAAGTGTGGTGCCCGATGTCCGCTCTGTCGTCACTACAGCTAGAATGCAAGTTCTTAAACGCCAGGTTCAGTCTTTAATGGTTCATCAGGTAAAGATAAATGATACGAAGGCAGCTAAAACATAATGGTCTTGGGCTGTACTCCAAGTCTTGGATCATTTGATCATCTACATGACTATTCTTGTTGGGTGTCAGTGTTCTGTATGCTGAATAGCTAATCTCTGGGTTTGCTTGGGAGTTGCAGGATGTGAGACTTCACCTTCTGTGCTCTTTTGTTACTGAGAATCATGTTAAACTGTATTTTGTTCTTCAGGATATCTTAAGTATAAATTCCATAGCTCCTCATTGTTATACAGAACCCTTCTGTATGTAGTGTAAGTCTTCTGTTAAACAGGTACTGGCAGAGTTGTGACTTTCAGGTAGCTTACAACACATAATCTTGTTTGTAATGATTCTTTATTACAGTAAATCCTCCCTATTGTAACATTTTTTCATGGAAAGTTAAATGTATACAAGGAAATCTAGTGAGGTCCCACTTGTACGTTTCGCCTCGCTTTGGCGGGGTGTGTGCCTGTATTTTCCAAAGAGGCACGTTAACAGGAGAGCCCTGTCAGAACAGTCAGTGTGCGTGTAGGTGAAGAAAACTGAGACACCAGAATTAGACAGAGATTTGTTGCTTTTCTTAATTAACAAAAGAAGGGGGGTGGTATCCCTCCTTCCCTTTCAACTGTGGTGTTTCTCCATTAGGGAATGTAATTGGGGAGGCGGGGGGTGTATATACCCGTGTGGTGTGTAATGCATAGATTTTGTGCTGGAGGATTCACCCAAGTACATACTGGTTTTCATTTACAATATGCCCAGCCAGTCTGGAGTGACTGCACGGACCCATTTGTTGTTCATACTTCTTAATATGAACTTCTCAGCTATTGTGTATTAGATCAAGGAAGGTATAAGGATGTTTATGTATTATATGGGCATATTTTAAAATACTGGTCTAAATATTTTTTTTGTATGTAGCTGTAAATTTTCTCCAGTTCTTCACATGACTGCATAGTAAGGTTCTTACTGTTTATTTCGTTTCCAGCGTAAACTAGAAGCTGAGCTTCTGCAAATTGAAGAGCGTCACCAGGAAAAGAAGAGGAAGTTTTTGGAAAGCACAGAATCCTTTAACAACGAGCTTAAAAGGGTACAACTCCTGACAGCTTCTCTCCACTTACTCTGAGGAGTCTGTCAGTTACCTGTTTGTACGAGTGCTCTGCCTGCTTCTGTCTAGTTCTGTGTTCGTTTAGGTGTAACTGCCTGCAGTGTCCGGGGGGGTGTTAGAAAGCACGCAGCACGTGTGTTATTTCATGCTCCTTCAGTGACCTTTAGTGGTGACATTCAGCCAGTACAGCTTAAAAGTGCCTTCAGGCCTGACCAGGTGGGTTCAGGGAAGGTGGCCTGACGATGCTGTGGAGAGCACACTGCTCTGTCCTTGGCTGTGTTCAAACAACAAGGTTTAGGTTGTTTCTTCCTCCCCTCTTTTGTTGCTGTTAACTTGCTTGTATCTCCCTCCCTAGTTACTGAAGCTTTTCATGTGAACTGTCAAAAGAGTTGTGCTGCATGTAGAAATAATGAACTCGTAATTGGGTTTTACTGATGTTTTGTTTTTCAGTGTAACCGAGGTAGTAAAAGAGCTTTCTTCTTTTTCAATTGCTAGTTATGCAGTTTGAAGGTGGAAGTGGACATGGAAAAAATTGCAGCTGAAATTGCTCAAGCTGAGGAACAGGCTCGCAAGAGGCAGGAGGAAAGGGAAAAAGAAGCAGCGGAGCAAGCCGAGCGCAGTCAAAATAACATCGCAGCTGAGGAAGAACAGGCAGCTAACAAGATAGAGGAGAAGAAAGAAGAGGAGAGTGCTCCAATGGAGACAGGTAATGGCGTTTGAAGGCCAGCTTCAGAATCCTCGAAGGATCAGCATTAAAGTATCTCTGTAGAGGCTGAGCGTAGCCAGGAGTGCCTCGTGTTTCTGCTGTTGGTAGGAAGAAAGGCTTCAGAAGAACAATGTTCAGAATAGTTAACTTCATCTCGGTGAACACAGGCATTTGCTTTCTTCTCCTTAAGTTGCTCCTCTTTAAAAGGGGAAGAGGCTACGATCCCACACAGCCCTGTGTAAAGCTTTGTGTGTGATGTACCCAAGGGAAGAGAAAATTGCTTTCTAAACCTAACTCGCCTTTTAGACATTGGTTAGCGAGGAGCAACTGCGAGTGTCTCCTTGTCCCAGTGTCAGCATCTAGCAAGGATGACAGAAGGGCACTTCTTTCTGTGCTGCTCGTCCAGGGTGATCTGCAGTCTCTCCCTGTGTTTGTACAGTGACCTTCGAAATTCTTGTATTTAAGAGTGTCGGTGGTTAATACCTCAGGGAGTCATTGCCATAACAGCACGAGCGGAAGGAAAAGGGGACCGGGGAGTTTGAATTCCAGTGCTTCTGGTTTAACATGGCACGTGGCTTTCTTGGGGCTGCACTTCTGAGGTCACGTAGCTGGAGGTGACTTTCAGGACGCTGTGGCAGCGCCACTGAGCACTGAGAGGCCTTTCAGAGCTGTGCCCTTTACTGCCCATTCCGAGCGACAGAAATAACTGCTAGGGAACACTTGGATCTATTAGATTGTTTCTTCCTAAATTCTAATTGCACAACCTCAATAAATGTATTGGCATGTAACTGACACAGAAATACCTTATTCCAGAAGAGCCTCACCCAGAAGAGAGCACAGAAAACCAGCAAAACGGTGAAGAAGGAACTTCTACTCCAGATGATAAGGAGAGCGGCCAAGAAGGGGTCGATAGCACTGCAGAGGAGGGGACCAGTGACAGCAACACTGGGTCGGAGAGCAATAGTGCGACTGTTGAAGAGCCTCCTGCAGACCCCATCGCTGAGGATAGTGAGAAGAAAGAATAAATATTGACTTACTTCATGTGTCTTTTTAATGAAGTACTGTTTTGATTTCAAAATGTGCTACACGGCTTTTGTATCTCCCTTGCCTGTATCAGTCGTCTCCAAAGGGGTTTAATAACATGTCAGATTATCAGCGTAGTGACGTAAAGGGGCCCAGAGGGGCAGAGGCCATCTTAGAACAGACAGAAAGGAAAACCTCATGTGTCGAAACAGTATGGAGCGGTACGTACTACTGCTGGGGATTTCTCCCCTGCCAAGACAGCATTGCTTTGGGGGTTTGTGTTAGAAATTGGGCCTTGTCCCTTGCTTCTGGTCAGGTGGCTGCAGTGGAAGCGTCTTTCTCTTTGTGGCTGAAGCGAGGTGCAGCTGTGCATTACATCTCCACTGCAGCCGCACAGGTACCCCGGGGTGCCCCGGCCGGGGCAGCGCTGTGCTGCACCCAGGGAGTGCTGCGCTGACGGAGGCCGAGGAAGCGGCACAGCTGAGAAACGTGGTTAATGGCACTGGCTTTCTCGAGGGGTTAGTGTGGTACTGAGGCACCCTACAGCTGACAGTGGTGTGAAGCAGAGACACGATGGGTATAACCGAGAGCATTTCCTTCATCTAACAAAACCAAAAACCTCACAGCAGCCCAGTGTGTGTTCCCACTGCTGTGTCAGGTCTCGCCAGCGAGGACACCTACTGCAGCTGCCCCGTTCTCTGCTTTTAAAGAAAGCTTCCAGCACTGGTGAGCAGTGCTCCTAGAGAAGGCTGTGGGGCTCGGCCGTGGGGGTTTGTTGGTGTGACCTTTGTTGTCTTTTACAGAGTAGCTGCTCTACAGGGATGGAAACTTGCTCAGGTGCTGCAGGCGCCATTTCGGGAGATCCCTTTCCAAGGGACTGGTTATAGTCATCTTGAAGTAAATGACGTATCTTAGGGTTTTTTTCTGGGATGCAGGATTATTCTGACCAGTCTTTGCTCGTCTTTACCAGTTAACTCCTTTACTTGCTACTGAGATACCCTGGTGTGACCTCGGCCAGAGATACGGCAAAATTCAGAGGAGGAGGGCTTTCAAACACAGACATGTTCTCTGAGCAGACAGCCACTAATATGGCACAAACGGTAAAAAATAGTAGTTCTGCTTGCGGTGAGCTTTCAAAACCTCTGGGAATTCTACATGTGTACTGAAAATGCCACATTTTGCCCTATATATGAAGAAAAAAAAATACACTTAACTGCAAGAACAGATACAAGCCGTTTTATGACTTTACAACTCTTAAGAGGACACATGATGCGTATGCTTCAATAAACTAGTATGTTTTTACGGAATAGTGGGTATATTGGATGGTAATGTTTTTTAAATCCTTTTGGTCTTTTTTTTAAATAGTCTAAAGATAATAAAATCCAACACGTTTGGTTTTTTTAAACTTACAGTGGTCTGGGTCTTGTCTTCCACGGTAATGCCTGTGTTTGATTTGAGGGCGGCTGTGCAGGGACAAACCCATCCCCAGGGACAGGGTCACAGCTCACCCAAACCTGCCAACACGCCGTCGCTTTTAGCTGCCTGTGACCGCTGCGGAAAAGGTTATTGCAAAACAACGAAAGCGAGGAAGAAAGGGAAAGCACTGATGAAGTCCTTCTCTAATGAGCACTGTTGCATAAGGAGCTACGGGGGGGACGGAGGGGGTGGGGGTGTTTATATTGTCCTCATCTTTCAAGGAAAAGTGGGAGTTCTGATACCAATGTGGTTTTTTGATAAAGGTGGACACAAAAAGAACCCTATTCTGAGGAAACGGAAACCACGGCTGCTGTTTGATTTGGGGTTTAGAAATTTGAAGCAGTGAAACCTGCCTAAAAATTAAATTCAAAATTTCAGTTTCTTGGAAGAGCAGACGAGTTGTTCTTGCCGTTACGCGTAGTGCTTGCAGTTGTACTGGTTGAAGTGCATTTTAGGAGTTTCTATTTCCAGCAATTAAAAGGACTGCTTTTCAAAAAATACATCTTGAGGCATTTGGGAGAAGGGGGGAGTTACCCAGTGACCCATTTTGGGTTTACGTTTCATAATTAACTCTGCCAAAGAGCTAGTAATTAAGAGAGGAGGGTTATTTGTCCCACTAACTCATTAGTCTGAAAAAACTCACATCACCAAAAATAACAGGTGCTGGTTGAAATATAACGTGAAAACTCAGACACACGTGGACCTTCAGCTATGTACTCTCTCGCTTTGGGTAAAAAAGCAGCGGTTAAGCAGACACCGGGCAGGTACCTGTTTCATGGAATGAGGCGATTCTTGCCAATCGCTGAACACACTCAGATTTTCACAACTGAAGGCAAAACTTAGAAAAGACTGCACGGCCTCTCCTTCAGAGAAAGAGCGGAGTTATCGCTTGTGCTAAACCCTCTCCCCAGACTACACAAGTATTTCACTTCGATCGCAGAACAACCCATGCGGTGGGCACCCGTCGGGCTGCCGGTGCCTGGTTCCTCCTGCTGCAGCCCCGACTCTTACGCCAAACCCCGCGCGCTCATGAGCCCACAGCGGGTCTGGCATCACCACATTCACCTAACTCCAGTCAAGACTGAATGGATTTATTTTCTTTTAATTTCAGCCTGTTCGGTTGCTCAAAGACAGACAAATTCTTTGCAGAGGCCACAGTGTGCCTGACTTTAACCAAGAAACCAGTCGCCCTTGTGCTGAAATTGAGTTCTCTGTTAAAGTCGCATTATTCTAACTACAGAATTCCACAAAGAGACACGGCTGTTGCCCTCGTATTTAAAGTTGAAGTTACCATGTTGCACTTTCAGAAAGGTAATTCAGATCTAACAGAACAAATGGGATCGCTCACTCCTGTTTGGTTTATTCCCTTAATTCCACCCTGGGACCTGCTCGTGCTCTGGATCACGCAGAAGCCAATGGCAGTGCTGCTGCCCCCAACTCAGCTCCCTTTAACAAACCATTTCGATTATACAGAAATTGCTTTACATCTTAAGCTACACATCTGAAGATTTATTCACTGCATTTTGCTCTTCTAAAAAATCATTTTCTTGAATGATTGCTGCTGCCAACATAAAGCTTTGATTTCTTACACGACGCCAGCTGCTGCCTGGGCTGGGGCGGAATCGGCTGGGGCGGGAGGAGACTCCACACCTCTGGTGCTGCAAACGTTTGTTGTGCAACAGCTTTTATCCGTGCAACAGCCTTGGGTTTTGAAGGCCGTTTGTGCTTTTCATCTGCTGCATATTCTCAAGGTATATGTAAATAACAGTAATTATTGGCAAAGACAGGGTGTGTTGCAGCTACGGGTGTGTACCTGAACGCGTAGGTGTCGTCTTCAAGGGTAAAATAACTTCTCCACACACATGAAAACCTCCTGAACAAATGCCCAGTGGGCAGCGTTTGAAGACTGACCAAGCCCCCCACAAGGGACATGAGTGTCAGGGACCAGGTGCAGGAGAGGGACCTTGCAAGAAACCCATCTCCTTCACCGTCCTCCTGCAACAGCCCTTCCTCAGCCCCACCGCTCCTTCGGCTGCCGCTGGAACCAGCTCGCAGGAGCCCAGTGCCTGCTCGACGCCTCCAGCTGGCCGTCCACCAACCGCCTCTGAGACAGAGCAGCTAATTGGGGCTCCTGATGAGCCAACACACCCACCCGCAGGTCCTCAGCAGGACCTGAAACCCTCCCACGGGCAGATGGGGCAGATAACGCCCACCAGTGTGTTGTGCCTTTGCTGTTGGGGCCACTGGAGTTAGTGGTCTGCTTCCCCTGGTTCTCATGTGCTTTGTTTGGCGAGTGGGTGCAAGCTCCGGGACCCCTGGGGGTCCTTCTCCCCTCAGCTGTGCCCAGCATCCCCGGGCTGCTCCCGGGGGAGATGTGGGTGCCGGCCAGGGTGGTGTGGGGCAGCCGAGGGTGCCGGTGCTGCTGGGGATGGACTGGGCTCCCCCCGGGGGTGACCATCTCCCACGGGTGCCCCAGAGCTGGCGAGTCTCTCACGCCCACAGGGGGCTGACAAGGAAATGAAGAGGCAAATCTGAAATGTTGCAGCACGGCGAGGGAGTTGTTTTCTTTGGTTTGTTTTTCTCTTCAAGAGAAAAAAACGGGCTTTTTCTTGAGAGTCTGACTCACGGCTCTGCTCTTTGGTTTGTTCTGCAGGTAAAAGGTTCTCTTCTGTATTGGGTAGTTCTCAAAAATACGCTTTTATCTCACCACAAAAATACACTTAGCAAAAGTTACTAAGATGCCTGGGTTAAAAAAATTGCTCTTAAGGTTTTTTGGATTTTTTTTTTTGCATTAATGTAATTATCAGATTTTATCACACACACTCCAAACCTTCTGACCTACAAAACTGAAATACAATAGCAGGTACACGCAGCAGGCTCCAACGGGTACATACTGACAGGTATTTAGATGGTCAAATATGAACTAGGCACCCTGTGAGATTGTTCAAGAGCAATTCAGCCGGCGAAGTGCTTCACTCCTAGTGAAACCCCGAGGACTTGGCCTCTTTTAAGAGCTTTACGCACCTAAATACCCTTTCAAAGCACTGACCTACATACGTGACTGAGGTTGGCTTCCCGTGAAAGACAAAAGTCTCATGTTTGTGCAACAGCTAAACTTTAGGAGAAAAAAAAAGCTCTTCTGCAGAAACTAAACAAGGGTTTAGAACAAAAAATCACCTGTGCGGCCCATGGGCTGGTCTTGCAAAGCCGATGTGCTTCAAGCAAAATGAGGAGTTGAACTGGAGAAGCTGTGCTTACGCAAAGGATTATCCCTGTGATAGAAAGAAATGAAACGGATTAATAGAGCTTTAGAGGGATAAAATAGCAAAGTAAAACCAAACTCTGGCGTGGAGGGGAGGCCGGGGCAGCTCGCTGTGTGTGCGGAAACGGGAGCTGCCTCTCGACGCGTCGCATCGCGGTGATGCCGAGCGGGTCCCAGCGTGGACCCCGGTCCCGGGGGAGGTGGAGCTGCCCGCCAGCCCCGCAAGGGCAGCGAACCCGGGGACAACGCTCAAGGGAGGGAGGGAGGGAGGGAGCCCCAGAGGCAGCGGGGTGTGCGATGAGCAGAATGTGTTCCTGGGCGATGGGGAGTGGGGTTCAGCCCCTCTCTCTGCTCAGTTGAATGCCAGCGTTTGCTGAGGGCTCTCATCGGTCCCATCGAGGGTTCTCAGCCCCCACCAGCTGGAAACGCTCCGCAGCCAGCCCAGGTCCTGCGCCTGCCCTGTCCCCAGGAGTCAGGGGTGGTTCCTTTCTCCTTTTTTTCCTCTCAGGTTTTGTCCTAAACCCCCCACTAGGCAGGCTTTGCTTTTCATTACAAAAAAACCCAAACCAACAAACAACCCGCCCCCCGCAAAACTATTTGTTGGGGTTTTTTTTTACACAGGTCATCAAAAGCTACTTAAAGAAAATGCCTTCAGCGTGGCCACCAATCTGAAAGCCTTGTGGTGACACAGGGCCACTGAAACCACACTGTCTTTGCTCTGCTCCTTCGCTCACCTCTCCTTCCAGTCATTTAACTAAGTGTCCCCAGCGGTCCTGACCATAGGAATATTGAGAAAAATGCTCCTCGTCACCGAGTCAGGATGAGAGTTGGTGCTGCTGAAATGCTTGCAGAGGTGCTCGGGCTGGGACAAGCACTGCCACCAGGCGTCTCTCAACCTCCTGCCTGGAGACACCCCAGCTCCCCCCCGGCTGCAAACCGCTGGCGGTTCTGACTCTCTTTGGTACAGCGCTTAGCGAGCGCCAGCCAACAGCGACCGCGTTTGCTGCAGCGCACATTTTGCATGGCCATGACCAGGGCTCCAAACTCCACAATCATCCAGGCTGTGAAAGGACTCCCCGCAGTGCGTCGGGCTGCCGGACACACCACCGCACCGTGGAACGCCCGCGCGCCGACCGGCTCGTACGCCTCTGTACAGCTGCGAGCGGCTGTTGGGGTTTCTAGCTTCATGCAGATTATGGCAAATAGAAATTAAAGCCATTAAAAAGAACTTCCTTTTTAAGGATAGTCCCCTTCCTCTTCTTTTTCCAACTTTCTAACAAGAGTGAGCTGTAGTGAGAAACGCCTCACGTGTGACAAAGGGGTCCCTCGGCAGAATCCTGCGCACAGAGGCACGGGGAGAGGTTGTTTATAGACAAGATACCTTGTACGGAAGTGGAGGGATGCGCTTTCCTGCAGGGCAGGTGAAGCTTTCGGTGGTGTGTGCCAAGGGGAAGGCTCATGCTTCCAGCGCTGTCCTCACGAAAGCACTGCTGGACGGCGGGTTGGGTCTCTCCCTGCCTTGTCCAGAAGTCGGAACCAATCTGAAGCCACAGCCCTGCGCAAACGGCAGACGTTCAAATACAAGCCCCAGAATTTATGTTTAAGTTGCTCTTGGGTAAATGTGACCAAAGAGAAGAGAGCAAAACCGCTTCTGCAGCAGCGGAGGTTTGGTCAGAGGAAGAGCCGCGTTAAGGCTCCGGCTGCCCTGGGGTCTCCGCTGCGGGAGCGGGACGGGGCTCTCCCGGCAGGCGGGACTGGTTTCCCCGGGCACACCGGTGTCGTTTCCACCTTGCTCCTGGATAACTTGATATGACCCTGCTCCATAATCCTGCCACAGTTGATTCAATTAGTCAATAAGGGTAATTTGTAGTTACACTAATTTAAATTTCCATGTGAATTAAGCTAAATTGAATTAAGATCACGTTAATTCTGAATAAGATTGTCTTTGTATGGCCTTAATGCAGTTTCACTAATCCACTTTAGTTCATGCATGTTAATTTATTCATATATCCTTATACACTTAAGCAGAAAAAAACCTAATCCAGAGCACAAAGTTTGTTAGTAGCGGCTTCTGGGATTTTTGAGTGCAAGTGTTAAATAACTTTCATTTATTATCAATGTTTTGTACCACAAACTGTCTCCTCTGCTGAGCAAGGGCAGGATTTTACAGCACAGTAACACGGAGGCATTAGCGGTCTGGCTGGAGCAGTGCTGCGGAGGTGAGACGTGTGGGTGCAATAGTGAGCACAAACCGTCGAGGTTCGTTGTCCCTTAACCGCATTGCATTAAAAGCTGCAGAGCTGAGTCCTCCTCGGGCACCTCCACGAGAAGCTGCTGTGGGCGAGCGACCTGCAGCACCTCACGGCAGCAGACAAAGCCCACCGCAGCTGTCAGGCTTCGGTATCTGCCTCTGGTACCCTTCTGCGCTCGGATGGACGGGGCTGCGAGGGACTGAAGAGAGCAGTTTGCAGACCACGTGCTCCCGCGTGAAACTGCTGTGAGCCCGAGTGTGGTTTTGTTCTTGCCTTGGGTCTCCCCTTGAGCAGAAGGTGCGCTCAGCCTGCCAGCGCTGCCTCCTGGTCGCCTCGCCACTGCGCTGGCTGCAGCGTTCCTCACCTTTAGTTCGGTACTTGCAGAACACACACGGCACCACTTCTGCTGCACTGCTTCCCGTCGGGAAGGGGGACAGGCGAGGTGGTGCTCAGTGTGCGCCACCGCTCTCAGGAACACTCCTCTTGCAGTTGCAGAGGGAGAGAAGGGAATTCCGCATTCGACCCTTGGCTTTGCTGCCTGTTCCAGCGACTCCTCCTGCCCACCCCGCCAGAGAAGTGCAGGCGGGGGGGGCTGTGACAGATGCCAGTACAACCCCAGCGGAGGCCAGAAATCAGCTTTAGCCCTCGAGGCAGCTGAGATATAAATCGCACTTGCTGCAGGGCAGAAGTGCGGTGTTTAATCACGTTAGACAGACGAAGGAGCTGTAATTGCATCCCGTTCTCCGGGGCAGACACGCACCGAGTCCCAGTTTCCTCCTCGACCGATCGCAGCCATAACTGTTTGTGCCTCGAAGGGGCTGCAACGCGCGCTCAAGGCGTTAGATGCTTCATCAAGCGCTGCCGCTCCTGGATTTGAGGTCTCCCCTGCGTACGCAGAGTATTACTGGTGGTGATTCTTGCAAATCTCTCCCCAGTGGGATTTGGACGGATAACCCAGTGGAGATCAGACTATCGGCTTGAAAGCACGGATCCTGCTCTGGCTTAGGTCTGTGTCTCACTGTTTTTGTTCTCAGTTCCCTTCTTTCACTTTGACGCCTCTTTTTCACGGTCTTCAAGGGCTTTTTTTTGAAGTGGTTTTGCAGTTATCAGGCTGGTGTCTTATTTTGTTGTAAATTAACACGTACAGCTTCACTTGTGACTTATAAAAGTCTATAATTTCTGTAAACAGCTAGTTTCAATTTGCTTTTTTTTTTTTCCACTCAATTCTATTAAAAAAGCAAGAAAAGACCATTTGAATCCTGGCACCAATCGTGGGGCGGGGCAGGTGGGGAGCCACACCAGAAAGAGCGACAGTAACAACAGAAACTGAGTGGAAAATCACAATATGATTTATTATTATTGTTATTTTTCTAAGCCCAGGGATGAAGAATGCCAGATCTGTGACAGAGAGGACTGGAAGAGCTCTTGGAGACACCCCTGATGGCACTATTCCCTGTTTCTGTATCCAGCCTTGTTTCAAAGGGCGCGGGGGACTGCTGTTAAACCTTACACCTCTTGAATACGGAAACGAAGGCTCGCAGGAAGGATGCTTCCGTGTGGCCAGCAGACACTTTAACCCTCGATTCTTTTAGGAGACATAATGCCCTCTCTTTATCTCCCTAACCAATTCATTGCTCCCTAATGTTTGATACCCTGTGGGAACTTCTCGGCAGTTTGCCCTCCTGCGTGGGAATGAAGTGCAGCGAAAGCTTCAGAACCCTCCCTAGACACAACGAGTGGTCCCGCACCCTCCCCAGCACGGTTCCAATAACTCCCCAGGAGTTTTTCTTCTTCTTTTTTATCTCTTTTCCCTTCCCTACCCGTCATTCTGGGGTGACCACTGTCTCTTTCATGTCAGTTCAGGCCCAAAGGAATCCGTGTGTTCTTCACGGGCCCCTCGGTACACAAGGACCTGGTGGTGTGGGAGCAGATCTCGCAGCCCAGCCCTGCCCCGGGGGCCCAGGGGACGAGGAACCAGCAGCACACGCGTCACTGACGGTTACCCGGCTCGTCCCCCCACCTCAGCAGTGCCAAGCAGAGTTTCTGTGTTTCTGCTGACCCGACCTCTCCCCACCTGCGTCCCTGGGGACATCTCCCTCGTCACAGCTCAATTCCTGGACTGCTGAGGAAGCTGCTTCAGGGCAGAGCAGATGCCAATCTGGTAAAACTGGGGTTTTTTTCTCCAAAAAAGAACTGGAGAGAAAGGCCATCACCCCTGACGTGACGCAGGCATGAAGAGGGTGAATTCCCAGAGACACCAGGCCTGTGTGCTTCCCTCCTGTGGCTGGCCAACAGGCAACAAGGGCAACTGCCGGCCCTGACATTGCCTGCCTGCTGCACAGATTACTTCCTCTGTTGCGAGGACAAGGATCTTTTAATAACCTCATGGTGAGATCACAATCATGAGATTTTTTTCAGGGCATCCCCTACAACCGCTCTTAGAACTCCTCTCGGTGAGGAATCCCAGCTGGGTACCGCTCTTAATGTCAGGAATTTACTCACAATTTCACTTCTGCTATTTTGTTTGCTTGAGGAATGACTGTGTCAAAGCCCCCACAAGTAAACGTCCTGACTTCAAGACACGACCTTTCCTTGCACGCCTCCCAAATGCCAGCTCAGTAGCTGGAGAGCCAAGGGGTGTTTGGGCAGGAGGCAAAACGGGAGGTGGGAGACCCCGAGTGTCCCGGTTCGGCACTGCCGGGCAGAGCAGAACAGCCGAGGGGACGTCAGGGTCCCTCCTCGACGTAAGAGAGGGAACATTACTGGGAAGTGGGCAGTTGAGTCAGGTTCACCTTTAACTCACCAATGCGTCTGTCTGGGCAACTCTTGGTTTCCTACAGCGAAGGGGACAAACCCTTCCTGGTGGTTTCGGTCCTTCCCTGCGGCGCCACGTGCTGCCTGGTCCTGCGGCAGAGTGCTGGGGAGAGAAGGACAGGTCAGCACACTGCACGTGACCTGCGATACCTGGATTGGAACTGTGATGCTTTTACTCGTATGCAAAACCTCCCTCAGCGCTCAGCCTGAAGCCAGACTGCAGCAATGTCAGTTTGCCCACCTGGAACTGCTCGTGCCGCTCACTCAGCGCCGTGCGAGCCGATCCCGACGTGGTGTGTCTTGTGCAGCCACGGGCAGAGCTGGCTGCAGCCGCAGGGACTCTCCACCTGCTGGGAAAGTGAGCGCTCAAAGGCTGTTTCACATAAAGGCTCAATTCACGTAAAGCCAAACTAGTGGAAAATAAATGAAGGCTTTAAATTCAGGATGTAAAAACATCTTGTGTTGTGCTTTTCTCAGAATGAATTACACCTTGCTAAAGTGCGGCAGAGCCTTACGAGTTCTGCTTTCTAAGATCATCCAGCCGCACGTGCGGGGCAGGCACCATCCCCTGAGAGGCACCGGGACCCGTCCCGTCCTGAGATGTCCGTGTGCCTTAGCTGAAGGAGAGACTGCACAAAGTCTAGTTTTACACACAGGACATAGATGGGAAATCCAGGAACTGAATTCCCATGAGATATTTCATTGCTGAATGAGTTGTGATTTAATGTCAGACCAATTCAAGATTACATGTTTCAATTCAGTTCAGCAAATTCAATGTTTCAGTTCAAGTGGAACCAACCTGAACTGAAATGTTTCTTTCTGAGCTAACTTCCTGTGGAATTTATTAGGAACTGCATTCTCTTTTGAGAAGTCATACCAATGAACAACGGCCACCTAGCTCTGGTCCTGCGACCTGGGCAACAAATTGTAATCACTGATTTCCACTCTTCCTGCAGTGAAGGTGAGCAGAGTAACCTGGATTCCAACATAAGACTGAAAATACCTAGTAACTAGATTTTTTTTAATAATTAATTTATCTTTAGGGTAAGACGTGTTCTAGTGAGCAAACCGCACAGTGTGGCTCTCTTGGGCACAGCTCAGGCCTGGCACTGTTGAGAAATGCAGTATGTTTGTTCATGCAGGATCACATTTTTCTAAAAGATAGTTCACGGGGCACATGTGTTGAAGGGAATATGTCAAAGAGACAGAATCACTAAGGCATGAAATAGGCTGCAAATATACACAATCAAATTAAGCAAAGCTTTAATAAATGTTTTGAGAACTCCCTAGGTACAAAACATGACTGTACAAGAAGATTCAGTGTCATAAAGACGTAGTAAATTGTTTCTTTTAAAACATTCCCATCCTTTTTTAAGGAAAACAATTTACTTGAATTGGCTCTGACAACCCAGACCTCGGCATGTACCTAAAGCCTGGGAGTATGTGCAGAAAACAAACTGCAAACCGTCCCCCTGTTGCCTTTCTCTCGTTATCTTTGGCTTCAGCCACCACGGATCTGGGGACGGATTTGCTGCGACGCTGCCCTCCAGCCTCTTCCCCTCTCCCTGGGAGCGGTGCGAGCTCAGAGCAAACCCAGGCGATCGTCCCCACGGCTGCCGACCCACCGCTCCCACAGGCAGCACCGCGACTGCGTTTGAAGGCTTTACACCCACCATTTCTGAGTATTCTGCCTGTACCTGAGAGGAGTCTTTCATCTCTACTCCTTCTTGACGGAAGTGGTTAAAAGATAAAACTCTCAAAGGCAGCGTACCTGCTTGGATAATTGATGAACAAAAGGAAAATAGAGCAATAAATAGAGTTGCAGAGATGTGAACTGCACCTGCCTGCCGAGATAAATCAAAAGCGAGTGTGCTGAAAAGCAATCACAGAGTCACAGAATGGTTAGAGCTGGAAGGGATCTTACAGATCATCTAAGCGCACTTAGAGAGCGCTAAGGAAAGTGCAGGTCGCCTTCTGTGAAGCCAGAGAAAAACACTGATAGTCTTCAAGCCCCTGAGTTTGGGTGAGGATGTGGGGATCAGCACCCTGCACGTTCAGCACCCTGGAATGGGATCGGGACATCGGGGCACCGGCCTACCGAGAGGGAAGCAGAGAAGGGTTTGAAGGGACAGCCGGGCTGGCACAGTGTCTACGGAGGGTCTGAAACTGCAGACGGGTGTTTGCACAGGATCTGAGACCACCCCCAGGACCCCCGACTGCAGGTGTATCCCTCTGGGGCTTGAGAGAGCGAGGGAGGGAAACGTTTGGCTTCACGTTGAAGCAGTTGGTGCTAAAGGCAAGGCAGCGAGTGATCGGTAGTTTTAGGATCAGACTGTTTTATGTACTCCAATTCTGCTGAACTCCTGTTTTGGCTGTGGTTAGCCATTACATTATCTTAAAATAAATAAAATCCCCCACTGCAATGTTGGGTGTTTTTAAAAACACAAACCAGTGCTAAACTATGCTAGAGGGAAACAAATCAGCTCCCCCCAGCAGCGAAAAGTGTTTACTTTTCCCAAGAGCCACGGACTACCGAACATTCACTGGTCGTAGTGGTTTAACATTCAGGAAAAGCACCATCCGCAGAATGCTTTCTGCTTGGACGCTGGCTGACAGCACTCGCAGTGAGCTGGATTCTCCCTCTGGGGGTTACATGTGCAGCAGGGCTGAGGTGCTGCTCTTGATGTATCCGATCAACTCATTTAATGCAACTTATCTGCTCCTTCTAATACGTATCCCATGTAATGGGCAGGTAATTCAGACACTGATCAGATTACCCTGAAAAGGACAGTGATTCACAAAGCCAGTGCCTGCCTGGCACAGATGCCTTTTGTGATAGCTTTTCAATCACACAATTATTTGTCTGAGGCACAGTAAATATATTAACTGTAAATGAGCCTAAATGCAACATAGGTAGCATAGGTTTTCCTTTATTTCCATTTGCTGAAGCAGAATAGTGGCTTTTTAGGTGTCTCCCAGCCACATAAACATTGCCCGAGCTGCATTCTCTCTCTTCCAGGAGACGGGTCTTTCCAGCTGGTTTTGGAAGTTCCCTGCTCAGTGAACCGGCTCCTTTGGGTCCACCCTGGGCTTTTCGCCTCCTCCAGCCCTGAGCGGGCGACATGCAGCACAGCCCCAGGACCGGCCCGAGGTGCGAGGTGCTCCTGAACCCGGTGGGGGCTGTACGCTCTCCCTGGAACGCGTCCCGTGAGGCTTTGTTTTCCCATCTGTCCCAGGTGCAGTAACAGCAGTGACATATTGTAAGAAGTTGCAGAGGACAAGATGCCAAAGTGAATATTTTGAGTCACCTTGGAGGAAAGTGAGTTCATGAGGAGCTGGTGATGTTTCCACCTGTTAGAGGAGTCTGTTCCAAGAGCGGGGGTCCACCTTGGATGGCCACAAAACAAAAGCGCCTGATTTGTATTGAAGCTGATCCATGGAGGAACAGGATGGGACGAAGTGACCCCCCCCGTCCAGGCAGGGACCAGAGCTGACAGTGCCGCGGGTCCTCCCAGGGCTACGTCCTGAGGGCTGAAACATCTGCAGTACTGTGACGGTGGGGAAAGCGTGGGACTGCAAAAGTGCAAAATCTTTTGAGGAAGACGGTGCATGCTGATACTCAGCAGACGGTAACACAAAAACACCCAAAAGCAGAAAGAGGGGGGGAAGTCCACTTACTCGCTTGAGCTGCTGCTAATCTAGCGGGGACACTGCCAGCACGTGGGAGCAGGGCGAAGGGATGCCGGCCCCTGGCAGTCCTGCCCACTGTGATTTTTCATGCCATAGCTGAACACCTTCCCCAGAAAGGGTCTGGCAGAGGAGGTGGGGATCCTCCCCATTCCCTACAGCACTGGGTTCTGGTGGATGCTCCGGCAGATGAGGCAGGATCTGCTGGGGAGCGGGGAGATAACAAGAAAGGGGACTCTCTCCTCTCGTCCCTTCACCACCACCAATTCCCCATGTGTCAGTGCAACAGCTGAACCCACTTCACTTTACCGAGTCTCCGTACAAAGTGTGTGTGCGCAGCCCTCAGCTGCCCACACCAAGGAAGCACCGAACAGCCCGAGTGCCTGACGGCAGCGTGGCACGGCACAACTCTCCCGTGCTGCTGAAAGCACGAGGAGGAGGAGGAGGGTCTACTAAATGTCAGCGACGCCGCGGCACGTCATGAGCTTCTTGCAGAGGGGCAGGAAGTATAAAAGAGAGAGTTTCCCAAAGAGGGTCTCTGGCAGGAGCTGCGGCGCACTGAGGTGGCGCTGGAACGTATGATGCTCTGTGACTTCATCTCTGCTTGAAACAGGACCATGGATGGTGGTGAGTACCTGCCCTGCAGCCTCTAGCTTTGCCTTCAGCTTTATTAATAATGCCCAAATTCATGCCCTATGACACAGGGATGAAGCACTTTTAACAGAGTACCTCAACAATATAAAAGGCTTTCATATGCTGCATTATTATTTAAAAAAAAAAAAGCAACATTAAAAAACCTCAAATGAATTGCTTCAGAAACACACACAAAAACAGGCTTGGAGGGGATTTCAAGGGGCTATTCTGTCCTAAAGCAAATGTGTCCTTCTCAGATAATTCATACCTTTTCTTCCATGTTCTTAAAAAAAAAGTGAGAGCAACAGTGCTATCCCCTTGGTAATATTTTAATTCAGTGAATAAATCAAGGAATTAGGAGCAAACTTATCTGAGTTTATTGTTGGTTGTCTGTCCAGTCTTACGTAAATCATTTCTATTATTAATGAATATCTTCACTGTGGCAACAAAACTTTGCTGTAAAAGTTGTGGTTTTGCGTTTGCTCAGACCTGGAACAGCCCTGAGTGAGTGCACTCGTACGGGTCCGTGTCCCCATGGATCACGCCATCACGCAGCTCGCAGAGAGGCGCGAGAAGCCTCTTTGGCACATGATATCCCGTTAGCCCAGGAGGCACAAGACAGTTTGTTTCTGTTTCTTGCTGAAAGTTTCAAACTTTCCTTTGCCAGTTGTTACTGTTCTCTCACGCCCAGTGCTCCGCGGGCACCAGCTTCCAGGAGCTTGAGTAGGTGGGCGGCCGGAGGAGGGGAACGGCACCGTGGGTTGGAGATGCGGCAGATGAGATGCAGGCTCTTCTTTCCTCTGAGACCGCAGGATTTATTCCTTTTTGACTTGTTTTTAATTTTTTATTGCTCCAATATTTGCCAATACTAATCCCAGTGTGACTGAGGGAGTGCAGGGAAGAGGGACAACGCAGTAGCTCAGGTGGGTAAGTTAGTCTATAACCGGATTACCCAAACTGGGTTTACAATACAACCAATACCTCGCTCAGCCAGAGAGCACAGTCAGTGCTGTAATAAGGATGGTGAGAGGGATGGGACAGCCACCACAGAGTTCATCCCAGTAAAGCCCTGTTCCAGGTGTAATGAATTAAGCTTCGTAACAGGATGCGATGGGAGGTGTCACTGCCTCATCTCCATGACACTTTCAAATCAGAGCTTTAAATTAACCGGGATGTGAGAGGCTTCCCCAGGCTGGGAGGTGTATGTGACCCGTGGGAAGTGCCGCAGACGGAGCTTGAGACAGTCTGTGAATACACTGAGATTTGAGTGCCCAATTCCCTACCGGTGCCCGAGACTGTAGCACAAGAATGGGGAGTATTGCCCTCTCCTTTTTTGAACAAAGTAAGATGCAAAAACTTGAAGCGACTCATGCAAAATCACCCAGAGTGCTGCTCTGGTACAGCTTCTTTTTGTATTATTGTCCGCTGTTTCAGCCCCCAAACTTGTCCTCATTTTCGCCCCCAAACTAGCCCTCATTTTCCAGACAGGGGTTTCTCCTCTTGCAAGGTGTGCGGTGATTTCTGCCTTCAGCAGAGGCGTGTTCCCCATGTGGTGCCTGAATGCGGAGCCATGTACAGGGCAGCCAGTGCCGAACCTGCGCAGAGTGAGGACAGGGCGGTTCAGGGTCTCCCAGCCCCTGAAGTGACACTGGGACAAGCAGCTGGGGGCGCAGGATGCTCCAGCGGTGCTGGCTGGAGGTGCCGGGTCCACCGGGACCCATCAGGCAGAAGCAGAAGGAGACTTCTCACAGATGCCTCCTCACAGCTTCTGGCAATCAATGGCTCAGGAAACCCCTGAATTTTGGAATCCCTGCATCCAAGCCAACGCGCCATAACCCAGCTGGACCAGTTCACCACACATCACTTATCTCATTTAAACTTTTGGCCTCCACAACATCATGTGGGTGCTTTGCAGGTTTCTTGTTTTAAGGGGTTCAGTATTTGGGGGCACAGCTGTTACCCTGACTTTAGAGAATTGGTAAACGTTAATTATGACAGGGAAAAGAAAGAATTAGTGAGAATCTGACAAGAAGAGCATGACAACTTTCCTGCTTTGGGTTTTTGTCCTACTATTGTATTTCAGAGGAATATTCCAAAAGAAATATTTCACAGCACTAGAAGATGCACAGCATTATTGCTTTTTTTTTTTTTTTAAAGCAGTCATATAGGAAACATGATTGGCTCACTTAAGAATGAATTTTCAAACTTGCTTGTCTTGTCTTTTGATTCACAATTTCCTAAAAGTGGTGGAGGCAGATAATTATTAACTTTCTTCTGTAACAGATCTATGAACACATGAAATACAAGTATGACTTTGTTTCACTGGATTTGTTCACTCCTGAAATGATGGTATCTTTCCTCTGCCAGTTGAGAGAAGTAGAGGGGGAAGGGGGGGGGGGGGGG
>RSEF01000027.1:3812204-3835395 GCA_003993805.1 Himantopus leucocephalus
GGGGGGGGGGGGGGGGGGAGAACAGGCACTGAGCTCTTAACTGCCAATAGTCATTGTATCATTTAAGTATGATTAATTTTTCTCAGAAATATCCGGTTCTTTCCCCAAAAACCTATATACTGATGTTGAAGAGGCACCAGAAACCAGTACCGGTTTAAAGATATAAACAGTACATTACTCACTGCCTACACATGTGCTAAGGTGCTTGAGACTGAAACTCTTGCTGTGCAGTTATGGCCAACAGAAAAAGATTCTTTCACCACAAGAGTTTAGCCAGAGCAGGTCCGCTTGGCTTTGCCAATACTCCCTAAAGCATTCCCAACTCCTGCTTTTCACTTCGTGCATCCCTCAGCACCAGCAGAGGCGATCAGCTGCTGCTCCTCGCAGGCTCTGCTTACAGCCTGACCCGCTCGCGTAGGAGCTGACCTAGCGCTTCATTCCGCAGGGTTTTGTCCAGTTTTGACCATCCCACATGGTTGTGTTCCTGCTCCTCTTTCCTGCTCTGGGTAGACTTTCTGCTACCAAACATTTCTTGCTGTCAGAAGCTTTTCTGGGCATACCTGGGGGGATTCACTGCTACTACAGCTTCTTTTATCTCACCCAAGATTGGTTGCTGATGCTGAGGGAGATGCAGATAAACTGGACGAGATTTATCTGTCCAAGCTTTCTCACCCTCCCATCTCCCATAGCACAGCATGAACTGCACCCCAGTTGCCCACCCCACAGCAGCTGAACCAAGCCTTAAAAACACCCCGTTCTTTCCCTTTGCTATCGCGGAAGCCTGAACAACTAACCAGCTGCCAAGGGCTGCAGTTCAGTGGGATCAATCCCACCCCTTGTGCTTACTCTGTGGAGGAACATTTTCAGAACTGATGGGCTGCTGCCCCCTCTGCCCCCACCCTGCCATCGGCAGTGGGGAGCAGACCCCTTCTCTCTTCCCTTCGCAGGGACCAATTCTCCTTTCCACCTTTTCCCAGCTGCGTGCTTTTGAGAACTGCAGCCAAGCAGTGCATCACCAGCTGAGGGACATGGGGGTGACATAGGGCTTTATAACATGTCTTGACTCATTTGCTGTAATGGAGTTTTGTTTTCTTTTTATAAATGAGGTTTCTAGTTCAACTGTTTGTGGGGACTTTTGTGAGAGGGTTTTTTTTCTTAATATTTTGAGGAACAAAACTTTAGGAAAATACCCACAGCAGAGAACTGCAAGAGAAAAAAAAAATAAAAAAAAAAAGAAGAAAAGTTAAGCAAGCTACCTAAAATTGCCTATTAAACTTCAGAGTATGTCTCATTTCCTCTCTGCAACTGCTCCCTCCCCCCCACTGCCCTGGACCCCCCAGAGCACTGTGGGGAGAAGCGAGTTTCGTCCCGTCTGCCTGAAACTGGTGACGCATGGACTCGCTCAACAGACTGGTGTGGGAAGACCACGAGGCTGCACTGCCGCTCTGGTTATGCCTTTGCAAATGCGTAAGCTGAGGTGGGGGGGACAGAACGAGGGGGAGAAACAGTGCAAGCTTTTTTTTTTCATATTGAAAAATCATTTGACATTTAAGACACCAGAAACAGCAACTGAGAGGAAAAAAAAAAACCTGTGAAATCTTCAAAGGAATGGTACTTAGCTGAACTGTTTCAGGATCGTTAGTTGAGTCACCTTANCAAAAAAAAAAAAAAACCAAAAAACAAAAAACAGCAAAGCAACCAGGGCTGTGCACTCACAGCATTTCAGATTAAATAGGAGCTGGGCTGGTCCTGGGGCTTGAAGGGGAGATGCAGAAAAAGCAGGGGAAGATGGTACTGCGCCTGGGGACAAGTGTCCTGGGCTGGCCAGGCTGGTGCGGCAGCCTGGCACTAGGCGGCACCGTGTCCTTGGCGAGAGACCGAAAACTGCAAACCACACACTGCTGAGAGCAACACAGCGATGGAGCCGGATTCAGGGTGGTGCCTTTCCCCTGTGGACTGAGTGGCTCTTCTCCCCTGCCTCCTTTTTATCCGGCTTCTAGGAACTTAACTGCCTTTGAGGCCTCAGCCCCTGCCCAACGTGGCTGAGATGGGCCAGCAGAGGTAACTATTGGCCACCAACAGGCACAGGCAGATGTAAGCACCAACGCCAGGAGTCCCCTGGAAACCAGGCTATGAAGAAGGTGGAACCGAAGACTAAAGACTCCAACGGCTGGGGTTTTTTGCAGAGGTCAGGGGCCCCGTGCCTCTGCCCCAGCCAGGGAGGGCAATTACAGTCAGCTTGCTTAAATTCACCCAGCAGGTTCAAGTGGTTTGGGCTTTTAGTGTATTTCCTGTGTGTAATATGCAAAAGTTACATCAGCAGCTTGATGGGAGAGATGGCTACACCAGATGCTCATCAAACCTCTTCCTGCAGTCTGGGACCGGTCAGAGCAAAAGCCATGGGACACACAGAAAATACAGACAGAAGCATTGAACCGAGCCTCCCCCCCTTACCCCTCAAGCCCAACCTCGGCATACTCCACCCCTCACTGTACACTGCACTAAGGATGCACTATTACACTTTTCAAATTCCCCCAGGAGGATACAGAGAAGGCGAGGGGTGTATGAACGTAACCAAGCACCCAGCTGCATGAGTATAAAAGATGAAAATAAGGGCGGAAGGCGAAGCACAAACTTCTACGAAACACAGCGGGAAGCTCCCGTACAGGCTCTGGGGATGAGAAGTATGAGTTTTTTCACATGTGGCTGAGGATCTCTCACCCACACATCACCACTCACATATAAACAAGCATCTCCAATCACAGATACCAAAGTAACTATTTCTGTTATTAATGATGCTATTGCGTGTGACTTTAACCGGGGAGACGGGCACAACGGTTGCAGTTACCTGAAGCAGTGGAAGTTCATCGTGCTGGTCCAGGGCAATACCCGAACACAAGACTGGCTGAGCAGGGAAGGGTGCAAAGCAGCTCTGCAAAGAAACAGAACAGTGCTGGGTACAACTGACTGCTGAGCACGAGAGTGGCAAAGGAATCAGCTAAATTTATGAACAAACAGGCCATGAGGAGAAAGCCACACTCCCTAGAAGAAACAGGCAGCTGGAAGGCAAAGGCATCTCCTGCCTCTGCCCCAGCCTTGCTCAGTGACCCTGGAGCAGATAATCAGCAGGGAAGCGAGGGGCTGCGGCGTGGGGAACTAGCTAGTGCCTGGAGAGGCACCCTGGGATGAGCAGCACGATGCTGAGAACAGCCGGTGCCAACTCTCCCTCACGGACAGACAAATCTGCTCGCAGCAGAGCAGACAGAGGCGAGAGCTTTCTCACAGTTGCCAGATCACCTTCTAGCTTGAGCAACTTTCAGTTGCAACTGCCTGAGGTAGATGCCAACGTGTGCTTTAAATAGAGCAAAGAGAAAGCTTTCACTGACCTCTATGCCTCTGCTAACCACAGCAGGAAGAGCTGTTTGTCTGAGATTGCTCTCACCATTATCACATCTGGCTCTGAATTTAATTTTTCCTCCCAGCTGTCAGCATCCTGTATCTCCACATCCAAAGGCAGCAGAAGCCAACTCTGACATTTAGAGACAAGCAGTAAATTTCAGGCAGCTTCACTCATGTATATTCTGCAGGGAGCAGAGCTTTCCTGTTCTGCAGTCCCGTCACCGTCAGGGAACAGCTGGCCCAAATTTATTGCCCTCACAGCTGTATGGTTTGACATGGGTTGAGTACACTACAACCTCAGAGCTCAGAGGGCAGCACAGGAGATGGGATGCTGACTGTCTGTAGGAAAAAAAAAAAAACCACTAATGTGTAAAATAAAAATGGTTACACTATGCCCGAGTTAACTGTCCTTAGCCATCAGCATTCACTGGTGACGCTGGAGGGGCCAGGCTCCTCAGACTTATTCTCTGCTCTGACAGTAACTTGTTACGTTATGTTTGCATCTTCATCAGGGTTTAGTTTACCCAACAGTGGGAAGCTTTGCAGGGTTGAGAATGCCACGGTCAAGTACGCTACCACTGCATTTTCAAAGTGAGCATCATGTGGAAACCCCCACCTAACTGCTAACACTAACACAGTGTCTCCTTCTTCTACAGGCAAGCAGTTACAGGTCACGCTTGTTTTCAGCCTTCCTCTAATTTTTCAGGTAAGATGTTAAAAACAACATTGTTGAAATCCAGTTGCATTTGTGTTGTGGGTAAAGAGAGATCTCGAGACCTCTGACAGGCAGAAAGCAGCCGCCCACCGCCCGCAGAGATGCGTGGGGACACGGCTGCTGGCAGGGTGGGCGGTGGGGCAGCAGAGCAGCGCTGGAAGCCGGGGAAAAACAAACAAAAGGAACGAAAACAAAGAGAGAACAGAAACAATGACATACACTGCGATTTTAAGATGCCCCGGGCTGTTAGAACCAAGCCCCATTCTAGTGCCAAAATGAGCATTTTGAGGAAAGACGAGAGCACCCTCCGCCGAGTGCTCGTGAAGAGCCAGCTCCTCGCTCTTCAGAAATAACCTGGTCAAAGTGCTGAGCCTTAAGTGAGACCGGTGTTGAAGAGCTGAGGGGCCCAAGGAGGAAGAGTTCAGCGTCTTCCTCTGCCTGTTCCTGCTCATAGTGAGCCTGAAGCGGGAAGGAGACCCCAAAGCACCGAGCTGTGCCGTGACCTGCCCGCACTCCCACAGCCACCGGAGCAGCCTCTGCCACAGCATGGCCCCAGCTCTGCCTCTCCGAGAGGCTCAGCAGCGCTGGGAGAGTTTTGCAGCCTGCTTCTTTTCCCTTTCACTTCTGGCGGCATGCCTCCTGAGAGCAGGCAGGATGTGGTGAAAGCCAAGGCTGCCCGAGATGGAGAGCGCACAAAGATACTCAGTGATAACAGGTAGAGGTATCCAGGGGAAACCTTTCATCTCTGTGCAATGGAGAGAAGGTGCCGGAGACTAATAAGTCACAAAAAAAGCAGGGCACAGATACCACAAGCTCGCTCTGCCCTGTAGGTTATGGCAGCGTAGGAAGATGAAATGAGAATAATCAGAACTTAAATCAGGGGCAGGGGCCTGAATGAGACACCAGCAACGTGTCCGCGCCAGCACGGTAGCAGTTTCCTGCTTCACTCACTGCGTTTCATCCCCGTCTCATTGACACTTCTGTTAACTTAGCAGAGAAACAGCCCAGGGAGCTCTGACTTTGTCTTCCCTTCCCCCTCGCTGGGGCACGGGGCAGCAGCGGGACCGGGACACCCGGGAGGACCCTGCCACTCGCTGTGCCAGGCTGCTGCCGGTTACAGACACAACCGCTGCAGCCCTCCGGCACCGTCGACAGTGAGAAGGGGATGTGAGCAACAGGAATATCTCAGATGGGAGAAAGGAGGGAATACTGAAGTTAGAAAATGCCTAACAAGTAGAGTCAGTCAAAAGGAAATGCTGTCCCTGCCAAGAGAAGAACTCCGAAGGATGCATTGTTTTCCCTATCTTGTCCAACAGCTGACTATGTACATACAGCTGTATGTGGGTCCTGAAACATCCTGGAAGGCAGCCACACGTTTGAGAGTTTGCAGGTGTTACTTTGGCTGAGCACTACACATTTCTTGTGGAATTCCCACTCTGAGCCCCCAAAAAAACCCCAAACCCCCACATACTTACGGGAAATGTCTTCAGCCACAAGACCTTGCCAGCTCTATTTATGATGTTGGCACAAGCCAACACTTGGGAATTCCCTGGGACTTCTCTGTGGGTGGGTACTCCTGCCTGGCCAGCACCGGGCTCCCTTCTCAACTCGGCCACAGAGGGGCACGGTACCTGTCCCAATACATTCTTCTCTTCCCTGTTCTAGTTCTGCACCGGGAACAACGTCACCGATGACTATGACAACACCACTATCGACTACACCATGTTCGAGACCCTGTGTGAGAAGGAGGAAGTCCGTAACTTCCGCGCTGCCTTCCTCCCAGCCATGTACTCCCTCATCTGCTTCACGGGGCTGCTGGGGAACGGGCTGGTGATGCTCACCTACATCTACTTCAAGAGGCTCAAGACCATGACAGACATCTATTTGCTGAACCTGGCTCTGGCAGACATCCTCTTCCTGCTGACCCTCCCCTTCTGGGCCACAAGTGCAGCGATGCACTGGCTTTTTGGGGAGTTTGCCTGCAAAGCCGTCTATTGCATCTGCAAAATGAGTTTCTTCAGCGGGATGCTGCTCCTCTTGTCCATCAGCATTGACAGGTACTTTGCCATCGTTCAGGCTGCCTCGGCCCACCGCTTCCGTCCCCGGATGATATTCATTAGCAAGGTCACATGCATTCTCATTTGGTTCCTGGCCTTCATCCTCTCAATCCCTGAGCTGGTTCACAGTGGTGTAAATAACTCAGACAACCATCCCCGTTGTTCCATCATTGCTAATGACTTGCAGACCTTCAACACTGGCATCAAAGTGTCCCAAATGATTTTTGGCTTCTTATTTCCTCTACTGGTCATGTCTGTCTGCTACCTCATCATCATCAAAACATTACTCCAGGCCCGCAACTTTGAGAAGAATAAAGCCATCAAGGTCATCATCGCTGTGGTAATTGTCTTCGTCGTCTTCCAGCTGCCCTACAACAGCGTCATGCTGGCCAAGACCATCTCAGCCTTCAACCACACCAGCTCATGTGAGGAGAGCAAGAAGCTTGATGTGGCAGATGACGTGACCTACACTCTGGCCTGCTTCCGATGCTGCCTCAATCCTTTCCTCTACGCCTTCATTGGCGTCAAATTCCGCAATGACCTCTTCAAGCTTCTGAAGGAGCTGGGCTGCCTCAGCCAGGAGCGCCTCTGGCAGCTGTCCACCTGCCGGGAGAGCAAGAGGTTTTCCTTCGCAATGGAGACAGAGACAACCACCACCTTCTCCCCATGAGCCGAGCTCCAGGCAGACTTTGACCGAGCTGGAGTAGTTTCGTACACTTTCTGTATTCTGAATTACTGGTAGAGCGAGACCTGCCACTACTGTAGGAAAGGCAGCTGTAAGAGGAAAACCTGGGAGCCTCACGCATTTCAGGCAACGGGGACTGCTAGCCAATACTCCCGTGGCTGGAGAGACCTCACTAAAGCTGTGACTAAACAAAGCAAGGGAAAGGGAGACCGGGGAGTCTATAATTTACCATGTCATTTCACCTTTATTTCAGTCTGTCCTAGCCAAAATGAAAAGTGCTCAAAATAGAACATTTTCCCTAAAAGCAACAAATACCAAGAGAAACAGAATTGCTTTACAGCTGAACTACCAAGAGCATCATCCTTGCTTTGAATGTTGCTTTTAACAAGACTACCTATTGCTCTTCCGTCTCTCCAGAAATGATGCCCGTTGCACTGATTCAGTCTTCAAGACCAAACAGCACCAGCAGCATCAGGCTCCAAGCTTAATCCAATACACAATATAAGCTGTGAAGTATCCTGGCACACAACTCTGCTCTGCCTGCTCCTACGAAAAGTGAGAAGTTCCCATAACTAATACTAAATCCATACATATGATATACATAATTTCAATAACTTTGCATATTATGGTGGCAACTCATACATTTGTCAGGAAAAGCAAAACTCCACTTCACTTCTGCCTGTATCTGGTGTTTCACCTATAAAGAAGGTGTATCCTAAGCAGTTGCTTAAGTTGTTCCATCCCAACATTGACTCGAATTCTTTAGAAACGCCGCTCCACTCTGGAAGGAAAGTCTCCTTTAGCTTCTGAAAGGGCATCTGCCTGCACAAGGCAGGGGTAGCTACCACAGTTTAGATTCAAACTTTTTGCACAAAGACGAATTAGTCACAAGCTCCAAATAACTGAAGTCTTTCCAATCACCAGCCGTGCAAACTTGAACTAAGAAACAGATACTTCTGCACCAGTCCAGCCAGGTGCTTAAAATACATTTTTACCACTCAGGCATCCCGCCTGTCCCAATGTCATCCTTACTCTGACGTGCTGAGGGACTGTTTACTCCCTTGTTTGATACAAAGCATGTGTTTTAGTGGACAGGTGCCAGAATACTCAGAATTTTAAAGATTCGAGCCCAGGGCAAATCTGTATGCATTTCATAAAGCAAAATGCTCAAATTCAGGATATACCCGAGCCCACAGTCCAACCCCTTCAGCCTGCCAGTATCTGAAGCTTGCTTGTACCTAGCTTTAATCGGCTGCTGCGGACACAGTCTGCCGACTTTCACATACGCGTGGGGGCCTTCTGTGTATTGCTTGCTGACCTCAAGAGATAAACAAGAATGTGGGTTTTCTTCTCCCTTCCCAATCAACGTGTCTTTCGAGAAGGACTTTAGCAGCTGGCTTTTAAGTCAGATATGTATTTCACTCATAAGCTATTGAAAACGTGTTTTGCATTCATGCTGTCAGTGCTAATAAAGATGCCGTTCTCTGTGGTTTGATGTAAATGCAAAGGACAGTCACGTGTTGAAGATTACTGCCAGGGTCACGTACTTGAAAGGAACATGGCAGCTGAACAACAGATTATTGTCATGTAAAATAAGACCTTGAAAAGAAGCCCAGAATGTAATGCCAGTTGGTGCGTTTACTAGAAGAGGGAAGATTCCTACCGACACATGAATACCCTGGGAACTGCTGTCATGGGACATCTGAGCGTCAACTGGGAAGGAGTTGCTGCAATTGTTCGTGCATCTGCTCTTGACTTGCGTGCTGTAATCCCCGTAGCGCACAGCCCTCCCCACAGCCAGACACCAGTGGCGAAAGGTCTTGGCCAGGAGCCACTCTCGGTGCTGGGCAGGAGTGGGCTCTCAGCAGGGGCACAGCACTTCGCCCTCCCAAGCGGCACCTGAACAGCCTGGTGGACACTGTAAGGCATGTTCCAGTAAACACGCAAAACACACTTTTACTAAAGAGACATTTATACTTTTTTTTCCCCAATACCACATGTGGATCCATTAGGAGTGATACAGGGAATTCTCTGGATCATAGGTTGAAAAACATTGCTTTAGAAACATGAGAATTAAAATCAACCTTCCAACCAAAGAATTCAATTAGCTGGTTTTGAGACAATGTTGCCAGTTATATAGCTGCCTTCCATCATAATTAAATAAATTCTTCTTCACAAACCATTTGGCTCTGCGCTATGGGATTTTGCCAAGAGCTGGGATTCAGGAAGAAAGCACGTTCTGCTCTGCAGTACCCGTCCACACTGAAGTACAATCTCATCCAACCACCTAACACATTTTCTTTCATAATGCCCATGTCACGTGTACAGAAGTGCTGCTTCTCTGCCATATGAAATGGGGGTTACGACTGACACTGAATAGTCATGTTCTTGATTTGTTCCTATAGTCCTTACTCAGGCAAGACACTCAGCAACAACAACTTGGCCAGAGCAAGGAGTACCCATAATACAGGGTCTTTTTAGTTTTCTTCAACAGTAACAATATATTCTTAATGTATATTCATATATGTAAAGCTGCTTTACACAGAAAAAGTTAAATATGTATATGAATGTACCCTGAAAATACACTGCTTTAACCAAAACACATTTAACCTAACTTATTCTAGCAAGGAAAACTGCTTCACCAAAACATGCAGTTGTACTTGTCTCCTGTTTGATAAAAGCCATTCCCCTTCTACAACTGAGAAGTTTTCAGGTTTTTATCGACTCGATGTATTCTAAATAGGAAAACTTGCAGCTGCTTCTATACGAATGAGATACTAAAAGCATCATCTCGGACAGCTGCACCTGGTGCCTCCCCAACAAGACAGCGGTGACTTCAGAGTGCATGGTTGGTTGTTGGTTTGGGTTTTTAAGTTTAATAGGCAGAACAAATTTGCCACTCACTTAGATGAATCATGTTAACATTGGCCTAAGATCCTAACTTGAGGTTCTCCACTGAAGTCTGAAAACTGACTGTATTTTGCTATTTGTGGAAAATAAATTATAACAATTTTAAAAAATACCTTTGTTTTTCCATTGTATTTCCTCCACAGGACATATCATAATAGTTCATATAATATCCTTTTGGTCCCATCAAGAGCTGTTTGTAATCAACCTAGCTTCATGTTGGCACTACCCTGCAGGAACAAATGTGAGTAAAATAAACTGATTAGGAAAAAAGTTGGTTTACTTCATCTGTTGACAAATTATACAGTGAACAAGTCATCAACACATTAAGTAGTAGTCTTTATTTTAACCATTAACTCAGCTGCCTTAACACTGCTCCGCTACCAGATATACCTGATGGCAACTTACCAATGTTTATGTGAAAAGCCTCTATATTGTAACATTTTATTGTTCACTTTTAAATTAAAACAAGTCAGTAATGCCATACCATATTACTGTGCAAATTGCTCACGGGGAGAGGCAGAGACCGCAGCTCTGGTGGCCAGGACACCTCCCTACAAGGTAAGAGCAGTAATTGCCATGCTAGTTGAGATGAGCTATCTAGTCCAGCTCTGCAACTCCAACAGGCCAACGTGGCGTGATTAATGTGCACAGAACATTTCTTCCTGACCTCCCTGGTTAGTTTATGCCTCAAGGCACACGGGGAGGATACATATCCTTTACAAAAAGCATCTTATAATTGCAACCATGGAATCAAAGAGGAAGGAACCTCAAAGAAAACCAGAAGACATGAAGCTTAACATTTGCGCGCCAAAACTAAAGACTGTTTCTGCTTTTGCAAAAAAATGCATGTCTTTCACGGTTTCTCCCTAGAGAGAAAGTATTAGGCTAGTTTCAGCATCCGGCCCAGAGTTTCAAGCAGCAATAAGGAGCTTCTCAAGACCACGGCACCACAATACAACTCTAGATAATAGCAGTCTAAACCCAAAGCTCCTTAAATAAACATTACGTCTTGTTTACCACAACTAGGTCAGAAGTCTCAACTGCCCTGAGTCCAAGGAGCTTCTCTGTGCAAGAGATGCAGCCTGCTGAAACAGGAGCTCTGAACTACAGCACACAAAATATGAAGCAGAACCAGGGATTTGCAGAAAGCTGCCATGCTTTTAACAATTCCCTGTACTTCTCAGAGGCGGCCGCAAACCAAGCTTTTCAACAGGAAAGTTCCCAAATTTTAAGAAAACAGATTCCAACTTACAACCCTGATTAAAACCAGTGAAACTCAGCCCACCGAGCAACACTCCAAGGTCACACTCTAGGCCATAAACATCCCAGCCAAACCACACAGAATCTCCTATAGAAAAAAGGCACATTTCTAGGATGGATTTAACCCATTTTAGTACCTTTCAGCAGCCAGAGAAAGAAGCTTCCTTTTAGAGTTCACCAAGGGACTGTGACTAATGCCAGTTTTAAATTTTCTTTAGAAAGTCAATTAAAAAAGCCTGTCCCTCGTTACAGAAAGGGGCCACCAGTCTGCAATAAACTACATCACAAGCACCTGCAGGGACACCTGCCACCTAGTCACAGTCGCGTGGGCTCCAGGTGGCTCCTGCAACCCCTTCCCCGAGTCCCTGTGGGAAACCTCTTCGTTGCTCAGGAGCTCTGGACTCCTCATTGCTCCGAATAAAGTGTCGCTGCTAATCATTCTCCTTCCCTGCCAGTTCTTTACCTACACACACATGCTGGTGTGTATTTTTAAGTTACGGTTTAAAAGCCCTCAGTGCCAAACGGATCTGGCCTGGGCGGGAGGTAAACTGGAATTAGGGGGAGGTAAATGGGAATGAGGCTTCGCTAAACACAGTTGCTCCCATCCATCCCAGAGCGGGCACTGGTTTGTCCTCTCCCTTCTCGTGCTGTCCCAGGCGCTGCTGCCCATCACTTGCTGGTGAATGAACTGATTAATGCGATGGTGAAGGGGAAGCTTCTCCAGGCACGGCTGTGGTTTCTGATGTGCCACCTGGGCAGCTGCGGGAGGGAAGTCCTTGTCACCCTAAGAAAGAATGAGCTGGCGTTAAGCGAGGCAAACAAACCCTAAAAATAATGCACGTGGGTGATGAGGAAGGGTGGTGGCACCCTGCAACAGTCAGAACAGCTGAGAGTGGGCTATGGTTTCCTCTCCCCACATCTTTTTTTTACATGGAAAAATAACCCAAGCTCCTGTTCTGGGGGTGAAGGTGTCAGATCTTGGAGAAGAACTTCTTGCATGGCCAACAATCTTCCTCCCCGGCTTGCCAGCTGAGCTGCCTTGCCTGGGGGCCACCTCCCCCAGAGGGAGAGTGGTGAGTTCCCTCTCCACACCAGGAGATTTCTCCCCTCCTACCTGAGCCACTGTAAGATGGATCTGGGGAAACCTAAGTCAGCTGAGACCCCAGCTGCCCCTTGTTTGTACCATTACAAGCTGCTTCCTGACCTCCAAGCGAGTAGATCAAGGGGCCCGACCAGACTGAAAAGCAGAGACTTTTGATGGATTAGACGGTGGCAGGAGGGGCTCAGAGCATACTGTTGGCACAAAGGACAGAACAAGAACATGCAGTTGGAATATGAGGAAAAACAACTAGATAAATAAACAGCGTCATGCTGCATGCAGCACAATCCACTGCTAGACCAGCCTACCCTCCTTACAGCCCCGCCGTAGAGGGAGCGTGCTTCGGGGGCTGGAGAAGAGAAGAGAAGGGACATGTAACATAATGAATAACATTCTAGCTTTGGATGTGGCCAACCATAAAAACAGAAGATACACAAAGGGACAGGATCTTAACAGGGTTTTGCTGAGTTCTTCTTAGACTTAGTTCCCAAAATAGGCAGTTTATTCCTTGTGGTGGTCTGTATTAACAGCCGAATGCACAGTACAAAAAAGTAAGAATGAGAAAGATGGAAGAAGATACAAAAAAAAGAAGGTGGCTGACTAGAGGGGAAAAAAGGATTACCTAGCAGTATTCACTCTCTACCAGACCTTTTCCTGCTTGAATGCCCCTCTGTGCTGGCAAGAGCCAGGCCCAGTGTGACTGGCACCGCACGATTCCACCCAAAGGACACGGCCAAGGGAGCTTCAGTGTGTGCGCGTTTCCCGTAGTGGTACTGTAAGGGGAACGGAAGCTCAGTCTGATCCAATGGTTAAAACTTCACACAAGACTTAGAAAATGCAGGTCGCATCTCTGGCTCTGCTCCTCAGTGACCTGAGTCAATCCTCCACTTCTTGCCCAGCACTAAAACAGAGACAAAATGTCACTCAGCAAAAGCAGTACCAGTACGGTGGACAGGAGCCTTCCCACTTCCCGCCCTCGCGCTGAAACAAAAAAAGACAACCTCATGTGTTCAGCTTTTGCAGAAATTGAAGGTTTTCAAGTACGGACACACCCAGCTCTGGGCAGCAGGCGAACCTATCTCCAAGCTGCCTTGAAAGTTATTTTCCGCTTTCACCTTTCAGTACGACCCCAGTTCTTCACAGAGCTCAGAGTATTACAGTATTACCCAAGCAGGGAATCAAATCTACTTGATATTCAACAAACACCTGTCACTGCCACAGCTCGTTACAAAGATCTTATTCAGGTCTTAACAAGTATGGAGACTTTCGGTTCACCTTTACCACATGCATGGCAGATGCGGAGCCAATCTAAGCATGATCTCATGTATTTGTCATTGCTGAACCCATGCAAATCCTCAGCTTGCAGGAACCGAAACTCTAACTTCCCTTCCTGCTGCTTTGTTTTTTTAATTCGATTGTCTAAAATAAGTTAGCAAGCACATATTTACTTTCCTTTCTTTGTTGATGAGTACTGTTGCACAAAACCCTAATTCTTGAGTGATTATGTGCTTTATTGGGAAATTTCTGTGACTGAAGGTCAATTCTAATGTCCAGAATCATCCTGCAGGAGAGGAAAAGGCCAAATAATTTCCAGTGCAACAAGTAGTGCAAAAGGCCTTCCAGGATTCAGAGTCTGCGCACACCTCCCTGCACCAATATCAGAATCTCCCACCAATTCTAGTTCCTTCTTCTTTAACCAGGAGCTTGGTCTCAAATCCATGGAAAGCAACAGGAACTTTCATGCAAAGCCTCTGCATTACCTTGGGAGTTGGTATGAATTGTTCCTGTTACGGAACGTGGGAGAGGAGATAGACATGCCAATACATCCCAACGGCGATATACATGCAACAAAGCGTACTTCTGAAAAAACACAGGGACGGGAAACCACTTAGTACGTGCTCCCCCAGGTGCTGAGCGCTTTACTGGCTTGGCAACAGCAGCAGATGGATTTCACGTGTCTGTTAAGGCCTGAAGAACCCCAGAACTGCTGCAGAAGCCCCGTGCAGTGACAGGACGGTGACTAATGCAGCTACTTTTCAGTACCTACTGGTCCCGAAGGCTACGCAGCAGCGTAAAACTCAAAAGCTGTGCTCCCCTGGGACAACGTCCTGGTTTATACTCACGTAACAACTGAATTCCAAGTGGCTGAATGCTGCACAGAAGGAAAAAGGTGCTCTTAAAATGCTCTGAACTAACTAGGTAGGAAAAAATGAAATCTTCACAAGCAGAAGTCAAAGACTCATGAATCAAAGCGCCCTACCCAAAGACTCCTTCAAGCCTTCATTTCCAAGAGACACTAGAGCTTTTACATTTCACACACCCAACAAAAGCGACCTATTTCCCACCCAACTGTCTGAAAATGAAGGTGCTGAGTTGGACATCCAAAAAAACCTTTGTCTGGCCAAGATATCCCTGGTGACTTCCTCAGATCCTGATACTGTGGGGCTTCTTGTGGTCTAGAAATTTAGGCATTCTGGTTTACCAGTTTTAATTACAAGAAAAGTAACGTAAATACTCCCCTCTGCAGCAGGAGCACACTACCCCACTGCAGGACGTGACTGGTGCCTACGGAGGCCTCCGCTCTCTCTGGTTTATTGGTGTAACCAGCACAGGCAGCCAGCGCAACCTTGCAGGTTTCTGTAGTATCCCCACCGCTTTGCATCTTATTATCAGGGAATCACCCATCTGCACACGAACGTTAATGTGGAAGGAGGTGTGAGTGCACACATGTGTTCACGTTTGCATACGTCTCCCAGCAGAACTGGTTTCGGACTCCAGCAGCACCGCAACACCACCGGCGCAAAATCTCACCACCGGAGCTGCACAAATAGAACCTCATGTTTTTAGGGGAGAGTTGACTGATTCCCTTGGAGATAACGTGTTTCTTCTTCCAACTTTTGGCCACACCAAGCAGTGAGAAAGAATCTCTACCCCCGTGCCAGGGCAGGGAGGTGGAGAAGGAAAAACAACTCTCTTTCTGGATGACTAACACAGCCAGCAGCAATTGCCACTCTGCAGCTCAGCCCCGCTCTTCAACAGGGAGTTGCACAAGACTCCTTTGAAGAGGTTAACACGTTCACAGTCGGTTCTCCTCTGCCTTGCCAGAGGGTCACAGGTAGCTACAAGGCTTCCGCTCAAACTCCGAGACCTGACCGCATGCAGATGGTGAGAGCCACCATGTGTCACAGAGCTGCACCCCAACAGACGTGGCTTCTACCAGGTTTTGGGTGGGATTGCAGCAGACCTGGCGAGTAACCAGATCCTTGCAAGACTCAGAAAAATGGCTGTATTGCCAGCAGCTTCTGGCGGGCCTCCACACCCATCTACAAATGAGCAACCCCTCACGTGCCAGTGCCGCCTGCACAACCTAACAAACAGCCGAGAGGCGCACAGCCGGAGACGAGAGACTGTTTTGAAGCATGCTGCAGATAACAAACACCAGAAAATGTCTCCACGCCATCACAAGCAAGACCTGAAACGCTGCCGGAGCCTGCCTCCTCAGCTGGGCATCCTCTCTGGGGCATCAGGAGGCCTGCAGCCCTTGGACGTGCACCCACCATTCTGGCTCGCCCTGCGCCTGAGAAGACGGTGGAGCATTGTCCCGCAGCACCACAGCCGTGCCGCACGGCTCCCCTGCCACGCGTGACAGCTGCCACAGCCTCAGGGCCACCACCACTCCTGCACAAGAGGGCATGGAGACAATGCACTAGCGAGGCACCAGTTCTGTAGAAGAGCTGCTCTTCTTAGGGCTCCCGATACATGCCCACCCCAGAGACCGGCTCCTGCGCTGCAGTGGGGAGCACGCAGCGCATCGCAACCTGCTCTGCACCAGCTCACCCCGAGCAGACACCTCCCAGCTCCACAGCCGCTGACCGACGCTGCGGTGGCAGCATCTCCCTGGGGAGGTTTTGTCTCTCTCCCTCGGGAGCATGGTCTCGCCAGCCCCTTAGGAGCAGTCAAAACCCAGCCAGGTCTCAGATGCATTGCACATGAGTAACACCACACCTTCCCACCGGCCTCGCAAAGCACGCGTGGTGGGAGAGAAGCGGGGGGAGCCGGCATGTGCCCGAGACACCTCCTGGCTCTAACAACTGGCCATGCCTCACAGATCCTGTACGGCACTCTGGGAAGCAGGGAGGTATTTCCTTGCCAAGCAGCAATGGTGATCGTCAGCTTGGAAATTAATTCCCTTTCTCATCAGCAATACACAAAGAGTCTTTCCTCACAAGGCATTTCCTCCTGCAGACATACATCAAGTTTGTCGGTCATGGCACACGGCCTGAAACTCACTATGAAATGAAGCTTCAGTGACTAGTAACCAGGGTGAAAACACTTCCTTCTCCTTCCTGCAAGGGGAAGCTATCTGAAGTCAAAAAATACAGATCATATGTAAAGACAGGTAACAGAGGGCACTCTCATAATGCACTGGCGACCTCCCCAGGTGACAACCTCTGGAAAGACACGACAGCCCGGTCAGGCTCCGAGTGACCCACAGCATATCCAGGACAGTCCACAGCCACAATCCCCTTTTGGCTGCCGTCACGGCACAACACTGGTAACTGGCAGAGAGCGGAGGCAGAAAGATGTGATTTCTTAAAGAGAGCGGGGACACGATCTCCTCCGTGTCTTTCCCTCAGAGCTGCTCTCCTTTCCTCTTGCCTGCAGTCACCCAGGAGATGAAAAAACACGCTCTTTTTGCGTGAAGGCTCTCAGCCAAACCTCTGATCTCTGGTCACGGCCAGGGTAAATCCGCAAGCAAACAGGACCAACCACAGCCCTCTCGTTGAGAGATGCTGACACCATGTGGGAAAGGCTGAGAAATGCTCCACCGCAGATGCTCCACCAGCACCCACCGAGCCAGGACCCCGGGAAAAACTCAGGAAAACTTATCCCTGAAACAAAGGTGTGGGTTCAAATAGTATTAGTTGAATCCCATTAGAGTCCTCTGTGGGCAATCGGGCTAAAAAGTAGCATCATTTTAGTTTGGTTTAATTTAAGTATATTGGAAGTGATTTTAAAATGGCTTTGGTTCACTTTCTTTTTACCTCTGAGTCAGGCTGCCCGTGCCTTTTCCATGTGATTTCAATAATCCATTTTAAATGCTAGACTTCATACTGTTTCTCACATCTTCCCATAAAAATTACATCTTCCGTGTACCACCTTCCACTACCTTCATACCCAAGTTTCCTTGACAACTTTGAAAAACATAAATGGCCTTTTCCAGTCACCTCCTACAACTAACGACCCTGTGGGAAACAGCACTGCAGCTGCAGCAGAGCTCAGCTGCACCAGCAGCCCCTTCCCCAGCGCAGAGGCTGTGATTTGTCAGGCAGCTGAAGAAAGGAGCTTTTTTGAAGTGAACTTTACAAACGCGCATTTTTCCCCACGAGGCCTCATTCTGATTTTTAATCACTCCCTGATCTAACCCGTGGAGTGCTCGATTTCTGCTCTCACGTGCAGCTCCGGAACCTGCCCTTCGGCAGCAGCCCTGAAAAAAACGGTTGCTTGAGCATAACTGCAACTTCTACAAAACCCCACAATGAGCCACATTCCTCGAGCCCTGTGCCGCTCCCCGGTCACTGCAAAACAGCGGGCAGCCTTAGCCTCCAAACTCTTGTAGATGAACCAAGAAAAAACCCTGTCACTTCAGCCCAGTGCTCTCTTGATGACTCAAGACCCAGTCAGTGTTATGCAGGTGAGAGCAAACTTAGCAGAGGTGTGAATGTTGCACCAGAGGAAAGCCACAGCTGGCAGAAGTTAGAACAGAAATTTCCACAGCAGAGGGTACTGGTGCTAACTGCTAGAGTTTCTGTTTCTCTAAAACCCCATCATACTAACAAACTGCTGGCATTACGTTATGGAGCAATTCCTATATTTGTCAGCAAAAATGAACAAGAAAACTTATAGAATTAGACTATTTCTTACATAGTGGAGAAACAGACTTATTCTAGCCACTTCTTTAAGGGGAGGTGACCAAACCCCTTAGATGCCGTTCCCATGAAACCTACACTTCTATGCTCCTCCAGTATGGGTGAGGTGTAATATAACTTTGTGTGCTTTTTTTTTTTTCCAACGGAGGCTAACACTGGGGCAATTGCTGCTTTCATACTTCAAAACTCCTTCACCTGACCCATTCCCAGTGCTCAGGCCCAGACGAGGCCCCGCCACATGCCATCCTCCTCATCCGTGCAGGGGCTCCACCAGCCAAACCAACAGGAGGGTGCATCCCCGGGCTCTGAAACATAACTGGCAGCAGAAGTCGCTACCTCCATTTCACCTTCAAACATTCTTATTGCAAACTGAAACCTCCCTGGCTCCATGTGGGTTGGCTCTGGTAATGCCTCTTCCCCCTGTTTGCATAGAAAAGAAGTCCTTTTCTTTGTGGCTTTCTGCAGAAGTCAAATGAACAAAAACAACAAAGATTGCTCCACCTATACAGATGGCTTTTACCTGAAAGGGATACAGCTCACAACCCACACTCCACCCACCCAAACCTTAAAGAAATAAACATACAGTGACATCAAATCTGTTATCAAGGAAAGTTTCCCCACACCCCCTTACAAAAACACTTCAATATTTTGTTTCTCTGAGATGCTGCCAACTCGCTTCTCCCCCGCAAACCAGAATGTGTGCAACAGCTAAGGAATCAGACATCCCTTTTTGGCCTTAAAGATGTTTTGCTAGACATTTTCCAAAGACCATTAAAAACTAGGATATGTGCAAGAGGCAAGGAATTCCTGCTATTTTCTAAAAAGTGCCCAAGCAGACCCCACAAAAATTAGCAATCCAATGATAAATAGAATGACAGCTTGTTTGGGCACCACACTGTGCCACGGTAGGACAGACCAACGCCGTCCTTCGAGGGCGACGCTAGGTCTGCCCACAGAGCAGCCAAGGTCACGTTTTGAGCGTGAGTCCTACCGCCGCTCAGGAAAGATGGATTTTGTCACTGATGTCCACCAAGGCCCTGGGTGCAGGCACAGCGCTGCGAGGTGAGCTGCTGAGACCAGAGGACTTTGGTGGGTTGGCAGCATGGAGTGGCGTGACCCTGTTTGTCTCTGCTCTGCTCTTCTTCCAGCTGCAGAGAGACTCCAATCTCCTCCCACAGCTCTCATTTCAGTAAAGGTAATCCTGATGCGATTCCTGACGCTGTCAGGAAATGCAGTGATGCTGAAGGACTTGAGCAGAAGGTCATCCCACCTCTTACCTGCCACACTCCCATTTGCTGGAGTCTCGTCTCCTGGGTGAAGTGCTCTCCACTGCTGTGGTGCTTCTGGACAACACACATCCACCAGCTTTCCCTGCAAAGTAAACATTTAAAAGCATTGGTTCCGGGTTTCACAGGCTCTGGACAGCAAAGCCAAGCTCTACCAGGGCTTCTGTCAAGCACCCCTGACCTGACACCAGCTTGCCAGGCACTTTGGGGCTTTCCTAAGCTTTCACACCCCAGGTTCTGCCTCCATCCTTGGGGCTTGCCTTCCTGAGCAGAGCACTTGGCGTGGCATGGCCTTGTGAACCAATTCCTTCCCCTTTCAATGAGTCCTGATCACTTCTTCATCACAGGCTCTGAAGAAACAGCAGCCTGAATGCCTCAGCACAGAGAGAAGCTTGGGATCTGGTTCCCTTCCCAACTTGCCTACGCATTCCCTGCATGATCCTAGACCAAACACTGAGGAACAGCAGGTCTCAATTCCCAAGCTATAAAACAGGGCCATTAACACTTAATTTCTCTCATCCATTGTCTGCCGAGATTGTAAACTCAGTAGGAAAGACTATGTGTTTGTACAGACTTTAGCAGGAAAGAGCCTCCAGACATAACTGAAATATAAAATAATAAAAATAATTTAAAATCCCCAGCAAGCAGTTGTAGAAGTAGCAGGATAGAAGAGAAACACATGCTTGCCTTTTAATGACAAAAGTAAACACCCTCCAGGCAGTTCGGAGGCTGCTGAGCCCCGTGGTGCAAGGTTTCTCATTGCTTTTCAGGGAGGGCTTGTAAACCCGCAGCCCGGGACGCCACGCCAAACACCACCAGGCAGGTCGGGACCCCATTAACACCTGATCAGCCTCATCCGCTCAGTGTATCCTCCTTGCAGCATCCCAGCCGGAGCTCACCACGTTCGGCACAGCCCATCCCAGTGACACAGGGTACTGCCAGCACCACGAGGACGGCATGTCACCCCCGTTCAAACTGAAGGCAGAACGGAGGGGAGCCCAACCCTGCGAGCCCACCCTGCTCCTGCCACAAGACACAGCTGATGGATCTCACTCCATTTAAGCCACAAAACCATGTCCTGGCTTCAGCTGGGAAAGAGTTCATTTTCTTTCTAGTGATTGCTGTGAAACAAATGTCAATAATGCATACTGGTTTAGTTGTTGCTAAGCAATGTTTACACTTTTCAAATACTCTTTTCAGCTTCCCATAGAAACTGAGAAGGAGCATAGACAGAACAAGGAACAGTCAATGGAATATTCCCTACCACAGACATCATGCTGGGTACAGAAATGGGGGTTGGCCAGGATGAGGGAGTCTGCGATTACTGCTCGGGACGGCGCCAATTTGCCGGGTGGTGAGACTGACTTGTGATAGGACAATAAGAAATGGCCTCATGTTGCACCAGGGGAGGTTTTGGATGGATATTAGGAAAAATTTCTTCACTGAAAGGGTTGTCAAGCATTAGAACAGGCTGCCCCAGGAAGTGGTGGAGTCACCATCCCTGTAGACGTGGTGCTGAGGGACATGGTTTAGTGGTGGATTTGGCAGTGCCAGGGTAACAGTTGGACTCAATGATCTTAAAGGTCTTTTCGAACCTAAATGATTCCATGCTTCTATGATTATTATCATTATTTTCTTTTCTGTTATTGTTCTATTAAGCGGTCTTTATCTCAACCCATGAGTTTTTCCCTTCCCCCTTTTCTCCCTCTTCTCCCTGCCCTTCCGAGGGGAAGGGGGAGATCAGTGTGAGTGGCTGCGTGGTCCTGGCTGCCGGCCGGGGTTAAACCCCGACGCCCACCGTTCCCAGTCACAGTCGGCAGGCTCTGCGGGAGGTGGCTTTGCCGCAGCAAGGGAAGCTGGGAGCGCCCGGCAGCGAGGGATGAGCACATGTGCGGGGGAGAGCGGGAAACTGGCATTTGGGTGTTGGAAACCGAAGTTTTGCTTAGCAGGAGACTGTTGAAGCCTCAGGCTGCAAGCTGTGACCTCGCAACACAGAGAACCTCGGCCAAACTCCTGCATAGCCCACAGGGAATGGCTGTTGGTCTTGTGTGACTGTGACACAGTGGAACTTAACACCATAATGAAATTGTGGAAGTAATATTAATGAAGATTGTATGTTTGAGCAACATGAATTAGCGTGACCCAAGGAAAGGGAACTGTAACTCTTGGAAAAGAAGAAAGGAACCATTCTACCTGGGGTCAGCAGGAGACGGACGAGATCCCGGAGGCGGATGAGGTCCGGGTGCAGGTGGGACAAAGAGATGACGGGACTGTGTGAGAAGATAAAGGCGCCCGCACCAAACCGCCGCTCATCGACGAGGACACGTAACCCTTCAACAAGCTGACTGGACAAGAGACACGCGCTTATCACAGAATCACGGAACAGTTCGGGTTGGGAGCGACCGTAAAGCTCAGCCAGTCCCACCCGCTGCCCCGGGCACGGACACCTTCCAGGCCGCTCCAAGGCCCGGCGGGCCCGGCCCTCAGCACCGCCACGGACAGGGCCTCCGCAGCGCCTCTGGGCCTGGGTCACGTGCACACACGCACGGTCACGTGCGCAGACGTGCCGCCACGTGCCCCACCCCACCCCCGCGCACGCACAAGGCCACGCGCAACCACCTGCGCCCCCGCGTGCAACCCCGCGCGCCGCCGCTCCCCCGCCCCGCCCCCTTCCCGGCACGCGCCGAGCCCCGCGCGCGCCCCCTGGCGGCCCCTGACGGACCACGTGACCAGGCGCGACCATTCCCGCCCCGCGGCGGGGGAGGGAAGGCCGCGCCATCCGCCCGCCATCGGAGCGGGGCGGGGGGCCCCGCCACCCCCGCGGCTTGGAGCAGCCCAGCCCGGGGCCGGGGGGGCTTTAAAGAGCGGGTCCGGCGGTGCCGAGGGGAAATGGCGGGCAGGGGGTGAGGGCGGTGGGCGCCTGGGGCCTGGGGCCTGGGGCCCGGCTATGGAGGCAGGGCCCGGCCCGGCCCGGCCAGCCCCCCCCCGCCCCGCCGCGGCCCAGGCTTGTCGTGCGGCCTGGGTGCAGCGCAGGGGCCGCACAGGGGGCAGGGGGGGCCCGTCTGTGCCTGTGGTGGTTCCCCTTCCCCGCTGGGGGGCCCGGGGGTGGGTGATAAGCCGTTGCAAACAGCACTGCCCTCCCAGGTCGGGTTGCGAAGTGGCACATGGTGCCGCTAATGGTGTGGTTGGGGGGGGGAACTACAAAAATGCGTCGAAAGGGGCATTATGAAAGAGAATGGGGTTGGCAATGGGGACATGGTGTCTGCGGCCCTTTCCCGGGGGGGCTCACACAGGGCCCCTCCTGCGTGACCAGACTGGGGCGGCGAGAGCCGCGCTCTGGGCTTGCCCCCCGTGGCGGGCTGGGAACCACAGTATTGGATTTGTACTAATGTAATTAGCTGTGTATCGGGTCACAGGGATCGTGCTTCAGTAAGCAGGGCTGTCAGGATTTAACCTAGGAGGTCTTTATCATCTCTGAGAAAGCACAGGGGAGACTTGGTCAGAAAAACTGAAAATAAAGTGTTGTGACCCGCTGGGTCAAAGGGAAGCTCTAAGCTGAGCTTCATCTGTGCTGAGGGCGGTGTCGGCTGGGAGAACTGCCCGTGGTGGTTGTGCTGCCATTGCCCCCCCGCAGTGCCACAGGCGCTGTGTGTTTCGGGGGGGGAGGCAGCACAAATGCGGAGCTCAGATAAATGGGAGAAACGTCACCATCCTGGCACTGCTGCGTACTGATCACCTGGCCCTACCTAGAAAGAATCTGAAAGAGAAATAGAATAAAAAGCTTTAAAACCCCCAACATCAGAAGGGCGTGGAGCTGTTGGAGCGGGGCCAGAGGAGGCCCCGGAGATGC
>RSEF01000027.1:3835495-3870320 GCA_003993805.1 Himantopus leucocephalus
AGAGGAGAGGAGAGGAGAGGAGAGGAGAGGAGAGGAGAGGGTCTCGGCTTGCGTGACAGCTGTGCTCTGTGTTTGCGGCACTTTTGCCACTCCTTGGTGCTGAAAAACTCGCCAAGGTCTTGAGCAAATATTTGAGGTTTAACCACACCTGATAAGCAGGAGCAAAGGCAGAGAATTAGGAGGCGAAAGGCCTCCTTAGAGCAGGGTGCAAATGCTTTTCAGTTATTTCTGTAATGGACAATTAAAGTCCTCATTTCTTTTCCCCTTTTGAGGGAGACATTGACAAAAAGCATCCGGCCAAGAGCTCGCAGTAAGGGTTTGCACGCTGATACCGGAACCACGTGGCTCCGGAGCCTTTCCCAGGACGGCTTTGGAGGAGCTGCTGCTGGCCGCCCGTGGCAGCGAGGGTGTGGAGGGGGAAGGCTGCGGTTCTGGCTCCTTCCCCGCGCGCGGTCCAGCTGCGTCCCCGCTGGGGACCGGCCCTCCTGCCTTACCCGGCGCCGCCTCGGCGGCTCTCCGCTGGCCGTGCCGATCCAGTCCTGGGCTGGGATCGCCACGGAGAAGGGGCTCAGAGAGTAACTTTTGTACAGACTTGTGCTTTTGCTGCTCATCGAGCTTTACGCCCCAGAGGTCCGGCTGTTCCTCGCAGTAAACAGGGTCTGCGGCGCTTGGCAGCCTGGAGGCGGCCGCCCTGCCCCGGCCCGCTGCCCTCATCCGCCGGTCGCAGGGCAGAGCGAGACACACAGCGTCAGCTGCCGCGGAGCTCAGGGCTGTTCAGAGCTGTAACAAAAAGGTTTTCCTCTCTCCAAGAAACACCTATAAGAAGGGGAACTTTCCTGAACTCCATGGCAGGGCGAGAACCAAGGAGCTGACAACAAAGCTGGGCACGTTCAGGCTAGAAAGGAGGTGCACGCTTCTAGCGGTGGAGGTGATTAACCACTGGCACAGCTTCCCTGGGGAGGTGATGAATTCGCCATCACTGCAAGCCCTTAAATCAAGTCTGAGTGTCTCTTGCTAAAAGGCATCTTCTAGCTCAGCCAGAAGGTATGGCCTCGTTCAAGGGACGCAGTGACTGACGTGCATCGGGCACCTGGGAGCACCCCCTCGTCCTGGCTGTGAGCCTTCACTGAAGGTCATGGAGCAAGCGATGCTCTGTCAGATGTGTTACTGTGTAGGTAATGGTGAGCAAAAGGGCTAGGAGATGCCCTGCCTGCCCCCAGCGTGAGTGGAAGAGCAGGAAGAAACCCACAGCGGGGCGCAGGCACAGAAACCGCCTTGCAAATTATTTCTCTAAAGAGACTTGTGCAGGATGGGAGGAGGGAAGGCAGAGCAGCCGGCTCCTGCCCTGGGCTGCGCGCTTGCCGCTGTGCTGCCCGGTCCCACAGCTGACACCAAGAGCCTTGTAACCACCATTGTCCCGCACGGCCTCGCTCTGCCACCCGCTCCGCAGCCACGGGGCAACGTGCGGGCGACGTCCCCCGTGCCCCTGCGCCCAGCCAGCTCAGAGGCACTGCGCCCGCTGCCGTGGGCACCCTCCGAACCCGCTGTCATCCCTGGGGGGAGCAGCCAGATGTTTTTCTCTTGAGTCAGGTACAAACAGAGCGGCTGCGGGAGGGAACACCCGCCTCTCGCTGCAGGTCTCAGCACGCGCCGGCTGCGCGATGCTGGCGAGGGGGGGGGTCTGCGCAGCCAGACATGACCGCGTGTAACCCCTGGTGCCTGGGAGCCCGCCAGCACTGGGGTGGGTCACTGTGGCTTGGTGTCTGTGCAGAAATCAGCCTTCAAAGGGGCTTAACAGAGGCGAGCGTTGGGCCATGGGGGTCTCCTCGCAGCACCCGGGGGTCTCTGCAGCACTGCAGGTGGAGCAGTACCCCCTGCCCGCCCTGCAGGGCTTGCAAACCACAGCCAAAATTAATAGCAAGAAGAAAAGAGACACGTGTCCCCCACTGAGCTTAGCTAACGAACCTGACTCGAACACTGAATCGCTAACGACCTCCTCTTTCTTCCTCCAGACATTAAATACATAGAGATGACGCCAGGCAGAGCCATGTGTCCCGAGCTGCTGCAGGGCTCCCCCAGCCCTTCGGGCACACCGTCCTCGAGGTCCCCCCAGGGCAGCGGCTTCCTGCCCCAAAAAGGGGGACTCAGAGGCAACTACAGCACCAGTGGCAGCGTGGTTTTCTCAAGCCCACCCAGACCCGTGAGCCCCCGCTCGGGCGCCCCGAGCTGTGCTGACTCCCCGACCTGCGGCAAAGCATCCGAGTGCGTCGCCGGCCCCCGGCACTGCGCGGCCGGCCAGACAGACAGCATCTCCTACGGCCCCGGGGCTCTCGGCACCTCCCTGGGCTTCGACAATTTGCTGAAGCCCGTGCACTCGGTGAGGGTGCAGCAGAGGAGCAGCTGGGTCTCCGTGCTCTCCACGAGCCCCGGCTCGGACACCAGCTACATCCTTGGAAGGTAAATGCCGCTTTGTGTCCCAGTCTGGGGCGGGTGATGGGGGTGGAAGGGGCGTGGGGCAGTTTCCCCAAGTCCTGCTGTCCAAGACCTCCTTCCTCCGGCTGGGAGTCAACGCCCCGCAGGGCTGGTGCGGTCTCTGGGGTGGGCTGTACGTCCCGTCCCGGCTGAACAATGCCGCTGAGCTCCTTCTGCTCTGTCTCCCTCCCGCAGCAGCACCCACTCGCTCCACCACGATGACTCGGATGCTCCCCCCGCTGCCTGCCGCTCTGCCGACTGCCCGTCCCCCGCCAGCTCCCTGGGCAGCCCCTGCCCGCCTTCCCCGAGCATCAGGTCTCACTCTGGAGAAGCTCTTGGGCTGAGTCCCCACCAGCCCAGCGCAGCCTGCTCCACCAAAGCCAACACCTCCTCGTCCCAGAAGGGACAGGCCAGCAGCTGCCCCCCCTCCATCCTCAACTCCGCAGCCGACATCCCGATGCTGCTGGTGAACGGGTGCCTGGAACAAGGAGATGAATCTTCCAGGCTGGCCAAAGCCCCCCCCGCCTCTGTCAAGCAGAGCCCCCCTCCCAGCAGCAGCCCGGCCCCCAGGCTCGGTGGCCTGAACAACGCGCTGTCGGCACCAGCGCTCTCCTGCGTCTCGGACAGTAAGTCACCTCCCTGCCACAGGGTCTGGGGGGGGGAAGGAGCTGTAGAGCCCAACGGCTGCCAGGGAAGAGGGAGCAAACACCGGTTTCTACTCTGGTGTATCTGTGGGTTATAGCCACGGAGGACAGGAGGTCCTTGCTGGAGCTGGAGATCCGCAGTGTATCTCCACAGGGTTGCAGGGCTCTGCGGTGGTCTCCAGCTCGTTGCTGATGACCCGGTATTAGCCATGGTGTTGCGCCCACCAGCGTCCCGGGGCACGTGCTCAGCGGGCAGAAACGCTCTGGTCCCCTCAAGGAGATGCAGATACACTTATTTATAGTACCCGAGAATGAGGACCATAATTCTGTCATTTCATACTTGTTTGTGGACCCAGAGCGGGTGGGGAGGAGGGGTTAGGGTTCCAGTTTGCTCTGGAGGACATCTAAAGATACCAGAGTTTATAAGGTCCCTCATTCAAGGGTAAACAATAGGGCTGTTGTTCTCTGGAGGAGATTAGCAGAGGCAGCTCTCGGGGCAGAAGGTTTTAATTGGGATTCTTATGGGAATAGCAGGAGGGCTTTGCGGGTCAGATCCGCAGCGGGTGTGAGTCCCCATGGTCCAGTGGACTTGTGCAGGGTTGGGCAGACTGGCACTGCTGGGGGATTCCGTGTGCTGCCGCTCTGTGCTCCATCACAGCCTGCCAAGAGAGACAATTACGTGGAGAATGAATCATTCTGAGGAGCAGGGAGGAAGCTCTGATCAAAAGGGTGGAAAAAAAAACTTCAGCCCTGACCAGTCTGAAAGAGAAATATCTTTGCTCGAGCTCTGTCCTGCCCAGGGATGTCTGCTGTGAAGGTCTTTCGGGTCCCACGCTGGCCTTGATGCCATGAGGTCTCTTGCAGGTCCCCTCAGGGCTGGGCAGCCGACCATGAAGTTTGTGATGGACACGTCAAAGTACTGGTTCAAGCCGAGCATAACCAGGGACCAAGGTAAGGCAGCAAGTGTCTCCGCGGGGATAACCCCACCTCAGGCTTGCTGTCTGCAGGACTGCCGCCTGTCCCCAGGCCGGCGTCTGCCTCCCCGCACAGCGCAGTCCCGCTCTCGCCCGCGCGGAGGTCCTGCGGGGACTCGGTGATGGCAACTCAGAGTATCCCAGGGGTTGACAGGCACAGAGAGACCCGCTCACAGGTCTCAGGGGAAGGCTCGGGAACACGGGCTGTGCCGCGGCCCCTCTGTCCCCCCTCAGGTACAGCAAAGCTTCTCCTGCCTCTGACTGTGCCGCTACTCGGCACGGCACGGCCGGGGCTGACTGTCCTGGGGACAGCAGGGACCCATGGGACCGAGCCGGGGCCCCTCGGGCTGCACGGGCACCGCAGCCGGTACCCGCACGAGGGATGTGCGCGTCCTCAGCAAACGCTCCTGATGACTTCTCGCTGCTGCCAAGGAACGTCTCCCCGCGAGAGCATCGGCCGGACGCGGAACGCAACGCGGGGAGGTTCCACCTGTTTTGCTTGGCTGAGCCTCCGCCTGTGCTTTGACAGCCATCCAGCTGCTGAAGGACAAGGAGCCAGGCACGTTCGTTGTGCGGGACAGCACGTCGTACCGGGGGTCTTTCGGACTGGCGATGAAGGTTCCTGTCCCTCCAGCCGGCAACCAGACAGGTACGGGGACTCGCTGGGAAAGGTGGGGTTTGCTTCAGGGGTTTCACTGAGCCCGGTGCAGCTAAAGCACGCTGAGAAGGCGCCGGGCTCTGGTTGTGTGAGAGAGGCTGGCGGCGGGGTCTGCGCCTGCCCGTCCCCGCGCACGGGGGCTGGCACCGCGCTCGCCACGCAGCGCAGAAGCTGCGGTGGGTCCCCTGGGACGTGGCCGCGGGGCGGGCAGGGGCGAAACAACGATGCTGACGCTCGTCCTCGATCCCGCTTGCAGGCGATGAGAGCAGTGACCTCATCCGGCACTTCCTCATCGAGTCCTCTGCCAAAGGGGTGCACTTGAAAGGAGCCAGCGAGGAGCTGTATTTCGGTAAGGACGGTGCCATCGCCCGCAGCCCTGGCAGCCCCAGGAGCTCTTCCCGAAAGCCTCTCGAAGCAGCGGCCAGGAGCGGAGTGGGGGTGTTGGCGTGGGGGCTCGCCAGCCCCCCGCTCCTGCCCGCGCTGCTCTGCCAAAACACGAGCGTGGGGTGGGGGTTGGAAAACCCACTTTTGTTGCTGTGAGATCCCAAATAGTGCAGCTTAGCCCCCCCCTCCCCTCCTTCTGAGGTCCCTGGGACACTTGAGGGGACAGAGGCGCGTGGGTGGGGGGTTTCAGGCACCAGGCGCCCCCCGACGCGCGGTTCTGTGTTGCAGGGAGCCTCTCTGCCTTCGTGTACCAGCACGCCATCACCGCGCTGGCACTGCCCTGCAAGCTCAGCATCCCCACCCGAGGTAGGTGTCGGGGGCGGGAGAGACGCTCCGAGCGGTCCCTCCGGCCGGTCTGGGGAGGTGGGGACGGTCCTGCAGTGGGGAGGGGGACAAAGCGCCCCGGTGCCCCCGCGATGGGGCCAATTGTAGGTGGGATGGGGACCCGCAAGAGCTGACGGGAGCGCGAGACGCTTCTGCTGGGGATGGAGGGCGGTCAGCGAAGCAGCGGGGAGCGGGGGACCACTGAGGGCGGGCAAGGAAAGGAGGAGTGGGGAGATCGGAGATGAACGGAGCCAGGAGAGGGAGATGGAGGACAATTAAATCAATTACTGCTCTAAACCCCTGCAATTTAAGCGGCCTTTGGGGCCTCTCGTGAGAGAAGGAATTTCACCCAGTGCAAAGTGGTGGCCCAGAGCAGCCTGACCTGCGGCATCAGTGCTCCCGCTTGTCGTTTGTGCAGATCTTGCTGATGGAGAAGATAGCCCTGACTGCGCTGCGGAGTCCGCCCTGTCCCTGCTGAAGAAAACTGCTGGTGAGGAGCGGAGCGGGCTGCTGTCACCAGGGCGAGCTGGCAGGAGCTAGAGCTCTGGGCAGGCGCCCGGGCTTTGGGCTTTAGTCCTGTCCAACACCAGGCTCCATTTTTCGGTCATCTGCTCTGACACCATTCACAGCAGAAGCTGAAAAGCCGGCGCTGCCTTTGGTGCTGTGCAAAGCAGCAGGTCACCCCGGTGTCTCTGTGGGTGCCGGTGCGATGTCCCCCTCCCGGCTTTGTCACCAGGCTGGAGGTACCTGCAGGTTTTCTTCGCATCCTCAGATCGTGGGCTTGTAAGGGAACCTGGTATTTTTTAAAGAAAGGAGACTTTTGGTCCTCCAAATGGTGAAGTAAAGCTTGGAAAGACAGTTCCTGAGGTCCCAAGGCTCATCAAAGACCCACAATCCCCACAATTTTAAATAGCTCCTGGTTTTTAAGCCTCTCTCCTGATTGGGCTCAACCAGGGTATTGAACTGATGGGCACGGAACATCCGGAGTCTCTAGGAGAGGGATGGGGCAGCCGGGGGCTGGGTGAATTGCTGAGGGACCTCATGGGAGACAGATGGAAATGGCCCAGCAGGACCGGGAAGGGTCTTTGCTTCTCTTGCGCGCCCGGGTGCCCCCAGCCTGGGTGCAGCGGTGGGTGGGCTCCAGGTGAGAGCGGAGAGCGATGGGCAGGAGACCGCGCGCCTGGGTCACGGCGCAGTCAGGGGAGTCGGGAACCGCTTTGTTTTGCTGGAAATTCTGAAAAATAAGTTGGCAAGCTGAAAAGTTTAGTTTGACCCAGAACAGCCCTTTAAACAGCTCAATCAGCCTGAAATGTCATGTTTTAGGTTGGCCTTCAGCCGTTAGTTGGCTTGGGGTATTTCTGCTTTTCATTAAAGGAAATATGTAATAAACAGAAAAAAAATCCAAATGTGACATTTAGAAACCGGAAATTAAATACTTTGACTTTTAAAACAATTAGTGCAAAGAATTAAAGTAAACCAAAATAAATTTGTGAAGAATTTCTGAGTCACCAAATCTTTACTTCTCATCAAAACAAATCTGACCCACGTACATGTGTCCGGTTCTGCAGGATGATGCCTGGGACCCGGCCCCGGCCCCGCTGTGCTCGGCGCTGCACGTGCTCAGCGCAGCGAGATGCCGGCGTGCTGCGGCCGCCGGTGCTGAGCCGGGCTCTGTGCTGTCCTTGCAGTCTGCAACGTCTTGTACCTCAACTCGGTGAACGTGGAGACGCTGACGGGAGCGCCGGCCGTCCAGAAAGCCATCTCCTCCACCTTCGAGCTGGAGACGCTGCCCACACCCACCCTGGTGCACTTCAGAGTGACGGAGCAGGGGGTGACGCTGACGGACATCCAGAGGAAGTAAGAGCTGCTGGGGAGGGTCAGGACGGGGCTGCCACGGGCTCCGCGGTGGCGAGGGGCAGGGGAGAGCTAAACGGTGATGGGAACACAGCTCGCCCGTGACCGCCCAGCTCTCGTCTTGCCTCTCAGCCTGCCAACGTGCTGATCACGTCAGGAACAACTGGCCTGCCGGGGCAAATCCGCGTTGCAATCCAGGGATGGGCTTGGCCCCTTCTGTCACAGCACAGGGCACGGTGCTGCTTTGCGTGAAGCGTGTGGCAACATCTGGAGAGCGGGAGGCAGGAGCCGGCTGAACCCAAGCTTGGAGGCAGCCCCGGGGGGTGGGACCCCCACGTCCCCGTTCCCCCGCAGCCACAACACTTCGAGCAGGGCTTGCCTGTGTCTCCCACCAGCTCTGCCCGGGCACTGTCCTCCTCTAACGCCACGCTCTCCTCCTCCCCCCCAGGGTGTTCTTCAGGCGACACTACCCCTTGGCTGCCATCAGGTTTTGCGGGATGGACCCTGAGAACAGAAAGTGAGTTATTGGCCACTCTTCAGGCTGCGGTGGTGGCTTCCCTGCGGTTCCCAGTGCAGCTCCGCTGCTCCTGGCTCCACACCGCTTAAAATCCCAAATCCTGACCCGTCTGCAGCCCCCGCCCCGGGCTCAAGGCGCTGGGTTTAGCTAGATATCAACCTTGACTCTGCAGCTGGTGGAATGAGTTAAGTATCGCTCTTCTGAGCAAATCCAATTCTGTTCTTCCCACAGGTGGCAGAAGTACTGCAAGTCCTCAAGGTGAGACCTGCGCGGGGACCTCCCGCAACCGAAGCGTGCCGGTGGAAACCTGGGGGGAGATGCTGCTTTGGCTCAGCCTCGCCTCCCCAGCGGGCGCCTTGCAGAGCTTTGCAGAGCCGCAAAGAACCAAAGCTTAAAAATGAAGAGGGGATGCGAGAAAAGCTAACGTGGTGGCAGGATGAGATGTGGGACAGATGGGTGAAGCTTTACAGGCGGGTTTGCTCTGTAGGTTTGGATGAGAGGCTTGGCGAAGCCCAATTCTCCACATCCCCGCATGTAGAAAGCCCCCGTCCGAGGCCGTCAGCCTTCCCAGGGACTCGCTTGCGCTGGGCGCAGGAAGGGAGTTTAGATCTGGCTCTACCTTGCGTTCAAGAAACTTTTCACAGCTGGGGAAGCTTTGCCAGAAACACTTCTCCCGGCTGTTTTGCTTCCAAGCAAACGTGATCGGGGAGCGGGCCAAGGTGGAATTGCTGGAACCGGGATTTTGCTTTGTGGCCGGGGCTAGTTTAAGCGTGTTCCTTTGGGTTCCTGGATGCAAACCACATAAGGCTCTCTCTCCTTTTCCAAAGGATCTTCGGGTTCGTGGCCAAAAGCCAGACAGATTCGGAGAACCTCTGTCACCTGTTCGCAGAGTACGACACTGTGCAGCCAGCGTCGCTTGTCATCGACCTTCTCTGCAAGCTCCTGCCAGGCCCGTAGAGGACAGAAACCCCGGGACAGCTCAAGGCTGGCAGCTGCCCACACGCTGCCGAGCTTCTACTGCTCACCCTTTCCTGCTTGTGGGTTGCATTTTGGCAACAGCTCATATTTATTTCTTTATGTTACATACCATCAAGTCAAGAGTCTCAGTTAAAGATTTTTATGCTCTGATGGGGTGAGGTGTTCCTCCGAGACCCTCCACGGGGCATGGCACGGCGTCACCGCGGTGGCCAGTGCGGGACCGCTGCCCCCCGCGGGGAGTGGAGCTGCGGGACGGGAGCTGTGCTCACCGTACGGAGCCGCTGCCTCCCTCACCTGCCGCACACCCTTCGACGTGCTCTGGAGGACTGCAATACTCTGGCCGAGGTTTCTCCCGGCAGCAGGAGATGCCTGTGCTCGGGGTGGCCAAGCCGAGGTGCATTCGGTGGAGCTGAGCTCAGGGATGCAGCCCGAACCCCACCAGTGCCGCGGGAGGGGAGGTCTGGTGCAGGCGGGGGGCGCTCGCCTCCCTGACGATACACCAGCATCAGCAGGCAGTTTTTCAAATCAAAGCGTATAAAATCACTACGCCCTGCTGAAAAATCCTGCTTCCCTCAAAGAGCAAGAAGCACCGAAAAGCAGAAATGTCAGGGCAGCGCGGTTTTGCCTGGTGCTGGTAAATTTTCCTGCCCTTTTTCGCAAAGCGGGGTTACAGGCTAGCTCAACCTCGCGGCGTCACAGCAAGCTGAGAAATAAATGTTGACATTTTCATGACAGTAAAGCGTTGGTTTTTTGGAAATGACTTGCATGAATTTGGGCCAGATCCTCAGATGACGTAAATTGGCGCAGCCTCATGGAAGTCAGCGCTGCCGTGATTTACACCAGCTGAAGATTTCGCTCTTGCTGCAATCTCAGAGCGGAGTAGAGCAGCTCCGAGTCCGCCACACGGCCCTCTCCCTTCGCGCTCGCTTACCCGCTGCCTCTACGTTGTTTGAACTTTGGCCCCCGCGCTAACAAACCCCGCTTAGGGGTATTTTCAATAAAGCAGTGGACCGTTTGTCTCACTGCAAGCGCTGCAGAGATCTCAGCAACTGAAAGACGTTACTCCGCTCTCTTGACCCGCCGAGCCTGTGCACGCACATAAAGGAAAAGTCGCTCTCCCCCAGCCGGGCGGCGGGACGGCATCCAGCTGCATCAGCGCTTTGGTGGCGATAAAAACAGATATCGGAGTTACTGTGTGGGGCAGGGGGAGCACCCGGCTCCAGGATGAGAAACTAATGGCTTCGTGTCCCCCGGTCTGTCCGCCCAAAGCTCTGCTCAGCCGAAACCCAGCACCCAGCCCGTCACCCCGGGCTCTGGGCGCCGCTGCCGGCCCCGTCGTGCGGCCAGGACCCCGGGGACCGCGGTGCCCCAAGGTCATGGGCAGCTTGGGGGGATGCGGCTCAGCCCCGGTGCCCCGGGCTTGCGCATCCCCGGCCCCGCAGGGACCCCCAGCCCCCCGCGGGGTGCGCAGGATGTGACCCGCTGCAGTGCGCGCTGCAGCCGGCAAGGGGCCCCAGCACCACGCCGTCCGTCCTGCCTGCGCCCTGCCTGCACTCTGCCTGCACTCTGCCTGCACTCTGCCTGAGCCCTGCCTGTGCCCTGCCTGCCTCCTGCCTGCGCCCTGCCTGCACTCTGCCTGCACTCTGCCTGCACTCTGCCTACACTCTGCCTGCACTCTGCCTGAGCCCTGCCTGTGCCCTGCCTGCCTCCTGCCTGCACCCTGCCTACACTCTGCCTGCATCCTGCCTGCGCCCTGCCTGCGCCCTGCCTGTCTGCTGGGAGTCGTCACCAAGGGCAGAGCCGCCGGTGCGCGCAGAGCATTTTTCATTAACCAACACTGGTTTCATGAACCAACACTTAATCAGCGCCGCACCCCGGCCTGGGACCCCGCGGGGCCGTGCAGCCCGCCAACCAGCGCTGCTTCACTCCGTCGTGTTCATCGCGATGCTGTTCAGGACAGCAGCGACGAGCACAAGGGGAACATGAACACTCAAAGGCTTTGGCTCCAAACGGTGCTTTGTGGGGGTGATGGCGCTGCTGCCCCCGAGCCCGGCCAGCACCGTCCCCGCCGAGCCCGGGCCCCCGCACGCTGCTGCCCTGCGCCGTCAAATCCAGCCGCAGCCGGGAGGGTTCATCTTCCAGGGAACGGGGCCACGGCTGCTTTTTCCCGCTTTGGGACAGCTTTGGGATGGGGAGCGGGCCCATCGCCAAGCACCGTCTTCCGTACGTGGAATTTTTAGTTCATTGAAAAACCCTTTTCCAGCTCAGCGTAGCTGGAGCACGGGCCCAGACGCCGGTGGGGACAGTTCAGCCAAAACCACCTGGATTCAGGAAAAAAACAAACAATTCTCTGAGCTCCTCGTGGCTTCCAAAGTTTGTCCCAGGCTTCCTGGAAGCGCGGCTCTTGGTTTTGGTTCCTGGGTCCAGTTCCAGCCATTTTGTAACAAACCCAGCCCCTGTCCTGGCCGGGCTCGCGGGTTTGTTCCCAGCAGCCTCAGCCGCCGGCGGGCGATGCCCCACGTCCCCGACCACAGAAAGACCCCGAAAGCCACCGATGCTGCGGCACGCGGATGGGCTCTCCCTGGTGACGGGGACATGGGTTGCACCAGTGCCCACCCTCATGGACATGTGCACTTGTGTGGGTGACACACAAATCCCCGACATGGCTTTGTGGTGACAGCGGGGGGGGCGGTAGTGCCGTGGCCACGGGGGTTCCTGCGCAGGAACCTCCTCGCCCTGCACACGGTGCGGGGAGCCGCCGTCTGTTGCAGGTGGAGCTTTGCTCCCCGACGAGATGCAGACCAGCTCACCCGGGCCCCAGACCCGCCACCGGACACTGCCGGGGGTGAGCATCACCGCCCGCCTCCCCCATCCCAACACAACGGGGCAGGGGGTCCCGGCCGGCAGCGCTTTGGACACATCAAGGATGCAGGAGCGTTCGGTTTCCTCCTGTCACCGACTGCCGGTGACATCCAGAAGAGGGGAAGGACCACAGCCCTCCCTCCCAGGGCACAGGGAGGAGCAGCAGCACTAGGGGAGCCGGGGGGAGGTGGGTGTCCCCAGTCTGCAAGTGTCACGGGAAGGGGCAAATGACCCCCCCGGGCTCCGTGGCCCCCACCCCCCCGCGCTCCTGGCAGCTCCACCGAATGCACACACACACATTTCTCCAGCCAAATCAGTTCTGGAGCCCAGCCCGGTGCCCCCGCAGCCGCCAGGGCTGGGGTGGCCGGAGGGGGGCCCCGAAGGAGGGCCCGGGGAGCCCCAGCCCTGGGCAGCCGTCGGCGCGGGGCCGGGGCGCTGGGCTGGGCTCCAGGAGAGCTGGCGGCGTCCCTGGTCCGGCTGCCGATCTGCTGCGCCAGCAAATTACAGCACTTGTCTACATTGGCTGCAGGCGGCTGCCTTCGGGCCCGGCTCCTCCGGGGTGTTTGCACAACCCCGAGCACCGCCGGCCGCGCAGCGCCAGTAACCGGAGCATCGGGCTGGCGCCAGCCCCGGACAACACCTCCAGTCCCAGGGAGCCACGACGCCAGGGACCCAACCGTCCTCCTGTGACGTGACCGCAGGCAATGCCACCTCCCAGCCGCCCCGGTGGGCACGTTTGCTGCAAACACCATGAGAAAGCCGAGCCGTGGCCGGGAGCACCGGGCAGCGTGCGGCCACCGGCATTCCCGCGCCTGGGCATCTCCCAGCTGCATCCCCTGACTCCCTCCCAAAACACTGAGCGGAGCCGGTGATGCTCGGTGCATACCGGCACTGGCATGCACTCGCACACATGCCGCGGGCTGCGGCTCTGCGAGGCCGGCAGTGCTCCCTGGCCACGGGCACGTCACCCTGGCACAAGCCAGCGCCTGTCCCTGTCCTCCCCTGAACTTTGAAGCCCGTCCAGTGTCTCGGCCCAGCCTGGCACCGTCTCCAGGCCCTGCCGCTGCTCTGTGCCGCTGCTCTGTGCCGCTGTGCGGGGCCGGCGGTGACGATCCTCGCTGCCCTCGCAGTGGCACCGAGCGGAGGCTGAGCTGGGACTCACGAGGGGGCATGAAATCCTTTGCTTCCCATCCCATCGCTGCTCGGCGTAGCTCCTCCTGAGGCTGTGAGGGTGCCTGGCTTTTCAGGGGTGCTGAACCCCAAACCCCGGTGTCCCCCAGCCTGGGGGGACCATGTACCCAGGCAGGGAAGGCACGGCTGAGCCTGTCCCCACACCGGTGGGATGCCCAGCGCCCCGTGGGCTGGGGACGCTGCCGAGCGCAGGCAGGGTCTGGCCCCGCTCCCGCAGCCCAGTCCCGGGATGTACAAACCAGACGCGCTCAGCTCAGGCATTTTTTTCCGCCTCGAAGCCGCTGCGATCCAGCCCCCCNCCGCTGCGATCCCGCCCCCCCCCCCTCCCCAGCCCCCCCCACATCAGCCTCCCTTCTCCTGCTCCGCAGCCGGCCGTGCCGCAGCCCCTGGCACAGGGCAGGCAGGTGCCTTCGGAGGTGGCCGAAGGGGGTCCGTGCTCGGCGGGGTGTGAGGGGCAGCCCAGCGCCCAGCCTGCGCCGAGCTGCACCCGGGGGAGCGCAGGGAGGGGAGCGGAGGGGGTCCGGGGGAGCAGGGGCCTGCGGGTGCTCCTGGACGATGTCCCTTGCTGCCACCAAGGGTCCCTCCCCACTTGCCCCGCTGGCAGCCGGTACGGCCACGCTGCTCTCCCAGCGCCCGTCCCCGGCAGCGGGTGGAAACCCCCAAATACGTCGCTGGTGGCTCAGAGCTGCAGCCCCTCGCAGCCGCTCGGCCGCCAGCCCCCGTGGATACAGCAAAGACCCCGGCCGGGCTTTCACAGTTCACACCTCAAACCCCTCGTCCTGGAGCACCGGCCGGCACCAGCGCTTCTCAGGGCCACGGAGCCAACACTGGTCCCACCAGCGGTCCCCGGGGATGCGGTTTGTGGGGGCTCTGGAGCCGGGGTGGGCTGGCAGCACGGCCCAGCGGCTGGACCTCCCCGGGGTCGGGGCCGGGAGCGCTGCTCCTCCACCCTCTGCCAGCGCTCGAGATGGCGGCTGGAGGGTGCCGAGGTCACTGGCGGTTTCTGGTTTAATTTGGCGTGTTTGGAAGGAGAGCATTCCCACAGGGCACGCACCAGGAACGCAGCGCCCAGCCAGCTGGGATCCCCGCAGACCCCCCCTCTCCTTTTCTTTAAAGCGATGCAAAGATAAAATACACTCGATAGAAACACATTCGATAACAGAGAAAATTAAATACAGTAATTACCTTTTTTTTTCCTTTTTGACGATACAAAGTTTCAAGTTTACTGTAAAAGAGAGTTGGTGCTACACGGGAGTCCGAAGGGACGGGCTTGGCCCAGGAGGAATGGACACAAGTCACATCGGCGTGGAAAAACGCCGCTGGGGTTGGGGAGCCTTACGCTGGTATATGATTGTGTGTAAATACAGCCTTAAACTACAGGAGAGACGATACGAAACACTGGAGCCCTCTGAGCTGGACACAAAACGCGCCCTGGCGAGCGCCGGCATCCCCGGCCGCCCCAAAACCGGGAGAGGCTCCAGTGGCTCTGCCGGTGCTGCCCTGGCCGTGTGCGGGGGGGCTGAGTGGCCGAGCCCACCGCGCTGGGGCTGCCGCTGTGCCCTGCACCCCGCCGCGGTGCCGCTGGGGTCCGGCGGGCAGAAGGGTGTTTCACTAAAACTGAAACATTTCGTTCCCATCGGGGGCCTCAGCACCCGCCAGCGTGGCCGGGGCGAAACCACACGGAAAACCAAAACCTCCCACTGCGGCCACGGAATGGCAAAATCCCCTCTGTCTTTGGCAGGCTTGCCATGGCAGCCAGCACGGCCATTTCTCACCTAAAAGACATTTAGGTGAAAAATTTCCAGCCCAGCTGGCTCCCACAGAAGAGCTTCAAAGAAAAAGAAGAAAAAAAATAGCTACAAAAATAGTGACAACTTCTCAGCTGAGAACTTTGCGCTGGCGAAATCCGCAGATCCCGTCACTGAGGCGTTCCAGAAATTCGTCCCGGTTGTCACGTTGGCCAAGTTGGAAGAAGAGAAAACAGAAACCATCGCCGGCGGTGCCCCGTTCCGCGGAGATGGAGGATTTCAGTCCCGGGGGCCACGCGGTCGGTTTTAAGATCCCACCAATGGCATTTTTTAAATATTAAAAATCTTTGGGGAAGAAAAAAAAACCCAAAAGAAGCCCTTCCTGCTGGGAGGGGTTTCCCGGGCAGCCCTCGTCCCCCAGCCCTCCCCTTGGACCCAGCGCCCGCGGGGACGCAATGCGCGCCTGGGGGTGCCCCGGGGACAGGGGACGGGGCAGGGGGGGACGGGATGGGCAGGAGGAAACCACTGCTTTGTCCCTGCGCAGGGAGCGGGACGGGGCTGGGCTGGGGGGCAGGCGGTTCCCGGGCCACGGTGCTGGGGGGCTGCAGCGGGGAGGGGGAAGGGCTCTTATTGCTCGGTGCGGCTTTGACGCCCATCGCACGCACACGCTTTGGGTGAGATGGAGCCAGGGAGGGCACCAGGCAGGCGGTGGCGGGGGGGGTGTCTCTCTGGACCCCCCGAAGTTGCACGGGCTCCCCCGGTTGTTGCCCGGGCAGCCGCGGCACGGCCTCCCACCGCCAGGGAGGGCAGGATGAGGCACTTCTGCCACCACACGCAGAGGTATGGCGTGGATGGCAAGGCACTGCGGGCAGGGGGGCACCGCGGCACCCCACGGGGCACCGGCACGGCTGTGGCTGCCTGCGGGGCCAGGCTGGGCCAGGGCAGCAGCCGAACCTCTGCCACAGCCACCGGGCTCTGGGTCCCCCGGCCGCGCCGTCGCACGGAGGGGCTGGGGTGAAAGCTGGGGGGGCACCACGGGGCGGGAGGGCAGCGGCGGCTGCGGGAGCAGCAGCACATCGTGGGTGCTCACCACCCGCTCTACCCGGGCAGCGTCCGTCCACACAAGTGTCTGTGCGGGACGGAGGTGCCGCTGGCGCATACTGGGGACCCCTCAGCGGTGGCGGCTAGTGGTCATGGCACAGGTCACGGTGCTGTGCCCCGTGCCGTGGGCAGCCTGTGGCGCAGAGCATGGTGGTGATCCGAGGTGCATGCCGGGGTCCCCCGGCACCGGGGAGCTGCTCGGCAGTCATGTCCCCTCTCTTCCTCTCCTACGCAGCCCCGGTGGCTGTCCTGGCTGCGGCACAGCGCGGGGCCGCCGCGGTCGTGCTCACATGCTGTCCGCCAGCTGGTGACAGTCCAAGTCCCCCTTCAGCTCCAGGAAGCCCGGCAGCTTCACCCCCGTCTTGCGGTCCACGCACCAGCACTTGCCCCGCTGCCCGTCCAGCGCCGGGTGACACTGAGGGGACAGAGTCGGTGAGGGGCACCCAGCCTGGCCCCCACGGCCCCATTCCCACAGGCTGCCGGGCCGGGGCAACCCAGGAGCTCTCGTGGGGGCTTTGACATCCCCATCCCCATCCCATCCCATCCCATCCCGAGGCCTTTGCAAAGAGCCCCGCAACATCCAAAGGGTGATTCCCACCGAAGCCAGGAGCCACGGGTGGGCTCTGCCGTGCCCCGGCACCGAGTCCATCCGTGTCCCCCTCCCAGCCTCACCCTGGCTCTGCAAAACGCCCCCACGCGAGCGGCGCCCCCGGTGCCCCATGATGGGTGAGAGCCGGTCCTACCTGCTTGGGGTGGAAGTTGCCGTTGCGGTCGCAGTTGGGGATGGGGATGACGTACAGGTCCTCGTGCGTGCGGGTCTGCGAGGCCGCCAGCCTCTCCAGCGCCCGGTGCAGCTCGCTCTGGCACGAGCCCTGCGCCTGCGGGAAGAGGGGGGCTGAGCCAGCAGTGGGGCTGACGCCTGCCCCCACCCCCGCACCCCCGGGACCCCGACCCTGGAGCACGGCCCAGGGGCACCCAGCGCCCATCCTGCCCTCCCCAGCCCAGCGCCACCCTGGTGCCGGCCGCCCGCCGCGGTGCCACGCGGTGCTCACTATGGGCCGCGTCTCCTCGCGGTGGTACGGGCTCCCGCTGTTGCGCATCTTGTTGCCGTTGTTGACCCGCTTCGCCTGCTGCTTCTGCAGGCACTTACGGTCGTGGATGCTGCAGGGGTTGAAGCTGTTGTTGGGGTGGTCGATCTCCTCCTTTTCTGCAAGGACACAGACCGCGGGGGCGCTCAGCACCACGGGGCAGTCCCAGGGACGGCGGTGCCCCCGCGGTGCCCCGTTCCTCCGCAGAGCAACTTGCACCCGCAGGCACAACACGCAGCCGGTGCTGCCGGACCCCACACCGCCCTCCCCAGTCCCCACAGGTGTCACCCCCAGCCCCGGGTCCCCTCCTGCCCATGCCACCGCACGGGGCTGAGCTCTCCCTGCACCACTGGGAAAGGCTCCTGGGAGTTTTTGCGACTCATTAGCCACGCTTCACGGGCTTGTAGCCATGCGTCTGTTATTGTAGGGTTGCAAATGCATGCTGCGAGAGCGCTGGGCAGTTGCTCCAGTGTGCTGCACGGCACGAGGGTCAGGCTGTGCCCCGGCCAGCCACGTGCCACCAGGTGCCGGCTGCTTGCCCGCAGCCAGGGAGCCCCAGCAAGACCCCGGTGACCCCAAAAAGCTGCCTCTGAGGAGCTGCAGTGGGAATAGGGGTACCGGAGCTGCACCGGGGCGGTGCTGAGCACCTGCCAAACCCAGGACGGCACTGAGCACCGCAGCTGGGAGCGGAGCCGTGCTCTGCCACGGGGCACAGCCCCCGCAAAGACATGAAAGAAGAAATTCCTGGAATAAGAAAGTTAATCTCCCGTGGGGCCAATCCCGAAAGGCGGCGCTTGGCATCCTCGCCTGCGCCAGGAGCGCAGCCAAACTGCGATCCCAGATGTTGGCAGCTGGACGGAGTGTCATGAGACCCGAGCTCTCGTCGCGACTTTATTTTTTAAAAAGCCGCCGGTCCCTCCGGTTTGGGGCCCATTAACGCTCTGCGGAGGGGGGACGCCCCGGGGAGCCGGGGTCCCACCTGCGCTGGGAGCCGCGCCAAGCACAGCCCGAGCACTGTCGTGACTCCCAACCCGCCTGGGCTGGAAGGGGAAAGCGGCCAGGGCTCCCTGCGCGAGCTTATCCCGGGGCTGGGCTTACACTAATCAATATCGCAGCCAGCAACGGGAAAAACCTCCCCAAAGCAGGCGGGGGGCGGTCACGGTGCAGCATGGGTGGAAGCACCCAGGGGCTCACAGCAGCAGGGACGGGTGATGCCCGGCACCGGCCCTTCCCGCAGGCAGGCAGCAGGCAGGCAGCAGGGTCGGAGCTGCAGGCTCCTGCCCACTGCATCCCTGTGGGATTTCGGCCCTGGTCTCCCATCGGCACCTCACGCAGCAGCTCCCCTGCAGTGAAGGGTTCCTGGACCGGCTCCCATCAGCCTGGCTAAAGTTCACAGCGATCAAATCCTTCTCCTTCGTTCGTGTTATTTGCTTTTTGTTTAATCTGTCAATTTTTTCCAGGAAATGGCTCATGCCCTTGAAATTTGAAACACAAACCCAAAGTCTCCAGGACCCTGTGCAGAGCGATGCCAGCCCTGGCGCACACCAGTCCCGGTGGTACCAACCACGGGGCCGTGGCGCAACGCGGGCGCCTGCGGCAGAGCCCAGCCGGGGGTCCGGGGGGTTCGGGCAGGGATGCTCCTTCCCTCCCCTGCCTCCCCCCTGCACCTTCTCAGGGAGAGACGCGAGGCAGAGCCAGGCGGGAGGTTTGGCACGGGCAGGGACCACATGCCGAAGTGCCGGCATCTCCATGGAAAGGCACCGGCCGCTGCCCGCTCTGCCCGGGGGAAGCCCTCACCCAGCCCCAGTGTGGACAAACACCCCTCCTCCCCCCGCCAGCCCCCTTCAGAGCATCAAATCTCTCAGCTTAAATAAAACCAGATGCCAATAACATTTTCATAAGGTCACATGAAACATCGGTGCCTCTGGGCAGCGAGACGGCTCTCGCCGGCACCCGGCTCTGGGGACAGAGCTCTGGGACACGCGGTGCCCCGAGACAGTGGGGGTTGAGCTGCCCCCCAACTCACACACCAGCCCCAGGATCCCTCCCCGCTGCGGGGATGGCTGCAGTCCTCGGGGTGATTTTCCCACCCGCTAAGCGACATGCGGCAGCTCAAGGAGCCTCTCGCCTCCCTTGGCAATCCTCCTGCACCAGCTGGAGGGGGAAACTCCTCGCACTCGCGCACAAAGACACGGAAAAAGCAGCTTCTGTGGAGCCTGGAGGCCCCCGACGCGCCAGCCCCCCGCACCGCTCCTGGTGCATCCCTTGGGGAGCACCATCTGGGTGCCGGCCTGGCAGTGCCGGTGGCTGTGGGGTGCCGCTGAGCCTTCCCACACCTCTCCCCCCGGTCCCACCCCGCCTGGCAGCCTCGGCCGCACAGGGCAGACCACGCACCGGCCACCACCACCCTGGTGCTGCCGGTCACGGTTGGGGCTGTGCCGGCAGAGAGAGGTCCCAGAGCGGCAGGGTGGGACAGGCAGAGCAGAGGCGGAGGCGGGAGTGCGGGCTTGGCCGAGGGCTGGGGGAAGCCCCTCTGCTCGGTTTGGGACGGAAGCGGGTGCCAAGGGGACGGGACGGGTGCTGCCCTCGCCGGCTGTGCAGACCGGCCGCCCCGTCCCGGCAGGAGGAGGATTTCTGCCCAGCCTTATGCTCAGCCCGTGGACAGGAGACACAAACGAGTCATTCAGCATCGCCTTCAATTAACGGGAGCTGCAAATGAGGTTGGTCACGTGCTGAACCTGTGATTCAGTGCGCTGAGCCCAAGAGAGCAGTGAAGGGCTCCGGGCTCCACCGCGTGGCTCCCATGGGAGGAGAGCCCGGGGCAGCGAGCGAAGCCCTGGGACCGTCTGTGTGTTCTTGGGAGAGGGACAAGTGTCAGAGGCCCCCACAGCTCCAGCCCCGCTCCCCCCTACTGCACCAGCTCAGGCGCAAAGGACCCCACGTGCCCCACGGGCCAGAGGGGACACATCCACGTGTCTGCAGCTGACACGGCACATGAGCCACGGCGAGTCCCAGCACCCTCCGCTTCCCGTCTGGCACCCCTGGTGTTGCCTGCGGGTGGTCCTGGCAGGGCTGCGGCACAGCGCTGGCTCTCTTGGCTGCCGGGGCTCTCGGCTTGGCAGGCGTCGGCATGGAGAAGGCTGTGCTCATCCTGCCGAGCGCTGGCCCCGGCAGAGCGCGGGGAGCCGGGGCACCGGGGGGGCCAGGGCACAGGCACCAGGCACCTCCTGTCCCTTCACCAGGGGCGCCGGCTGGGAAGCCGGGCCCGTCCCCATCCCACGGGGACACGCTGCTGAGCGCTGCCGTGCTCCAACACAGACAAGCACATCTGTGCCTCCCGGCTCGGCACCCGAGGTGAGCCCCATGGAGGAGAGGTCGGGGTGCAGGAGATGGTGTGAGGGATGCAGATGTAGATTGTTCCCTGAAGGGACCAGAGCCTCGGCGGGAGCAGCGCCTGCCCCAGAGACACCCAACCATGGGGAAAGGCCAGACGCCATCCCGAGGGACAGCGGGGACAGGGCAACAGCCTCGCCTGGTGCTCCGACTGGGCAGAAAGGGCCAGTGATGGATGCATGCGGGGTAGATGCCACCAGGATGCAGCCTGTCCTCGCTGCCTGTGCACCGTCCAGCCAGGGCTTGGCCACCGCCATCCCTCCTGCTCACTGAACACGGGAAGGGAACAGGATCCGTCCCAGCCACTGCTTACAGCAACCACACGGGATGCACACAACTCCCATGGGGTCAGTTTTTCCCAGACATAATTATTTGCCCAGCATTAAATCACTCGTCATGTGCTGGGGAAAACGTCCTCACCTCTTCCCGGCTGCCACACACGGGTTCGGCCATCGCCTCCCCCAGGCACCCGCAGGCTGTGCCCAAAAGCTGCGGCTGGAATGTCCCGGCTCCGGCCCCGTCGCAGGGCTCCGGCCGAGCAGCGGGATGCCCCGGGAGCTGGCAGGGCTGGGAGCGGGAGGCAGGGACCAGGGTCCTGCACAAGGTCCCCAGACCCACAGCCATGGGAGAGGGTCTTGGGGCTTCCTAGGAAGTCCCATCCCGTGGCTTCCACAGGTCCCGGGCAAGCAAAGAAGGCTCTTTCCCGGCTCTGGAGCCGGGAGCCATCGCCCAGCCCCTCGGAAAGCCCAGCCCCCGCGATCCCAGCCTCTTCCCTGGAATGCGGAGCCCCCCGGGCCGAGCCCCCAGACAAAGTGTTTACTGTATGAGCTGCACGTTAACCGCTTCCCAGCCGTCCGCTCGCCCGGCACCCGCTCAGCGCCGGGGGACACGGCACAGCCGAGGGGCACCTGCTCCGCACGCCCCCGCCTCTAAATAGGCATTTAAGTCCCTTCTGCTTACCCGGAGGGGACCTGTCAGATGCACTGGCCGTGCCACGGTGCCCTCGCTGTGCCAGGCAGGGCTGCGGGGGGAGCGATGGAGCCCCCAGCCCCACGCTCATGCTGGCTCCGGGCTGCCGGAGCGGGACAGGGACCTGCAGCTGTGATGTCCCACTGGGACCTTCCCACCGGGGCTGCACCGAGCAGTGTGCTGCGGGGTGTCCTGCCCGCGTCCTGCCGGGCTGTCCTGAGCGAAGGGGCTCCCCGCTGCCCGCTCCCGCATTCTGCCACCTGCGACGCTGCAGGCAGGCGCGGTGACCGGCAGGCGAGCCCGGCTCCCACGGCCACCCACCCGTCCCCAGCAAGGCCAAAACACCGCGGGAAGGAAGGGAAAAAACTGCAAGTCTGTTTCCTAAAGGCTCTGGGAAAAAATGCTGCGTTACACGGGGCACGGCCAAAACCAACAGGCCTTGGCAGCCCGACGCAGCCCCGGGCCAGGGAGCCCAGACAGCTCCTGCAGGATGTGGGATGGGGACAGACAGGCAGGGCAGGGGGTCTCCGCAGCAGACCCCAAGCCAAGCACTCGCGGCCAACTTCTGTCCCTGGAGAGGGGTGGCCGGAGGGACCCACCTGTGAAGGGGCCTCCCCACCATGGGGACACTGGGGGGGCTGTCATGGACCGGCCACGCGAGGAGGGAATGGAGCTGGGATCTGGCCCTCGGGGCGGACAGGGACGGACACTGCTCCAGCCCCTGCTGCTCTTCGGGGAGCTCAGGGTGACCCCATGCGGGGACACAGGGCCAAGCCAGCTTGTGGACTGTCCCGTGGCGGGCTGCTGCTCCCCAGCTCCAGGGGACGTGGTCCCCATCACAGCCCGTGGGACGGGGAAGGGGGGAGCATGGCATCCAGCCCCACCGACGGGGCAGCCCCACGGGCCAGCTCTGCACGCTCGGTCCCCAGGAGCGGCTCCATTCCCACTGTCAAAGCCACAGCGTGACCTGCACAGCTCTGGGGCTGGGGTCCCACCTCCACCTCCACCTCCACCTCCGCTCCCGGCCCCCAGCCCCTGCCCGAGCACCACAGGGGTGGCAGGGGGCCACGACCAGCACGGCGAGAGGGTCCTGGGGTAGACAGGCGTGGGCAGAGCCCCCAGGCAGTGGGTTTCTCCAGCCTGGCCCTGCCTGCTGCCCACAGCCCCCGTCCTGCCCGGCCGCGGGAAGGACACAGCTCGTGGCAGAGCCTCGGCACGGAGCCCGGCCTGACCTGCCTGCGAGGGAAGCAGGTGCCCTGAGGCCTCTTTCCTGTTTCCTCCTGGCAGTGCAGGCAGAGCTGCCGGCAGCATCCCAGGGAAGCAGCAGCACAAGGGCCACCAATGCAACTGGAGCTTCCCCGCCAGCAGGGACCCGTCCCCAGAGGCGGTGGGTGCCTGCGGGACGCCGAGCTGCCCTGCTGTCCAGGGGCACTCTGCAGCCAGGGCACGGCGGGACACGAGTCCTTGCGAAGCGCCCCGCTCCAGCGCACACGGAGCCACCGCCTGCGCCACTGCTGTGGGTAAGGTCGGCACAGATGTGGCCCGCTGGTCCCCGGCGGCGGGAGCTCAGCGCTGCTCCGTGCATGCCCACCCCCGGGCTGCCCCTGCCGAGCCCCCCCCCCGCTCGCCGCCCTGCGGCCCCAACTCTCGGCCAAGCCAGCGGCCGGGGGGGCACGGCTGGCAACCCGGCACCCACCCGGCACCCACCCGGCACCCACCCGGCACCCACCCGGCACCCCTCGGCCGCCCGGGGCCGGCCTTACCTGGCGGCTGGAGGCTCTCCTGGATGGCCTCGACGTCGGCCAGGTCGGTGCAGACGCCCTGGCCGTGCATGAGGGTGTGCAGGGGCCGGGGCACGCCGCGGGGGGGGTAGCAGCGCAGCCCGGCGCCGCAGCGGGCGGTGTAGACGCCGCAGGCGGTGCCGCGGCCGAGGGCGCAGGTCGCGCAGCAGCCGCAGCCCGGCTCCCGCACCAGCTCCGCGCAGCCCTGCGGAGCCTTGCAGCGCGCCAGCCGCTCCTCCGAGCACGGCGGGCACTGGATCGCCTCCTCGCCGGCCCCCGGCCCCGCCGCCGCCGCCGCCAGCAGCAGCACCAGCAGCGGCAGCGGCGGCAGAGCGCGCCCCGCGGCTCCGCGCATGGCGGCCCCGCTCCGCGCCCGCGCTCCGGTCCGCTGCTGGCGGCGCTGGGCCGGCGGCGGGGCGCGGGGCGGCGGCGGGCGGCTTTATGCGGCCCCCTGGCCACACCTCCCGCCGCCGGCACCGGGGCCACCGGCGGGGCCGCCCCCGCCGCCACCGGGAAGCCACCGGGGAGAGCCGCTCCCCCGCCCGACGGGGGCGGCGGCGGCACCGGTGGCTTCAGCACCGGGGAGGGCGGCTTCAGCACCGGCGCCACCGGCGGGGCGAGCTCCGGCGGCGGGCGGCCCGGAGACCCCCGGCCCCGCGCGCCCCCCTCCGCAGACCACCCGCCGCCCCCCGCCGCGGCCCCCGGCGGCCGCCCCGACACCCTGCGCGCCGCCGCCGCCCGCCCCGTCCGGAGAGCAACTGGGGATGAACTGGGGCGGGGGGCGGCCACCGTACGGGGCTGCATCGCGGGGGCTGTGGCCCAGACCCCCCCCCCGCGTGGGGGGCAGCCCGGGGTGGGCTCCAGGCGCCGGGCGCGGGGGTCCCCGGTGGCAGCAAAAGCGCTGCCGGCAACGCAGCCCCGGGGGCAGCTCGGCCGCCGTCCGCCAGGGACGCCCCGGGGGGCACCGACGGTCCCCCGCGCCCCCCCGGCCCCGCACCCGCCGGCCCCCCGCGCCCCCCCGGCCCCGCGGAGGCCCGGGATAAGTTGAAAGCTGCCGGCACCTAGTGGCTGTTTAGGAAATCGGGAGGGAGGCGGGCGGGGAGCCCGAGCATCCCTCCCCGCCCCGCCGGTCCCCGCAGCGCCCGGGCAGCACCGCGGGAGGGCGGAGGGCCGGGAGACGGCAGGGACCGAGCCCTGTGCCCGGGGGGACGGGTCCCCGAGCGTCACCCACCCGGGGGCCTGGTGACCCGCGAGCTGCCCCCCGGGGGCATCTCAGCCAGCGCCGCGCTCGGGGCAGCCGGGGGGACCCGCCTGGATGTGGCAGGGGGGTCCTGGACGCCGCCCGGGGTGGGGTGAGCTCCGGCACAGCCCCTCTGCCCCTGCGCTGCCGGAGATTCCACATCGCCTGGGCTGGCCTTGCGCGGCTGTCCCCCACATGCCTGGCTCCATGTGGGGGGTGGCAAGGGGACAGAGGGCCCCCGTGTCCCACGGACAGGACCGTGGGACAGGTCCTGCGGCCAGGGGTAAGGCAGAGACTTGCTGAACTCGTGCCATGGGACGAGGAGCGGCTTCGTCCCGCAGGCCCAGGGACACACCGGCACAGCAGCGTCCGGGTGCTGGCTGTGGCACCATGCTGGCCCTGGTCAACGCCGGCAAAACCGCCACCCTGTGCTGCACAAAGACTGCCGAGACGACCACAGCCATCCCGGCCACCAGCACCAACGGGGAGATGGTGCAGCCCACAGGAAGGTGACCTTCACCCTGTGGGACACAGGGAGCCAGCCCAGCCTCGTACGGCACCGCAGGGCGAGCACAACGTGCAGGGAACAACCGTGTCCCAAGGACGTGGCTGAGCAGCGGGAGCCGCTGGGGTTTGCGACTGCGCTCTGCACTGCGTACATGGCAACTAACGGTTGTTAAATACTTGGACATTAGCAGCTCCTGAGCCCCACTGCAGGGCCATGTTGTGGGGCTTGCTGCAGCGGGGGGGGGGGATGTGGGGCAGCCCCCTGGGGGTGGCCAAAGCTTCAAAGGGGTCCCAGGAGGCAAGGGGATGCAACACACCTGCGCTGCCCCAGAGAGATCCTGCCCCAGCGCAGCCGCAGCCCGCAGCTCCTGCAGCTCCTGCAGCTCCTGCAGCTCCTGGCCCAGCCCCGCTCGCCGTGGGGCAGGCCTGTCCCCAAGCACCCACAGCAGGGCTCGGCAGGCTCCTCTGCAACGGAGGGGTGAGCTGCGTCCCGCCGCGGCCCGGCTCTGCTTGTGCCCAGGAACTTAATGCAGCAGAGAGGGACGGGAGCAGGCGCAGAGCCCCATGTGCCTGCGGTACTGGATGTCACTTGTTTCATTTGCCCTGATTAAACAGGCAAGGAGGAGGAAGGTGGGGAGCAGCGAGCGGACAAAAAGCCACTTCCCCAGCGTGCTTGCAGCCCGGCCACGCACGGACAGGGCTCAGCACATCGCAGCCCCCTCAAGAGGAGCAGAGCCAGCCTGTAACGCAGGGCCCAGCCTGAGAACCCCAAACTCATCCCACAGGTGAGCACATCTAGTGCTTAAACTGGCACGTTGAGGCTTGAGTGCCAGCACTGGTGGCACTGGCCGCGGGGGCTCCTGGGACCGTATCTTCTCTCCCATGCAGGTGAGTTGGGCAGCGCTGAGCGTGCAAGCAGGACACGCGCAGGCCGGTAGCACTTGGGGCAGGCAGGCAGGGTCTGTGTCCCCCATGCTCCCCAGCCCCCCCTCTCCCCTCCCAGTGGGTACAGGGCCCTGGAAGGCATCGGCACCAGGTAGTGCCCCAGATCCCCTGCCCTGCCCTGCACTGCTGCGCAGTGGCCATGACTCGGGGCAGAGGCGCCAGCCTTGACACGGTGTCCAAGCGGGGACCAAACCCAAACAGGTGCCCAGCCCCGCTCGGGCCGCGGCACCTTATCAGGCCTTGGCAGCGCTGAGCGCCCGCAGGGGAGACTGTTGTGTCTGCGGGCGGAGGCAGCGCGGCAGTGCTGGCGGCTGGCGGGGCGCGCAGAGGACAGGGACGCTCTCGCTGCTCAGCCCCGGGGGCTGTCCCCCCCCTCTGGCCAGGCACACCTCCTCCCAGCCGTCCCAGCACCATCCTGCGCGGTGGAGAGGGTCTGGGCTGGTGCACCCCACAGCCGTGCTGTCCCCCACCGCGGTCACAGCCCTGCAGCCAAGGAGGGGGCTCGGTGCACGGTGTTTGATGCTCAGGGCACAGAGCACAGTGCACGGTGATCGGTGCTGCCCAGCTCCCCTGCTTGTGACGGGGCAGCCCAGTGCCCCCAGCCCCCGCGCTCTCTGGGGTCCCAGCACGGCTTTCCCAACCTCAGTGGCTCTTTGGGGTTCCCGAGGCTGTGGGGGTCCAGGCTGGCTGTGGCTTCCCTGCCACTCTCCCCAGCAGGGTCTGGAGCTGCCCCAGCCCTGGGGAGAGGCTGCAGGTCAGCGCAAGGCGGGGGCAGATGGGGGGCTGAGGGCCAGAGAGGGCTGGAGACCCCCAGCTGAGGGTGGTCCTGACGGAGCCGGTGAGACACAGGGCCCATTGCACCCGCTGTGGGACATGGTGACTGCACACACCACAGGGTACAGGTATCGCACATGCTGCAGGACCTTGACTCCTGCCAGGCTCTCGCAGCCCTGTCCCCAGGGCTCAGCCCGGCTGACCCGTGAGCTGATCTCTGTCCCCTCCCGGCACGAGGCACCGGTGGCCAGGCAGACCCCGCAGAGCGCCCGGCTGCTCTTGCCGCGGCCGATGCCCCCTGCTCTCTGCCACCCTCTTCCTCCACTCCCCTCCTCGCTGGTTTTACTCCCCATTTCCCGGCAGCATCTCCTCCCCGGCCCTCCCTCGCCTTGGTGCCAGCAGCTCCTGCCCGCCCTGGCTCCCCTTCCCACGGTTCCCGGCTGGCCTCCTCGCCGCTGGCCAGTGGGACAGAGGGTCACCCGGCTGCGTGGGTGCTCAGCCCCCGCCGGATGCGGCCCGTGGGGTGTGGGTGCCGGGGCGGGCGAGAGGCGTGTTGGGCGGCGCGTCGGGCGGTGCGGGGGCCGCCGTGATAACAGCGGGGGACGTGCCAGGGCCACGGAAGCAGACAGTGCGGGCAAGCGGGATGAGCCAAGCACCCCTGTCCTGGGCAGCCTGGCCCCGAGGCAGCGGCATGGGGTCCGGCAGCACCCAGCGCCTCCTCCGTGTGCTCTGCATCCTCTGGGTGCTGGCCGGGCGTCTGCCCCCTGCCACGGCGCAGTGGTTTTACCCCCTGGGCTCGGAGGACACCACGGCGGATCCGGACACCAGCCCCACGGCCCCCACGGCGCCCACCCTGGACGGGGAGGAAGGTAGGCATGGTGGGATGGGGGCATGGCTTCCCCAGCGCCCCCACCTCCTGCACCCCAGCAAGGAGGGGGCACCCCTGGGCATAAGGCTGGAGGGTGAGGTGTGGGGTGCCGGGGTGCGGGGCTGTTGGTGGCACTGCTGTGGCCGCAGCGAGTGCCGGGAACCGGGAGTGCTGTGCCACCCCAGTCCCCCTCCAGCCCTGCCACCTCCCACCCCATCACCCCTTTGCTCCTGCAGACACAGACGGCGGCGTGGAGCCCACGCAAAAGGTGCTGCTGAGCAAACCCCCTCTGGCGGCAGCCCCCCGACGCCGGGAGCCCCTCGCCAGGGGGGCAGCGAAGGGCTCGGGCCGTGCTCTGCCACGCACACGAGGAAAGGTGCCTTTCCCTGGGCAGTGCCCCCCCCCGGCTCCCCCAGCCCTCCTGAAACTCCCCAGCCGCTGCCGGGTCCCTCGCTGTGTCCTTCCCCTTATCTGTGCCCTGCTCCGGCCCCGAGCCGCGGCTCAGCAGCCTCTGCCCCCTTGAAAAGGAGCTGTGGCAGCTCCCGGTGTCCCCCGGCATGGCACAGCCCCACGGCAGCGCCGGGGCTCGGCCCCCACCCTGGGCTGCAGGGGGGGGTCCCTGTGCCCCCGGCGATCCCCCCCAGTCCCACGCTGAGCTCTCCCCGTCCATCCTAGCAGCACCGAAACGCAGTCACGGTCACTCCAGAGATCTTCGAGGGGAGCGCGGAGGAAGAGGAGTTCCTGCAGATCAAGGTGGTGGAGGGGTCCTGGTCCCCAGGGGGGGCTGAGAGGGGCAGCCCGGGCTGGGCACCCGGGCAAGGAGTTCTGGGGGACATGGGGCTGGCAGGGCGGGACAGGGACAGCACTGCAGGGGACAGGGACGGTGCTCGGGGGTCTCGCACTCAACCCCTCCTCTCCTCCGCACAGACAACGGCGAAGGGGCTGCCGCGGTGGGAGCCCCCGGCCCCGCAGACGGACCCTGCTCTCCAGGTGAGAGGTGGGCGCAGGGCACCCGTGCCGGACCCTGCAGCTCCCGTCCCGCAGCTCACTGCTCTCTCCCTCTCCAGATGCACAACAGCTCCCGCTGCGTCTGCCCCGTGCGCCCCGGCCCTCCCGGCCCTCCCGGCCCAAAGGTGCGGTGGTCCCTCCCGGGGAGAGGCATGGGAGCCCACAGGGACCCGCTGGGAGAAATCCCACGGCTCTTTTGGCCGTGCAAAACCTTTTCCGTGCAGGCTTTGGACTCTCGCTATGGGGTCTGGGTTGTGGGGGGACTCAGGTGTCCCCTGGCAGGGGGGCAGCAGGTCCCTGCGGTGGGCACCGGCAGAGGAAAGCGCCGGGAGCCGGGAACCGGGAGCCAGGCTCTGTGTTTCCGTGGCAGGGAGAGAAAGGCGACCGAGGGTCCCCCGGAGAGAGAGGCCAGCCCGGATTCTCTGGGGAGAGAGGGAAGTCCGGCAGCCCGGGGCAGCCAGGTCACCAGGGTCCCCGGGGCCCTCCGGGTCCTCCGGGACCACCAGGACCCCCAGGACCGCCAGGCGCCTGGGGAGCCCGGAGCCCACCCGCGCCCGCCGCCCTCCCCAAGGGATCAGAGAATGAGGTGAGCGCCATGGTGCGAGGCACAGGCAGGCAATGCCGGGGCGGGTGGGCGATGGCGGGGCTGGCTGCAGTGTCCGCCCCCAGCTGGACCAGCAAGGATGGGGAGGGCTGGGACGCGTGGCTGTGGGAGCGGGCAGCCCAGGGGAGGGGGACCAGAGGATGGGACACAGCCGTTCACGGACTCTGCTCTCTCTTTCCTCTCTCCCTCCAACCCGACAAGCAGCTGGGAGCGTCCAGCCCTGCAGGGAACCGGGGACCCCCAGGTCCCCCCGGGCTGCCCGGACCACCAGGCTACCCGGGCCATGAAGGCCCCCCGGGGGTCCCTGGGCGGGACGGGCAGCCAGGACCCCCCGGCCCACCGGGGGCTGTGGGACCACCCGGTTTCCCCGGGGCTGAAGGACCTCTGGGGTCTCCAGGCTCGGCTGGGCCAGACGGACCCCCAGGGCCACCAGGGCTCCCAGGACCACAAGGTCCCCCCGGGGTGCCTGGGCACGAAGGACCCCCCGGTCCCGCAGGACCTGCATCGCTCCCTGGCAAACCAGGGCTACGAGGGGAGCCGGGATTCCCTGGACTAAAGGTGAGGGGGTACCAGCCCAGCCCGCCCATGGCCCCGCAGCCAGCGCAGAGCCAGCAGGGTGGGGATGCGGCAGCCGGGCTCACCGGCCCCTCGCTCTGCCCCAGTGCCCCCAGCACGGAGCCCATCGGAGGGCTCTGGGGCTGCCCCAGCCCTGCCGCTGCGGGGCCCAGGGGGACACGGGGTGCTGAGCCCCCAGGCTCACCGTTCCACGCACCGTGCGCCGGCAGGGTGAGAAGGGCGAGCACGGACTGCCGGGCATGCCGGGGAGCCCTGGCCGGACCGGAGAGACGGGCTCCCCAGGCATGCCCGGTCCCATGGGGCCACCGGGACCGCCGGGGGACTACAGGGTGAGTAGGGGGTCCCATAGCTCCGGGTGCTCAGGGGCAGGGGGCAGCCCCCATGCTCACCCCGTCACATCCTCTCCTTCCAGTGCGACTCACGCCACGCAGGGCACCGCGGATCGGCCGGGCCACCGGGCCCTAAGGTGAGCCGGGGGAGCAGGCACCGCGGGCGGCGGGTGTTGGCAGTGAGGGCACCGGGACAGCGTTGGCTGCAGCCACTCCCCACTGCTGGCATCAAGACCAAACAGCTCCATGGCGGGTGTCACCCCATGGAGTGAGGCACAGCGCTGTGCCGGGGGGCCGGGAGCACCGGGGTGCTGATGGGACCTCTCTGATTTGCTTCCAGGGAGAAAAGGGCGACCCCGGAGAGCGGGTTTGTAGCTGCGGGTGCCGGTGCGGAGGGAGCTGGCTGGGGGGGATCCTGTCCCCACACCCCGAGTGTGAACCCCAGAGCCCCACGCGTTGCCTCTGTGCCAGGGCAGCGGCAGCCTTCGCCTCGCCCCGGTGGCACCGCGAGAGTCCCCAGATGGGCTCGGGCACGGGGTGGGGGTGGCGAGTTACACCATCCCCTGTGGCACATGCAAATGCACATGTGCACACACCCATGCATGCAGGGAGCGCACACATGTGCGCACACCCGTGCAAGCATGCAGTGTACCCATGCACACACACACGTGCACAGCCGTGCACACCCCCATCCCCACCACCCAGCACAGGCTCTAATCCTGCCTCTCTCTGCGGCTCACCCAGGGGTGCTGCTACGGGGAACACGGGTGCAAACCAGGTCACCTCCCCTTCCCCGGCACCGGCAGCCAGTCCGGCTCCTGGGTGCCCATCAGCGGGTACCAAACGGTGAGTCCTCAGAGTTTGTGGTGCCCCATCATGACGAGGGGTGCCCAGGGACCTCAGCCCGGCCGTGAGGACCCTGCTGCCAGAGCTCAGGCAGCTTTGTGGTGCCCCACACCACGGCTCACCCCACCAGCAGCTCTGCAGGGCTTGCGGGATGGAGGGATGGAGGGATGAGGGATGGAGGGACGGAGAATGGAGGGATGGAGGGATGGAGGGATGGAGGACAGAGGGATGGAGAGATGGAGGGATGAGGGATGGAGGGACGGAGGGACGGAGGATGGAGGGATGGAGGGATGGAGGACAGAGGGATGGAGAGATGGAGGGATGAGGGATGGAGGGACGGAGGGACGGAGGATGGAGGGATGGAGGGATGGAGGACAGAGGGATGGAGGATGGAAAGGGGGAGGACGGAGATCACCCTCAACCTTCTCTCTTTCTCTGCAGGGCAGCAAAGAGGAGGCAGAGATTTACGGAGCGATCATCCCCCATGTGAGAGACAGAGCCCGGCTCCCGTCTGCACGCTGCCCCGGCCTGGGGAGGTTCAGCCCCGGGAGGGGATCGGAGCGGGAGGGATAGGGGACAGCAGAGGGGTGTCTTATAGCTGCCCCCCCAAAAGGCAGCACCAAAACAGCCCAGTCTGATCTCCACACTGCTCTACTGCAGGGTCTTCGAGGTCCCCCCGGTCCCCCCGGCCCCCCCGGCCCCCCTGGAGCACCAGGTCTCCTCTACCTCAACGTAAGGCCCAGTGCGGGCTGTGCACACACCTGTGCCAGAGCACACACACGTGCGAGCGTGCACGGCACAAAGGGCACCCCACAAACAGCCTGTCTTTGCTTCCAGAGGGTTTACCCCATCCGTGCCCAGCCGCCCTGCAAGCAGCCGGTAAGCCGCAGCCTCTCTGTCCCCGAGAGAGACCCTGTCCCCTCCTGGTGTGCCGGGAAGGGCATCCCTGTGCCCAGTGATGGTAAGGGGCCCCACTTGCCTTCGCAGGCAGCTGACGCGGGCTGGGTGGCAGGTAAGGGCGTTTATCGGGTGTTTTGGGGGCTCCAGCCTCCTCGGAAACACCTTTTGCAAAGTCTCTCCTGCCTTCCCAGGCGCCAGGACCGTGCCACCCTGCACTGGTCCCTGGTGCCGCAGCTGTCTCACTGGGCTCCCGCTGCCACCATGTCCCTGCGCCGGGGCCGGCTCCCGCAGGAGCACCCAGCCCCTGCACCGGGGCACCCTGTGACCCCCCCTCCTCTCCGTGTTCTCCAGATGCCGATATCCCTCGGACGGAGCCGCTGGACTCCCGCACCGATCTCCAGGTGCGTCCTGGCTGCGGCCGCGGGTGAGCCCCCCAGGCTGTGCGGTGGCCCCGCGCGCCGCAGCTGGACCGTGACCCTCTCCATCCCCCACAGCGCCAGACGTGGGTCTTCAGGTCCAAGGAGCTGATGCTGAAGTCGGGCAGCGCCGTGCCCGAGGGGAGCCTGGTCTACGTGCGGGAAGGGAGCAGCGCCTTCCTCCGGACCCCCACCGGCTGGAGCCGCCTCCTGGTACCGGGCACTGGGGATGCCCCTCGGGGTCCCTCGCAGGGAGGGGGGTTCAAGCTCCAGCCCTGGCAGCCGGCACCGGGCTGGGTTTGGCGCTGGGGCAGCAGAGCCCGGGGAAGGAGCCGGTTCCCCCCTGACCCCGTCCCTCTGCTCCTTGCGTTGAGCAGCTGGAGGATTCGGACTCGCTCTTCGCCAGTGACGACCCCTCCGCCTCCACTCCACGGTACCAGGTGAGGGGTGCGGGCAGCCGCTGCGTCCGCTCACGTCCCAGCGAGGGGACAGAGCCCCCCTTTGCCTGCCGGGGTGGGGGACAGGCCCCCGCAGGACTGTCCTCTCCTTTCCATCCAGGAGGCGAAGCGGGTGCAGATGAGAGGTCCCAACACAGGGCCACCCTCGCTGGCCCCCACGGACTCGCTGGTGAGCATTGCCCTGAGCCCTGCTGCAGGGCCGGCCGTGCCAGGAGGGATGTGCCGTGGAGATGGGCTCTCGGCAGGGCAGCGCCAGCCCGGCACACGCAGAGCCTGGGGTCGTGTTGGGATGAGGAGGGTGCTGCACCCGTGGCACAGCGATGGGCGTCCCCGGGCTGACCTGAGCCATGTTACTGCAGGTCCAGAAGGAGGAGGGACAAGTGCTGCCCCAGCTCCTGCCAACCACCATCGCCCCACGGATCCCGTCAGTAAGCAATGCCGCGCTCCCTGGCTCCGGGGGTGGGAAAGGGGTGGTCCGGCCGCAGGAGAGCAGGGAGAGGTGCCCAGGTGACCCCTCCGTGCCCAGTTGGCACCACCGGAATCTCGCACCCTCCCGGGTAGGGGGAACACCTCGGTGCCTGGCCATGCCCGAGCATACCCCGGCCATGCCTCCCCTCCCCAGCTCCGCCTGGCCGCCCTCAACGTGCCCCTCGCCGGTGACATGAGCGGGATCCGGGGTGCCGACCTGCAGTGCTACCGGCAGTCCCAGGAGGCTCAGCTCTACGGCACTTTCCGGGCATTCCTGTCCGCCCCCACCCAGGACCTGGTCTCCATCGTCAAGAGAACGGACAGGACCCTCCCCATCGTCAACCTGAAGGCAGGTAGCCCTGTCCCCCGTGGGGGCTGCCAGCGGCAAAGCCCCGCAGCCCCGGTGAGCCTCGGCGGGGGGAGCCTTGCCTGGCCCCACACTGGGGCTGCCGCACCCCGGCCATGCTCGGAACTTGTGTTTTGGGGAGCTGAGTGGAACCCAGAGCAAGTTATTGCCCACACGTGGTTGGGACAAGGTCACCGTCCTTGTCCCCCGNACCCAGAGCAAGTTATTGCCCACACATGGCTGGGACAAGGTCACCGTCCTTGTGCCCCAGCTCAGTGCCACCGCTTGTGCCCGCAGGGCCAACTGCTGGCCAAGTCCTGGAGCTCCCTCTTCGAGGGCCAGGCCGGTGCTGCCCCACGGGGCCCCATCTACTCCTTCAACGGGCGCAACGTCCTGACGGATCCCCTCTGGTGAGTCCGGCCGCAGGGTGGGTGCCAGCAGGGCATCCCCCAACGAATGCACCCGTGCCGGGAACCCGTTTGGGGGGGGGGGGCTGCAGCGGGTCCACCCCTGCCCCTGGCGCTTGCACGGCTGCAGGAGCTGGTGCGAAGAGGCAGATGTGCCCCGGAGGGTGTCCCCCAGCCCCTCTCACCCCCGTCCCCACCCGCAGGCCCCGCCGGCTGGCCTGGCACGGATCCACGCCGCGGGGCGGCCAAGCCCGCAGGCGGGATTGCCAGGGCTGGCGCAGCTCCGGCGCAGGGGAGGGTCTGGCCGCCCCCCTGGGCGAGGGCAGGCTGCTGGCCGGGCAGCGGCACAACTGCTCCGAGGCGCTGGTAGTGCTCTGCGTGGAGGTGGCCTTTCCCTACCGGCACATGTGGTGATCCCGGCACCGTGGCACCGGTGACATCCAGCCGCATGCACCAGGCAGCCCCCACCCTGTCCTGCGGGGACGGGGAAACAGCCCCAGGAGCCCTGTGGGCAGCGATGGGGGGAGAACAGCAGCGTCGGAGCCGTGCAAAAGCACGGAGAGGACACCGAACCCGCAGCAGGGCTGTGCCATGCTCGTCACTGGCTGTGCCGTCCCTGCAGATCCCCGTGCCACGCGGTGGCAGGGTGATGCCAAGCTGTGGCCGGCCACCTCCCCGCACCTGCAGCAAAGCGAACGCTGTCACTGCCCCAGAAATAAAGACACAAAAAAGTCGGTGTTTTGGATGACACCCAGAGCTCTGTTATGGGGGGGGGACCCTACCCAGGACATCGCCTGCTGCAGCGAGGGGCACAGCGGGGGGACACGCTGCAGCCAGCACGGGGAACAGGGCGAGGGTCTGGAGCCACGCGTGGGCTTCAGCCCTGCTGGGATGGGCACAGACTGGGAGGAGGGACACGCCGCAGGGACGCTGAAGTCACAGGGTTCCATTTCCAGCGGTGTCGGTGTCGCCGGGCGCTGCGTCAACACAGCAGCCTCTCCGGGGGCGCGGGCAGCAGGGTTTGCCCTCCCGGAGCGCCGGTGGCGGACTGAGGCAGAATGGACAAGAAGTGGGCAGCGGCACCCTCTGCGCTGAGGACGGGGCATGCCAGGGTGCGCCGGCAGGGCTGGTGGGG
>RSEF01000027.1:3871623-3896599 GCA_003993805.1 Himantopus leucocephalus
CAACCCCCCCCTCCCTCCCCGTTCACCTCCCGGATCCCGCTCCCCCTCACTCCCCCTCTTCTCTCCCCCGAGCAGCCCGCGAACGAGAACGTCCGAGCGCCCAAGGGCGATGGCACCAAGAAGGGTCTCTCGGTGGAGCACATCTACCAGAAGAAGACGCAGCTGGAGCACATCCTGCTCCGGCCCGACACCTACATCGGCTCCGTGGAGCTGGTCACCCAGGTACGGGGGAGGGCCGCGGGGCCGAGCCTGAACTCCTCGGTGCGGGCGAGAAGTCATTAACATCCGTTTATAAAGCACAAAACGTCTGCTTTACAAACTAGTGGCACAGAAGAGGAGGTGGGCCTGGGGACTTACATATTTCTTGCCTTCTTTTCAGCAAATGTGGGTTTTTGATGAGGGCGTGGGCCTTAACTGCAGAGACGTGACCTTTGTGCCTGGCTTATACAAAATCTTTGACGAGATTCTAGGTAAGGTGACCTGCGTGTTGGCTCAGTGACTGACGGGTTGTTAATGGGTGCTGAACGAGAAACCGGAATGAAATGAAATGCAAGAACTTGTCAAGTGTACTTTTATCTGGTTGCATTGTTGACCAAGTAATATCTATTGCATAATTTGATGGATGGTGTTCGCAGATTGTGCTCGGAAATATTAGATACTCATGTCCTTCCATTAGTGCAACTTCATAGTAAGCCATTCATGGGATGGTGGCGCACTCTGTTACAAAACCAATTTCATTCAGCCCAAAATTTGTGTTAACTTGTAATACTCATCTTTGTAACTTGCAAAATATTTGCATACCAAGATGGTTATTAGTAACATTGTATCGAATTCTTGCATTCATTCCGCTGAAGACACTTTATACTTGATAGTTTGTTCTTGATTGAGAATGTAATATAATAACAATAATCTTTCCATTCTAGTGAATGCTGCAGACAACAAGCAGAGAGATAAAAGCATGTCGTGCATTAAAGTTACAATTGATGTGTAAGTTTTATTTCATTTTTGTTCATTGCCTTCCCAACTTAAGTGTGGGAGACTTTCTCACTCAGATGCTGTTCCGCTAAGCTGGCATGGTATTGGAGGGCTGTGCCATGCGGCCAATCTAAGTTAGACCAAATGTAATTCACCGGTTGTGAAAGCCTTTTTCTTTGTTTAGTCCCTTGGTCTCTTACAGAGAGCTGACTGGTGAAATGACTGCTGCTTTGTTGTTGTTTTTTGTTGTGGCCATTTTCCTCTTTCTCTCAACCTTTTTATTCTGTCGTTGAGCATAGGTAGAGGATTTTTGTGTGTGGTGGTCCGTTTCATAGAAGGTATATGCAGATCTGAGAATTTTTTTGTTGACTTGTCCTCCCTCTGCTGGCTGTTTCTGCACTTGCTGAACAGAGATTTGCTCTTGATGAAATGGTGGTCTTTCCCCAGAGCTTTTATATAATACTGGTTTCATAGCTCAGTCATTCGCAGACTTAAAAACACTTTTTTTTTTTCCCTTTAGAGAGAATAACACAATCAGTGTATGGAACAATGGGAAAGGTATTCCAGTTGTTGAACACAAAGTGGAGAAGGTCTATGTGCCTGCTCTTATCTTTGGACAGCTACTAACATCCAGCAACTACGATGACAACGAGAAGAAAGTCACAGGTAGGGAAGACTCTCAAATACGCGCTAATACTTCTGAGCAGCCTGGTCAGTTTAAATGAGTGACCTTAATTAAAGGAGAGGGGAAAGGGGTCCTTGATGCAACTTGAAAACGGCATCCTGACTCCATCAGAGAAAAGTCTCCATGCTCTGTTTTATAGTAATAACAGTACAAACACGGAGAACAGGATAAATTCTCTTTGAACGCTAGTCCCAATTAAATATGGGTTTGTGGTCACGCACTGAGTTTGTAGGATATTGTTGCTTATTGGCAGTTGTACTTTGATTGTGCTGAAGTGGCTGAACTCCTGTTAGTTTGGGATTCTTTTAGATGGTTTTGAACAAGGGTAGTAACACAAGTCTGTTTTCCTTCTAATTCCAGGTGGGCGAAATGGTTATGGAGCCAAACTGTGCAACATATTTAGCACAAAATTTACTGTTGAAACTGCATGTCGTGAATACAAAAAGTTATTCAAGCAGGTATGAACACTTCTCATTTCAGTAAGGTTATCCCTGAGACTTTCAAAGAAGACTGAGTTTTTGTTCCAAAGATTTAGGCGTAACTTGCATTCAGTGCACTGTGATTGGAATAAATTTGGCCCACAGTTACTTGTATGACCAGATATTATTCAAATGAATAATGAAATGAGCAGACAAAATCAGAATCTAGTTTTTAACCAGCGGGGTTTTTTTATTTGAAAGTATTTAAAACTCGTAAATCAGCTTACTGCTTTTGAAAACCAAGCTAGTTGCTTGTGTGTGTTAGACTTGGAACTCACAAAACCTCCTTTTCTCAGACCTGGACAGACAACATGGGAAAGGCTGGTGAAATGAAACTGAAATATTTTGATGGAGAAGATTACACGTGTGTCACTTTCCAACCTGATCTGTCAAAATTCAAAATGACAATTCTTGATAAAGACATTGTAGCATTAATGTCTCGAAGAGCATATGATATTGCTGGATCCACAAAGGATGTCAAAGTTTTCCTAAATGGACAGAGGCTGCCTGTAAGTAAGCATTTAAAAGAAACAGTAATATCTGTATTTCTCATGCTGTTTAAACAGTGAGATCTTGTTGAAGCAATTTACGCCATTACAGATAGTAAAGGGAAAATTTGCATGAGTGATTTCGCTACCCGCTTTTCAGGAGGATATGAATTAAGTATTTATAGGAGCTGTTATAAATGAGTTGTCTGCTTTCATCTGTGTGCAGGTGAAAGGATTCCGCAGCTATGTGGACCTCTATCTGAAGGACAAAGTAGATGAAACTGGTAATGAACTTAAGGTTATCCACGAGGAAGTAAATTCTCGGTGGGAAGTGTGTTTGACTTTAAGTGAAAAAGGCTTCCAGCAAGTTAGCTTTGTCAACAGCATTGCCACTACAAAGGTAACTCTTTAGTTTATTTAGTCAAGCCAATGCCATATTCTTCATTGTTAATATTCTCAGCTATTTTCAAATGTGTGTATGTTAGTGAAAAATATTTCGTTTCTTAATGTTGCAAAGACTATGCTTAAAGTTTTAAATAGATGTGCATCCTTGGTTTTTTTTCAATGGAATCACCACCAGGTCTTTGGTCCCTTTTCCCTTAGGGTGGCAGGCACGTTGATTATGTAGCTGACCAGCTTGTGACTAAACTCATTGATGTTGTGAAAAAGAAGAACAAAAATGGAGTTGGAGTGAAGCCTTTTCAGGTACGATATCAGAATTTCCCCAGTGGGAAACACAATTCTACCATTATTTCAAACTGTAACTACAGCTTAATGCGTTATCACATTAATTAATAATACATATTTCCATTGTACGGACAATATATATAAAACTGATAATTATAGAAGTCTCATATTGTCTAGTTTCATCCAACTAACAATCTTCTCTTTGGCTGATGTATTTTGTAATCAGAACACTGTAAGTCAGTGTGATGCACTGAAACTCAGTTTCTGCTTGATAATACCTATTTAGGCTGAGGTCTGTGATTCCTTGACATCCCAAATCATATCACATTTTTCATGAATGTTCATTAGTTGTCCTAAGTGCTTTCAAGACATCAAGGAAAATTCAAAAACATACTGTGATTACTGAGTTTTTCCTCACTGTGTGATTCTGACAGGTGAATGTCAGACCGCGCTGCTGTTAGTGAGATGTGCCTGTACAATGTGTGATGCTTGTTGTATTTAACTGTAGGTGAAGAACCACATGTGGATTTTCGTGAATTGCTTAATTGAAAACCCAACCTTTGACTCTCAGACTAAGGAGAACATGACTCTGCAGGCAAAGAACTTTGGCTCAACCTGTAAACTGAGTGAAAAATTTATTAAGGGTGTAAGTATTGATATACACTGATAATCAAGATGTCTGTAAAACTGCATCTTATGTTTAATGTGGCAAATATATACTTCTGAAGAAATGTCATGAACTAAAGAAAAAGTATGTACCATAGAATTCTGTCATTGTTAAGGCTTTTCCCACAATTGTTTGGGGTTATTTTTTGTATTGCAGGCAGTTGGCTGTGGCATTGTTGAAAGTATCCTAAACTGGGTAAAGTTTAAAGCTCAGAGCCAGCTGAATAAGAAATGTTCAGCCGTGAAACACACAAAGATTAAGGGTGTTCCTAAGCTGGATGATGCCAATGATGCTGGTAAGCGTTTTACACCTTTGTAACCAGTTCATTCAAAAACAGTTAAAAACTTGTTCATTAGACAAATGATAGAATTGTCTCCTAAAGATAATGAGAAAACCTGCAATTACAGTTCCATCCCCATTTTACAGTCCCATTTACTACATTTATCCTCATTTAATATGCGCACTGCAACAATACCTGTATGTGTTAAAAGATATTTATTCTCATTCAATTTGTGGGTATGCAGGCTTTGATTTCGCTTCTTAATTAGAAAATTGACTTGATTTTTTTTTTTTTTTTTAAGGCAGCAAGAATTCTTTAGATTGTACACTTATCCTGACCGAGGGAGACTCAGCCAAAACACTGGCTGTCTCTGGTCTAGGAGTGGTTGGTAGAGACAAATATGGAGTATTTCCCCTTCGTGGGAAAATACTCAACGTCCGAGAAGCTTCTCATAAGCAGGTTAGTTGGAAAATCGTTATACTCTACATGTTAGAACAGCATGCTTTGTGTCACGCAATGTGTTTTACCCAAGTACAGCTGAACACCTGGAACATTGTAACTCACAGGAGTAGTGTCTTCAACGCCTGAGTCTCATCTTCAGCCTGCCTTGCTGCTTCAGTGGGAATATTGATTAAGTCCTGCTCAGTGTTTTGCCTGAAGGGATAGTGTTTGTATTGTGGACTGGGAAATGTTTGGAATGATCTAAAATAATTAAAGCGTTAGACATAAATTTAGAAACGACAAGTTTCTAAACAGCAAAAAAAACACTGGCAAGACAAAGCTCAGTCAACGGTATACCTATGGATAATTTTAGACTTTTTTGAGCTACATTTTAAGTCTGAAAGAGAAGTTTTCATTCCATGTGATCTTTTCCAGATTATGGAAAATGCTGAAATCAACAACATCATCAAGATTGTGGGTTTACAATATAAGAAGAACTATGAAGATCAAGAATCTTTAAAGAGTCTTCGCTATGGAAAGATTATGATTATGACAGATCAGGTTAGGTTCGCTAAATGAAAATTGGGAGAGGGAAAAAGCCAACACTTGAATGCAGAGGAAAGAAGAAAATACTGCCTTTCTCCCATTGCCATTGTTGTACCTAATTGTCTGTATTTGTTTCTTTTTATCATTCTGTGTTAGTGGGTCATAATGTCTTTTCAGCCACAAAACAAAACAGATAAAGTACAGGGGGGAGTAGCATCACCAAATAGCCAAATACTGCTGATTCGAGGTCCTTGGCCAGTCCTTGATACCTTTTTTCATCAAGAACGTGCCTTTTCTGTTTCTTTTAATTTTCAGTAGTTAAACAACGCATGGTTACCTTTTTAGAAGTGAAAGTTAATAGGGGTAGTTAGCTGGAATTATAGAATCATTTGCTATTAAGCTAACAATCGTCAATTCCTGCATGTCTCTGATTAAATATGCCTTTTTTTTCTTTAAATCAGGATCAAGATGGATCACATATCAAAGGTTTGCTGATTAACTTCATCCATCACAACTGGCCATCTCTTCTAAGACACAACTTTTTGGAGGAATTTATTACTCCTATCATAAAGGTAAGGGTTGGGTAGATGGTAAGGTGAACAAGTAAGAATCCCTTGGTCCAAGTCTGCCTCTCGTTTCACAGTTAAAATATTTATTTGTTCGTTGTAGGCCTCTAAAAACAAAGAAGAAATTGCGTTCTATAGTATTCCTGAATTTGAAGAATGGAAAAACAGTACACAGAACTACAATTCATGGAAAATCAAGTACTATAAAGGTTTGTAGAAAACTTAATATGGTGAAATTAAATGATCCAAGTAAGAGTATTCATGATTCATCCAGTTAACCCTGCTTTTGCAGAAAGGGTTTGGACTGGGTGTCCTCTGAGTCTCTTCTCTCCTAAGATATTCTGATTACAAATACATGGGACATAAAATACAAAAGTAAGGAAACAATAACCTCTAACTGGATAAAATCTCAATAAAATCTCCCGAAATGGAACTAGGTAACCATTCTTTCAGCCCTCCTAGGCAATTATGCTGTTTTATGTGCTATTTTCCATAGTATAGTCCTTGTGTACTGTTAGCGCTGTAAGTTAAGTACTTACTCCAGAATTGCTTAATACCAACAAGAAAGGTTCCAACTGCAGAACAATGGCTGGATGATGAGGTATCATTTCCAGTTTGCAGTTAATCATTTCAGAGATCTATGGTAGTTACAGACAAAATCCAAAAGTACAATATGCAACTGCTCACTTATCTGTAATTCTTATGATTTTTGTGATACTTTAAAATGAGATGTAAGGTTTCAGTAAGTCATCTTCACACTGTACATTTGTATGACGCATCACAGGAACTAGGCATAGCAAAATATCTCTCTGAAGTGCAACTTAATTTAAGCAAGAAGTTATTAGGACTAACTAGTACTGTCTCTGCAGGTTTGGGTACCAGCACATCGAAGGAGGCTAAAGAATACTTTGCAGATATGGCTAAACACCGAATTGGCTTCAAATATTCTGGTCCTGAAGATGATGCTGCGATCACCCTGGTAACTAACACTTGATTTAATTGCTGACTTACTACCTTTGGTATTCTACTGCTTAGAGTGCTGTGTATTTTCTCTTAAAATGCTCTTAAAAGCCTTTGGGCTTGAGACAGCCTCTTTGTTACCAAGGCTACGGCTTTAGTCTAACCAGTAGAAGCAAATCTGTCCACGGACCTCAGGCCAAGAGTACCCTTTGAATGATGGTTTTTAAATATAGCTCAGAACAAACTAATCACTACAAACCAATTGACATTTTCAGACACAATAGTAAATATTCCTTTAACATTTTTCTGCATGTTCTGCTGCAATCTTCTCCAAGTCAGACCTCCCCTATCTCCCCCAGATTTTCTTCTTGCAAAATGGTTCACCAGTGGACTAAAACAGTCCTCACGTCTTCGAACTTCTTCACCTTCAGTACACATTGACTCTTAAGTATTCTGAGCTATTAGGCAATGCCAAAAAACCACAAGTTTTCCCTCAAAATATTAATTTCTCCCCAAATCTGCTTTAGTTTTCCATTATGATGTTAAAAATCCATACATTTAAACCTAATATCATGTCTCCTAAAGACTGGTGTAAATTATACTCTTAATATATTTAGCCACAAGAACCTTTTATTGCACTTCTTAGGCTATTAAGTCAGCCTGTTTAGCATGTTATTCTCCTGGGTAAACTCTTCCTCTATGCTTTCTTTTTCTCAAGTGGTCCAATAGGACACACCACAGAATGTCCTAGAATTGAGTTACTTTTCATTTTGTAATATACAGGCCTTTAGCAAGAAGAAGGTAGAAGAGCGAAAGGAGTGGCTGACCAATTTCATGGAGGATAGAAGACAACGGAAGCTGCATGGTCTGCCAGAGGTAAAAGGTTTACGTATATGAAGGAAACTGGTTTCCTGTCTCTCCCTGGGGCTGTTCTCAGCTTCATTTTGGCATGCTAGAGCTGCACGCAGCTCCGAGTCAGTGAGTCAGTCACTGGATTACGGGACAGTTAAAACGTTTCGTGATTTTGCAGAGGAGCTTCTTCTCTCATCTTATCAGTGTAGCCCCGTTGTCAATTGTCCAACAGTTAATTTAATTTTTAATGCTTATCTTTCACATTACTTTGTCAATAGGAAAATNGGATTTTGCAGAGGAGCTTCTTCTCTCATCAGTGTAGCCCCGTTGTCAATTGTCCAACAGTTAATTTCATTTTTAATGCTTATCTTTCACATTACTTTGTCAATAGGAAAATCATAAGTTGAGCAGGACTGTGTGGAGACTTTAGTTCTCAAAAAATGGGCCTGCATCATGGGAAGCGATGTGTCACATTGCCATGCTAACAATGTTAGAACGTGAGCTGTTTTGAACTAGTCTTACAATGAGCTTCCATTTTAGTGACGCTAGCCAAGTGTGAGCTAAGAAACAGATTAGACTGTGTTAAAATTAAGGCAGTCTTGCACCTGTTTTTCTTAGGAATACCTATATGGGAAAAATACTAATTACCTGACATACAACGACTTCATCAACAAGGAGTTAGTGCTGTTCTCGAACTCAGATAATGAAAGATCAATCCCGTCACTGGTTGATGGTAAGTTATTTCAAGATAGTGATTCCACATAGTGCGTTCCTCAGAACTGAATAAATGGGCCTTGGTGTGTCATATCATCAGAATCAGGGAATCTGATGAGTTTTCAGGGTCGGTATTCTGAAGACCATTTTCTGCTGTTCAGGTGTTTTAATCTTTGGATTAAATGTCTTAACCATTTTGTAGTATATTATTGCAAGTACCTTACTCTCCTGGTGCAGAATCTTTAGGTATATAAGTAGTTCGTAGTCTCTAGAGAGCAGAAGCTAAGTGAAACACATTGTACATTCTAATCACAAGGTCTTTTTTTTCATACAGGTTTGAAGCCAGGTCAAAGAAAAGTTCTGTTCACATGTTTTAAACGAAATGATAAGCGGGAGGTGAAGGTTGCTCAGCTGGCTGGTTCTGTAGCTGAGATGTCCTCATACCATCATGGTGAAGTAAGAATCTGGCCAGGTTGTGCAAAATGCTTTTTAAACAAAAGGCAAAAATCCCTTCTGTTGACTTGACAGTTAAGGTGCCTCTAAAGCAGAATTAGATGTTTGAGTATAAATACCAAAGAAAAGTGGCTGTATATCTGCTGTTAATACTTTAATATTAATTTGATCTGAGACTGACCAATCTGCCTGTCCTACCTAGACTTTATGGGAGCGTATTTCATTCAAAAAGTAGAACAAGAAAAACCCGCTTTACTTGCGATGGATTTAGGCAGATGTTACTCGCCTTTCTACCTTGGTGAGGAGAAGTTAAGGACTAAACCAAGATTCCCTTGGGAGACTGATAGAATCTTTCGTTGAAGGTTTCAAGAACAGGTAGATAGCAATGTATGGTGGGTCACTGGAATATATCTGGTCATCCGGACTAGAGGGTCTTGGGGTGCACTTTCAGTGAGAGTTCCCTCCGGTATTTCGTTAGTTGAGTTTATCCTCTATATTAGTTCTGCTCTTNGGTCACTGGAATATATCTGGTCATCCAGACTAGAGGGTCTTGGGGTGCACTTTCAGTGAGAGTTCCCTCCAGTATTTCGTTAGTTGAGTTTATCCTCTATATTAGTTCTGCTCTTGGTGTGAATTTTGCCTTTAACTTTGTTCATTCAGTGAAGAATTCTGCATTTTTAGCTTTGAACCTTCCTTTATTGCAGGCATCGCTGATGATGACTATTATTAACTTAGCTCAGAACTTTGTGGGCAGTAACAACCTCAACCTGCTACAGCCTATTGGTCAGTTTGGCACAAGGCTGCATGGTGGGAAAGACTCTGCCAGCCCTCGATACATCTTTACAATGCTCAGGTCAGCGTTAAAGATTTCTTACTGTCTTAAATATTCTTGGCATCTTACAGGACTCGATTTGACAGCATTTAAAATGAAAAGTGAATTTACTTTTTCCCCTTAAAAACTGTGGACTACTTCTGTACTCAGAGTAGCAACAATTGAAGTGGGATTTGGATCCTAGATTCAGGTGTATAAACTTGGTTATCATCCCAGGAAATAGAAAGGCATAGTGGAGAATATAGAAATGGGACAAAAACAAAGGGAGAAGTTTGGGTAGCGTAAGAAAAAATGAACTTGAGTTGGGAGAATGACGTTCTAGTACCTGAAAGTACAGGGCTGTAGTCTCTGTGACCTGGTGGTCCCTCAGGTTGAACTTGATCAGATCTGTTACTTGAGCATGTGTATGGTTGTACTAAATCAAGGTGTACAGAGAACTGAAGTCTTTCTTAGACTTTAAATGTCTAATTTACATTCTTAAAGTATGAGGTTAGGGTCCCGTATAGTCAGTGGAACCTGTAGAGACTGGTGAGATTGCTGAAGATGCACCTCCATTGTGAGTGTTCCTCTAGAAGCCTGGTTTCCTAACATAGACACCCAGGCTGTAGGGCTAAGCTTGGCTGATAGACATAAACCTGACTTACATGGGGGTTTTATTTTCTAGGGGGTTCTTTTCGCATGGTGGTCACTGTTCTGTAACAACAATTTGGGCTTAAATTCTCTTTTTCCATTCCAGCCCACTGGCACGCTTGCTGTTCCCACCAATGGATGACAATATCCTGAGGTTCCTTTATGATGACAATCAGCGTGTGGAGCCAGAATGGTATATGCCTATCATTCCAATGGTGCTGATAAATGGGGCAGAAGGGATTGGTACTGGCTGGTCCTGTAAGATCCCCAACTTTGATATCAGGGAAGTTGTGAATAATATCCGTCGTCTGATGGATGGAGAAGAGCCATTGCCAATGGTAAATAATGCATTTAAAAAACAATGTCTCACTCGTGAGTTTATTCAGCACATATTGGAGCTTTTCATGCAAGTGCTTAAAAACAGAAGCATCAACACAAAGCTGAATTCAGTGTTCTTTTCTGCTTAGCTTCCTAGTTACAAGAATTTCAAAGGCACAATAGATGAGCTGGGACCTAATCAGTATGTGATAAGTGGTGAAGTGTCTATCCTTGATTCTACAACCATTGAGATCACTGAGCTGCCTGTCAGAACATGGACACAGGTAATAAACAGTGAATTTGCTCTAGGAAGGTATAGTTTGCCCTGTAATAAAAAAACATGATTAGTGTGTTTTGGAGCTTTTCATCTCCATGGAAAACATGGGTCTGAATTTGATTCTTTTCTCAGACTTACAAAGAGCAAGTTCTGGAGCCAATGTTAAATGGGACTGAGAAGACACCCCCGCTAATCACAGACTATAAAGAATATCACACAGATACAACAGTGAAGTTTATAGTGAAGATGACGGAAGAAAAACTAGCTGAAGCTAACGCAGTGGGGCTGCATAAGGTCTTCAAACTCCAAACTAATTTAACATGCAACTCCATGGTATGTAATAGATTTTGCCGGATAAAGTTCTTGGTTTAACTCAAAGACTCTGTGGACAGCTGCAGTTGCTGCGTGTAACAAATACTCTTTTGCAGTAACCTATTCACTTTGATTTTTCTGCTGGTTCTGGTTTTAAATCAGTTTTCTAAATATACCTTCAAAAGGTCAAGAGACTGGCTTGGGAAAGGGCCCAGAGTGGTATGGTTTTGCCTGAAGGAGTCAAAGTGATCTGAAATCACACAGTTCAGAGACCTTTGTTGTGACAACAGCACTGCCATTGAATGTCTGGATTCTGACAATGTGCGAAGCTTGATGCAAGATGTTTATCCTACAGATAGCTTTAAGATTCAAGTAACCTTAACCCTACTATGTGTTTTCAAGAACTTTGAAATTCTAAAATTGTCCCTGCTGCTGTGCTTGCAAACTGAAGTAATTTCTAAAACAATGCTAAGGTTTTATAATTTGTTGGCTAATAATTCCGCTGTACTATCACACCTGTGTTTTAGGTAATTTTCAGTGGTTTTGGAAATCGGTTTTATCATCGTAACGCCTGTGTTCTTTCATCTAGGTTCTTTTTGACCATGTCGGCTTTCTCAAGAAGTACGACTCTCCCCAGGATATTCTTAAAGAGTTCTTTGAACTCAGGCTCCGATACTACAGCTTGAGAAAAGAATGGCTTATTGGAATGCTAAGTGCCGAGTCTGCAAAACTGAGCAACCAGGCTCGTTTCATCCTGGAGAAAATAGATGGCAAAATTGTGATCGGTATGCATTGTTCTTGGTTACTTGGTTTATGAAACTGGGAGAAGAACTAGGTGCTCCCTTGAGTTCTGTCAGCACCCCCTCAGCCCCAGACTGGCTCTTAACAAACTACGCCAGAGCTTATCTTTCTGTTCCAGTAACATACGAGAGGAAAATGCTTCACAGAGTATCCTTGGTCTATAGAGCATTATGCATATGTTAACTGAAACAGGATACTCATACAGCTTTCCTACTGTGTTTGGCACTATTTTGAGAGTAGAAATACTCTTTAATAGTTTAGCATTAATTTCTACCTATTTCTGACTCAGTAGGAATAAGAGTTAAGTGCTCGGTGGGGTTAGAAAGGGGTACATTTTTCTGTTTAAATGCGTAGTTCTTAAGAACCCATATCTCTTCTGTGTTATCTCTGAACCTCTGTGAAAATATTCCAAATCATGTTCTCTGTAGATGGGGGTTTCAAATTTAGAAGATACTCACGTTAGCAGCATCTGAGCATCATGAGCTAGAAAAAGAAACAGGTCTTTGTTCCCCGCATTCAATTTTTTCAATCAACTGTTCCACCTCAGTCTAAAAGGCAGTCTGTATTTCACTTGCATTCATGGAGGATGCAGCTAGACAAAGTGTCATAAGATGCTTTGTGGTTTGTGTCTGAAGGCAGCCCAACAATCCCAACAGCCTCTGTCTGTCTTTCACTCAGGAACAGAAATAATTCCCTTGAAATGCATTTTCTTGGGTTTTTGTAATAAGCAGTTCCAAGGCTGACAGAGCTGGTTTCATTTGTATTTGTGTCTCATGGTTGATTGCTTCTGATACCTTAAAAAGGAACAAATTCCAGCGGAAGCATTTCCATTGGTCAAGGCGCTTATAGCATAAATTTCCCAGGTGATATCTAATGAGGTGCAAGCTATACCAAAGCCTTTGAGTGCTGTCAGGGTTTTTTTTTTCCTCCACCTGCCTGCCTATTATCGTGAAACCTTTTTGATACCACCATACCTTTCTTTCCAAGTTCAAAAACTACTTAGGGCAGGGGAAATGCATGTATGGAAATGAGGAAGAAAAATATTTACAGTGCTCTGGCAGGCGTTCCTGACAGGTATAGGAGCAATGCTGACCTGACAAATCACCTGCTAAATAGGAACTTTTTAGGTGTTGTTTCAGGCTCTTCTGCATGTCCCACCTCTGATGAGGAAAGGCTATTTTAGAGCCTAATAGGATGCTGAGCTGCTAGTACTGTGGGATACAAAATTTAAAGCTCATCTGTCTTTCCTAACAGCAATTGGTGGTGGTCACTAACTGACAATCCTGAAATTTCCGTTTACAGAAAACAAGCCCAAGAAAGAGTTGATTCAAGTTCTTATCCAGAGAGGCTATGAATCTGATCCAGTGAAGGCTTGGAAGGAATCACAAAACAAGGTAATGCTTCAGTCATCCTCTCTAAATAGATCTGAACTGGCCCCTATCTCTGAAGCTTCATAATCCGTAGGAAGAAGCCCAAGTTGATTTTCAATTTGTAGGATTCAGGAGTTTGTGTGTCTGGTATGTCTGTGATAGGAAACAGAAGACAAGCAAAAATGCAGTCTCTTGTTCAGGAGGCACTGAGACCTCGTAAGTTGGGTTTGAGTCTGTCAGGTCAAGTCCTTTTGCCACAGCACTTTCTGCTCTTCCGTAAGGGTTTCCTTCCTCCCGTGGAACACAGTTGTGTGAAGATGACCGTTTTAAGTAGCCTGAGGAGAGAATCTGGGCTATCAGGGTGGAGAGGCCAGATAGAGTAGAGCAAAAGAGATCTGGAGAATTGTTTTTGCAGACGGATTCCTCTGTGCGATAGCAGCTGAGGCTTTAAGAAGCATAACTTTATCTATTTCTGAATTGTTCAAGAAGAGTCTAGGACACCATAAGCACATGGAGCACCTGTAATGCAGTCCAAATCTGATCAATAGCCCTGCCCTTGTATGTCAGTATATTTGTTGACAATGTTTGTTTTAAATCCACGTTCAGGAAGAAGAGGAGGAGGAGGAGGAGGAGGACAGTGAGAAAGAATCAGCTGCAGCTAGAGGACCAGACTTCAACTATCTGCTGAACATGCCCCTTTGGTATCTGACTAAAGAGAAGAAAGATGAGCTCTGTAAGCAAAGAGATACCAAAGTATGTTCCTTCCTCTTCTTATAAAAGCATTGTTATATAATTTTTTTTTTTGTGATGGTGGATTAAAATACGTGACTAATGATTATCAACTGCAATTCCCTTTAGGAAAAGGAGCTGGAAAACCTTAAGTGCAAGAGTCCCTCTGATCTGTGGAAGGAAGACCTTGCTGTCTTTGTTGAAGAGCTTGATGTATGTCAATGTTCAGTGCATATGACCGACTCCCTCGTAGTCTTATCCACTAGCAATTTATTGACTTTTTTGCACTCACTGAGGACAATGGAAGCTTTCTTCACCTTCCTGGCTTGGATAGGAGTAGCACTGCTTTGGGCCAGGGAGTCAAAACACCAAGGTGGCCGTTGGAAGGTGGTCAATTACCAGTCTGAGAGGTGAAGAGGAGTTTTAGGAGGGATTGAGAGAAAACCAATGTTAGCATATAGTCTGAGGGAATGTAGATAAAAGGGTTTTTTGGACACTGAGAAGGTGAGGGAGGAGGTACTGAACAGAGCCTAAACTGGGCAGGTGTCTGTGCGCCGTCACAGCTGGTCACTGCCTGTGTCTCTTCTCACTCCTCACATAACTGAACCACAGCTCTAGCTTAAATCATTGCTTGAAAACGTACAAATCTGTAGCAGAGTGGGAAGCTTAATTTAAACTGATGGTAGGAAATCTATCAGCAAGTATAGAGTGCTTTACTGCGAGGGCTGTGATGGGGGGGGTGTTTCAGCAGTAAATTGTTTCTTTTGTATCATGGTTGTATTATTTTACGCTCACCTCTGCAGGCAGTGGAAGCCAAGCAAACTCAGGATGAGATGGCAGGGTTTGTTGGTAAACCTTTAAAGGGGAAAGGAGGGAAAACCAAGGTGAAGAAGGCGCAACTGACAGAAGTAATGCCCTCACCTCATGGCATAAGGGTTGTTCCTCGGATAACCGCAGAGATGAAGGCAGAGGCAGAGAAGAGAACTAAAAAGAAAATAAAGGTAAAAAAATGCTTAATCTTTCTTTACATCCTCTTCAATACCGTCCTAAAGAAATGCAAGTTCTTGTTAGCTGAACCTGCCCTGATGAAGCAGCTATTCAGGGAGAGGGACAGAATCTTAGGACATGGGGAGCACTTGGAATGGAGCACAGTGTAAAGGAGAACAGATTCACTAATGTATCAGGAGGTGGCTTAGAGGGAAATATTTTGCAAGAGCATATATCAATGTCAGAGATGGGTTGGTAGCTTAGAAATTAAAAAGCAGATGCAAGTCAGGCTGTTCTAGGTGTCTTGGGGATTTTATAAACCCTCTAGCAGGCAGAAGGTACAGCTAGTAAATTCACTTCTCTAGAACAGCCTTTGCATTTCCAGTAATGCTTTCAGCCACTTCATGCCATTATTGTTCTCGGTATCAAGGAGATAAAGGAGAATTAACTTTTATAGGGCTAGTTGAAATTATGCCATTCAGCCATTTGCAACATAGAAAATTAAAATATCCCCTCACCTGTTTTGACCTGTAAGCCGGACATACTGCTCCTTTCCTACAGATGGTTCCATCTAACAGTTTTCCAAATAACTTGCACTGTTGTTTTTAACCCGCCCTGTTCAATTCTGCATCCTCAACACACCCTAGAGCTGTACCATCAGCACACAAAGGCAGTCCCAAAGCGCTCTCAGGAGTGGGGACAAAGTTCCTGTTTTTGTTAATGTTGGATTTAGCGTTTTTAAGTCACCTGATCTGGGGACAGATCATGTCTGATTTAGTTGGCTGTCATCAATTTTACAGGCAGTTTGTTTCACAAACTCAGATTTCTTGTACCACTAACTTTCATACCTCTAAAATAAGCAGCTCCTTTCTACACTACTCTGTGTGCCTCTTCTAATGGTGTGACCTGACTCACTATCTATTTGATATCTGCTTGTATCTTCAGAGTGAAAAAAATGAATTTGATGAGAATCAAGAAGAAAACGCATCAGGAGACAAAAAGCCTATAAGCCTTAAGCAGAGATTAGCGCAGAAGCTTAATACTGAGCCAGGTAAATGCTTTTATGTGTTATTCCATCAATGGAAAGTGAGGGGAAGGGTTGTAAACTTGGTTATCTGACCTCTTCCTGAAGGTGACGAGTAACATCTAGGATCAGTATTGTTGGAAAAACTAGATGAGAGAGAAAGTGATCCTGGATAACAGTCAAGCAGGATAGATTGCTATTTCTCCTCGATGTTTAAACCAGATTCCTCTGAATTTAGTGCTGTATTTCTAACTTGAGCTTGAACTGCTGAGCCTGAAGTACACATGGAAGTTTGCTGGACCATCCTGCCTCCCAATATTTTTCAGGTGCTAAGAGACAGGCCACTCTACCATTTAAGCCATTAAAGAAAATGAAGAAACGAAACCCTTGGTCTGACTCAGGGTCTGATTCAGAGTCTGATTTTGAAGTGCCTCCTCAAAGAGAGAGAGTGATTCGCCAAGCGGCAGGTGAGTGGCGACCCAAATGCAGAAGAGCAGCAATCTGTGGAGGAGAAAATTGAACAGACTATTTAAAGAACTCCCAGAGTCTGACAGCTCGGGCAGAAATAATTTTTGAGAGGCTTATTTATTTTACTGTATATAACAACTAAATATTTCTACCATTTGGGCAGATTTTCACAATGCTTTTCAAGGAAAAGCAGAAATGGGCAACTAGAGAAATAAGGTTATTGGTTTTAATTACTCAACTGTCTTGGCAAATCAAATGTGTTGTTGGCAAGCAAGCCCAGGATACACACTTGTGATTTGGAGTCTTCTCGCTGGCAGTCTCTGTATCTGCTTGTTTTTATTCAGATCTTTATTTTTTAATAACTGCAGCTGAAATATTGAAAAAGAAACTGAGCTGCATATTGCCAAATGTGTAAAATAATACATCTGTGTCATTTCGTCAGCCAAAGTCAAGACTATAATCAGTTCGGACTCGGATGCAAATCTCTCCAGCTCAGATGAGGAGCCTGAATTTCAGATCGACAGTGAAGGCAACACTGAATCCGATACCAGCTCCAAAGAAAAACCTGTTCCCAAGCCCAGAGCTGCTCCAAAGTGAGTATTTTTCCACACAGGCACTGGAAATTAGGTGTGCTTCTAGTGTCAATGCTCTATAGAAATCAATAGATCTTTTTCTTCAAGGCACCTATTTAGTGCATCGTGTGTTGAAAAAATACTTGGGGTTTTGTATTCTAGGGGAACCACTGAAAAAGCAGCTAAAGCTCCCAAGCAAAAGCCAGAGCAAAGCGCTGTCCCTGGTGAGTATAAGACCACCTAAACCCTGTTGATTTTCCTAGAATCCCAGGAGGAGCGCACTGGGCATCCTGGTCAGTGCCGAATGCTGACAAAGGCAGACGTTAGTCTCAAGGTCTCGCAAAGAAGCTCTGATGCTCGGGTACAGGCTGGTTTCGGTGCACCAGACTTTTTTTGTCTGTTTCTAACTTGAATTTGTGATTAATCCAGATTTAACAGTTGTTCTTTTTATAAAGTGGATCGAAATTCTCCTGCTCTAATGTTTATAGCCAGAGTAGATAATTTGGCTATTTCAAACTTTCTGCTTTCTTTATCCAGTTCAAGCCCAAGATGTCGCTAATGAAAACGTGAGTCAAGCTCCTGCAGCTCCTTCTGTCCCTGTGCCTCGCAGTAAGGCCGTATCTAAGAAACCTGCTGCAGCTAAGAAGCCCAGTGCCACTAAGGGTAAGGCGAAGTTTAGAAAGATCATTTTTAGATAAAAATTATTATTCCTGTGGGAAACAAGTCCGAGTGATTTTGCTGGGCGTTCAGAGGCCTGAATAACTTGAGTTTTCATTTCAGAAAAGATCGGAGGTCTGTGGCAAAGGTTGTCTGGTTGTTGTCGTTTTTAAAGAGGTTTGTTTCCAAACATATCATGTTCTAGTTCATGTCAGACATGCTTGAAGGGAGTGAGTTTTAGTTTGGGAACAGGAAAAGTGAATGCTTCCTACAGTGCTATGTAATACTTGGCAGGAATGATCCGAGTGGAATTTGTGTCTTGCAGTCAATGTTCTACTTCATGTCTTTGGGGGAAGAAAGCTACTTGGTCGTTTGCTTCCCAGGAAATAGAAAAGCGTCTTTGGGGTAGCTTGATCTATTTAGTGCTAGCTCGACCTCATAAATCTGTGGCATTTGACTCAGGTTTTTTAAAGTTAACTGCCCAGAGCCTTTGTCAAACTTTGAAAGATGTTCCGCATATTCCATCACTAGCTGGTTTCCATCCCAGCAGTGAAGTAGTCTGTTACTTCACGGCAAAATAGCCGTTTCTTCCACTTCTAAATTGAGAAAGCCTATTATCATTCAGGAATGGCCGCCTCATTTCAGCTTAACTTGGAGACATGCTTCGAGATGCTGTTAAAATATGCCAAAATATAGGTAAGCAAGAACTCCACAAGTAACTGTTCAGTATAGATGGTAAATTCATTCCTTCCCTGGGCAAAAGTTTCGAAGGTACAAGCTTGGTTACGCAGCCTTGAGAGTTCGGGACTTTTCAATCAGAAATAGTCTGTAAATTGCTTTGGGTACGTTTTAAATGTAGTGGAACTGAGCAGACAAACAACCTCATTTCTCATAATCTTGGTAAAGAGCAATCTTTCTAGAAAACCGTGTTTCAAAATGAGACGACCCGTGCGCTGACCTCGCAGCGTAGTGCAGAGCCATATTTGTGTTGGAAGTAATTCACAGACCGCGCATGAGAAGAGAGGCAGCAAAACAAGGGTTTAAACGCCGAGTTCTGTTTCAGATAACCAGCCGTCCATCATGGATGTTCTGGCCAAGAGCAAGGCTGCACCCAAAGCCAGCAAGGCTGCGGGGAAGGAGGGACCCCCGGATGCTGAGGCTGGAGGAGCGGGTGACAAGAAGCCCGGCCAGGCCAAGGGGCGGAAGGTCGTCAAAAGGCAGCCAAGCTCTTTGGATTCGGATTCAGATTCCAATTTCGGCGTGAAGCCTTCCAAATCAGTTGCAGCAAAGGTTTGTACTCTGCGACCCGTCGGTGCCGAGGGGGTACCGCGGAGCGCGGTGTCGGTTGTTCCGGCAAACGAAGCCTGGTAGGGGCAGAGCCTCCTGTGCGCCGCCGTCCTCACTGCTGGGTGTGGGGAAGAGGGGTCAGGCACACGTATCGATCCCAGATTGTTGGTTTGGTCTCATCAGCCCGAACAACCACCTTACCCGTGTCACAGCAGTGCGTTTTGTGCTAATGGGGTGTTCCCTGTTTATGCTGAAATTCATGATTCACTTCTTGACTATGCTTTCCCTCCAGAAATCCAAGCTGGAAGACGACGATAGCTTTACTGTTGATTCAACTGCTCTTGCGGACAGCCCCATCGCAGCCGTGCCCCGCACCAGGCCTGGACGTCTCAAAAAGCCCGTCCAGTACTTGGAGGAGTCTGATGAGGACGATATGTTTTGAATTTTTATGGAGATTTTAAACTGCTGATCCAAACTGATTACAAACTAGCCGTCAGCAGAGCTCTTGAGAAGCTGTCACCAAAGAACAGCATCTCAGGCTGAGAAATCTTTCCACTTGAATTTAAGCTAGTCCCAAAATGTTTGTTACAAGTGAATACAGCTCTATTTTTCTATGTTTTAAGTCAGTTAGATTTGTTTAAACAGGAACAGCCCCCCCTTTCTCGTGAGCGCTAGAGCCATGAGCCCAGCTAGCGCTGATGCACTTCCCTTTTACCCGTTAGCTAGCTGGAATCTTTTGACACTTTGTGGTCATTTTAATGTTCACATAGACTTTAGGACGTATCAAATTCTTTAAAATACCCTTCCTCTTTAGATATCTTAAAAAATAATAAAATGTAATAATAAGCTTTTAATTCCACAAGCGTAGAGACACGAGGCGCAGGCATTTAGAGCTCCGTGCTCATGTTTTCCTTTCTCGTTTGCAGCCCTTTGTGTCTGTGCAAGCCCCGGTTGCTCAACCTCTGCCACGTTGAGTTTTAGCCTTTGGGTTTTTAAATTCAGATTTAGGAATGGAGGTTTGTGGAGACTTGTCTCCACGCTGTGCTCAGTGTTGGCAGTTTTATCCTCTGTCTGGCTGCCAAGAAACCCCGTGTTCAGCTAGTTCAGCCCAGAGGTCATCTTCAGGTAAGAGGTGCTTGTGGCTGCCGATGCCTTGTGCTGTTGAAGAGCTAAATGGGTGTCTGCGGTGCCAGCGGGGTGAGACAGGCTCTCGGAGAGGACGACGGAGGCAGGACAGACATTCCCCGTCCAAGGCTTGTTGACCTGTCGGGGGGAAGCCGGTTGGTTATTCCAACGCACGTGTTGGAAAGCAGCGGGTTCCCCTGCGCTGAGCTCCGCTGCCGCACTTGGTACTGGGAAAGGCTGTTGTGCGGAGCGGCTGCTCGGCAGCACAAAGCTTCTGCCTGTTCCTGGGGACAAAACTTCCCCTTGAGGCTTTCCTGCGCTCGGCTGCAGGAAGGGTGCAGTCCCCTACGAGGTGAGGGCTGTTTGTCACCTCAGCGCCGCAGGGTGGTCACACCTTCCAGCGCTCAGGTTCCTCAGCAGCAGCAGCCGGGAAGCCTCATCTTCCCCTTCCCTTTAAGAAAGAAGTACTTCACTGGAGTATTTCTCTAGCCGGGTTGTGCCGTTCATAGAGCCATTTCCATAGCACTGAGGGATATTCCTTGACTGTCTATGTAAATATTTTCTATGTGTTTCTTCTTGTCCTGATTTCTGTCCTTTTTTAATATTTATGGAATAAAAGTGGTTTTACTCAAGCTTTCTTCAATAAAAAGGAGTTGTCCTCATCTGCCTGCCTGTTCCCCTAGTTTTCCCTTGCGCCGGCTCTCCAGAGCTGTGCCTCATCTTTGTTTGCGCTGAGTACTTGAAGCTCAGACTTTCTCAGGAGCAAGAGGCCATCGGCTCCCACCCTCTGCTGCCAAGACTGGTCTTAATTGGGTCATCTCCATTGTCTAATCACGCTCGTTATTTCTGAAGGCATTTCCAGTGCTGATTTAGCCAATTTTGGCATTGTTATGGAAATAACCACTGCAGAGCTTGTGCCAAGCCCTCTGCTCTGCCATTGCTTTGTGATGGTGGAGCAGAGGGCTTGGCACAAGCTCTGGTAGATGGTCACCATGGCCAAGGAAAGTGTTGGGGAAGAGCTGCGCCGGATGGAAGGAGCTGTAGGACCCTCAACCCTTGTAGAGATGGTCTACTCGAATGGCCTGCCTCTTCTTCCCCCTTCGGCACCTGCGGTGGGGAGCTGGTGCTTCATCACTCGGCTGGAGGAACCCCGTGGCATCAGCTGGAAGTCCCTCAGCTGGTTGTGGGTGGGAGTGGGTCACCACTTACTGTCCCCAAGTCCTGCACCCTGCCTGAGGCAATGCCGGGACTGTTTCCCTGCCAGTTCCCCACCACTGAGACCGTGAGCTTTGCAAAAAACGCTGGCCAGACCCGCTACCTCGGCTCCTCTGCTGAGGTTCCCAAATTCCCGAGAACACCCTCGTGGCACTCGGTGTCTGCCCCAGGTTCCGCTTCTGTTGGCGTAGGTGAGTGTGGGCTGAAGTTTCTGAGGTGCTCAGTGCTCACAGGTGGAAGAGTTTTTACTCTGGAGTGATGGTTGGTGCTGAGCCGCCTCTCTGGGTGGGGGTTGCACCCCGGGGGCTGCGCCTGTCTGCCAGGGGCACGCGGCTGGCTCTGCTCTGGCTGTGCCTGGCAGAAATGGGGGTTCGTGTGCGGTATGCCCACAGCAGGAGGGACCGGGGGCACTAATGAAGCCCTGGGAGATGAGCTGCAATGTCCCGCATCTCTGCAGATGGGTGCTCAGCACCCCCGGGCCCCCAGAGCATCGTGCACATGAATGAAGGGTGGTGCAGGGTTGGGGCAGGTCTGCTGTCGTGCTGGCCAGTGTGGGGAGCTGGCGGTGGCACTTGGGGACGAGCAGGACCCAGCCGTGACACCCACCTTCCCCCATGTCCCAGGCTGGTGATTCACTGCACACGGGGAGCCGTGCGGCTGCAGGACTGACTGGTAAAACCCGGGGCCCCCCGTCCCCCGCCAGCCACGGTGCGGCGGTGGGGTGCAGGCGCTATCAGTGCCACCGAGGTGCTTCGCTGGAACCCAGTCAAGTGTGGAAAGCGCTGTCAGATTTTCCACTGCCGGGCTCTGGAGAGCGTCTCCGGCGCGTCCCCGCCGAGGGGCCGAGCTATTTACGGCTCTCCTTGCTGCAAGCGCGCACGGAGAATCAGTTGTCACGACTCGCACAGCAAATGGCGAGGCCACGGCCGCGCCGCACGAGCTGCTCCGGGCTGGCTGCGGAGCTGCTCCCGTAACCCCAGCATCACCCCAAATGTATATATAGAGCTGTGTGTGCATGAACACACCCCCCACCACCACCACAGAGTGCACCAGTTTCTGTACTGGGATTTTCTCCATCACAAAATCTCCCTGACTGGGGCCTTGTGGGACGCTGAGCACTGCTGGAGGGGGGCACTGAGCTGTGGGGCATCAGGCACCAACCCACCGCGGGCATCGCACGTCCCCCGAGGGGTGAGGAGGGCCTGAGGGCGACCCGTGTCGGCCAGGGCGCTGCTGCCGTTGCCCGAAAGGGGATCTGAGGCACAGGCGAAGGCCATCGGCACTCGCCCTGGCCAGGCAGGCGCTGGTGGGAGCGCTGGCCGTGCCATGGAGGATTTCTCGCAGAGCATCGCAGCACTTCAAAAAGCAGCTGCCCGGCAGCACGGTGCGGCTCCGTCTGCCGGCACACGCCAGAGCCGGGGGCCATGGGACCATCCCTGGCCCCGACAGCCCGGGGACAGTGTCAGGGAGCCGGAGGGCTGGTACCAGCCCTGAGCGGCCCCCGGGCGCAGCCCCCAGCCCGCGGGGAGAGCCCGGTCCCGCCGTCCTGGCACGGTCGAATGCGGCCGATGCTCCCGGGCTCTGCCGGGGCCAGGGAGGCGATGCCAGTGCTGGGGGGGTCTTTCGGGGGCTGAGTGCTGTCTTGGTACCCCCCCGGCCCTGGGGGTTTGGGCAGGCCAAGGCACGGCGGCATTTCTGCATGGGGGGGCTGCTGCCCCCTGCACCAACCTGCGCCCCGGGCAGCCGCTGGCCCCGGGGCAGCGCTTGTCCTTGAGCCCCCACACACACCACCCCTACCCCACCACCCCCCCGGCAGATCCGAGCCCTTCCCTCCCCGCTGGGCGCCCCCGCGGCTGCTCTGTCTCTTTAAAAGGACTCCAGGCGTGGCTGTGGGACTGTCATCCCATCCCAACCGGACAAGGGACCGGACAGTCCCGGACAGCCCTGGACAGCCGGCGCCAGCCGCACTGGCACACCGTGGACCGCAGCCTCCGCAGGTACGGGGGCTGACCCTGCCGGGCTGTGGGGGGCTCGAGGGGTCTGGGGGGGACAGGGGATGGGGACCCTGCTAGTCCTGCCCCAGCTGGTGTCCTCGGACCCATCGCTGGGGGAGCGAGTCCTCGGGCACAGCCGATGCATGGGGACACTCCTGAGAGAGGGGACAGTGCGATGCAGTTGGGTNCGAGAGGGGACGGTGTGATGCAGTTGGGTTTGGCATGGAGGGCAGTGAGCTGGAGGGGCCGTGCTGCCCGCTGGGGTCCATCCTCACGGGCACAGCATCTCCCCCAGCGCTGACCCCGCTCCCGCAGCGCCGCCATGGGCGAGTGGGGCTTCCTGAGCTCGCTGCTGGACGCGGTGCAGGAGCACTCGCCCATGGTGGGGCGGTTCTGGCTGGTGGTGATGCTCCTCTTCCGCATCCTGGTCCTGGCCACCGTGGGCAGCGACGTCTTCGAGGATGAGCAGGAGGAGTTCGTCTGCAACACGCAGCAGCCGGGCTGCAAACCCGTGTGCTACGACGCCGCCTTCCCCATCTCCCACTATCGCTTCCTCGTCTTCCACGTCGTCGTGCTCTCGGCTCCCGCCGCACTCTTCGTCATCTTCGCCGTGCACCAGGCGGCCAAGCAGGGGCACGGGGGGGCCCCCGGCCAGCGCGCCCGCCGCCTCCAGCCCTTCTACGTGGGCAGCGTGGTGGCACGCATCGCGGCTGAGCTGGGCTTCCTGCTGGGGCAGGCGCTGCTCTACGGCTTCAGGGTGCAGCCGCTCTTCGTCTGCCGCCGCCGGCCCTGCCCGCACCGCGTCGACTGCTTCGTCTCCCGCCCCACCGAGAAAACCGTCTTCATCCATTTCTACTTTGTAGTGGGGCTGGTCTCGGCGCTGCTCAGCCTGGCCGAGCTCGCCCACCTCCTGCGCAAGGGCCCCCCGCCCCGGGCTGGGTGCTGCCACCGGCCGCAGGAGCGGGGACCGGCCCCCGGGCAGCCGGCGGGGGCCACAGAGGAGCTCTGCCGCCCCAATGCGTCCCCGCCACGGGGGGACNAGCATCGCTGGCACGAGCTGTGGCCGTTCTCAGCCCAGCCGGTTGCAGCTCACCCTGCCCCAGGCCTCGCCGTGCCGGGGCAGCAGTGCCGTGCCGTGCCGTGCCGTGCCATGCCCCCAGTTCCTGTTGTGGGTGGTGGATGGGCCTCACCCGGCAGCTGCTGGAAAAAAAATATGGACAAAAGGAAGACAAACAGGTCCCATCCCTGCGCGGTGGTGGGGACGCCCCTGACCCCCACTGCCCCCCCAGCCCGGCACAGGGCGTGGGGGAGGGTAGGGCTGTCCCCACACCCTGTGCTGGGGGTGTCACGAGTGCATTGGTGCTCTGTGGGGCAGGACTGGCCCCTGGCGCAGGGGATGCAGCATGCGGGCTGGGAAGGGCAGAGCTTTGGGGGTGCTGGGGGGGGGCCCCAAAGGGCTCTGCCTCAGCCCGGCCTCTGGGGACAGCCAGAGCCAGGGAGGGCAAATGGGGGGGGGCAGTAGGGAGTGGGTGTCGCAGAGTACCCCCCGGCAATGAAGAACCCCACCCCACCCCCCACCCCCAGG
>RSEF01000027.1:3904933-3921621 GCA_003993805.1 Himantopus leucocephalus
TGTGCATTTTTAGGTCCCTTGGCCTCGGGGGCTGCCCCTTTTTGGGGGGGGAAAAATCCCCCCCCAATGGCTAAATTACAAAATTGGCTATTTCCAGGAGGGATTTTGCGGCTTATTGCCGGTTTTCCCACTCCGGGGAGCGCAGCGCACCCGCCGCGCTACGGCGCTATTGGGGGGGGAGGCACCGCTCCCCCTCCCCGCGGGGGAGGGGGCGTGGCTCCGCCGGGCACCGCCCCCTTTGGTGCGCGCCGGCGCGGCTGCCATTGGCTGTGCGGGCGGTGACGCGCGGGGACTGCGGTTGTTCCGCGGGACCGCCCCGCGGCTCCGTTTGCGTCGCCTTAAAGGGGCCGCGCTGGCGCCAGCCCCGGCAGCGGCGCCGGCCCCGCCGCACCGCACCGCGCTCCGCAGCCGCCGGTGCCCGGTTCACCGCNCGACACCCCCCGGCTGCCTGCGCACCCACCGGCACCGGGGCGAACCGGGCGCTGCCGGGAGGTTCCCACCCGGTAAGGAGGCTCCGGGGGCCGATCAAGCGTGAGTCTGCACCGGGGGGCGGCCGGTACCGGGAGGTGCCGACCCGGCAGGAGGCTCCGAGGACCGGTGCGCCGGCTGTCGGCACCGGGAGATGTCGATCCGCTACGGCTGGTGCCGGTACCGGGAGGTACCCGCCCGGTGGGGGTCTCCGCTGACCGGGGGAGTCCGGTGCCGGTACCGGGAGGTGCCGATCCGGTAGGACCCCGCGGGGACCGGGGAGGCTGGTGCCGGCACCGGAGGGTCCCCACCCCGTTGGAGTCTCGGGGGACCGGTGCGGCTGGTGCCGGTACCGGGAGGTGCCGAGCGATGGTGCATGAGTCAGCCCCGTTGCGGCTGTCGCCGGTACCGGGAGGACCCGAGGAGCGGCCGCGCGTGAGTCGGCACCGTTCCCACTCCCCGGGCAGCGGGCTGGGGGTTTGCCGGTACCGGAGCCGGAGCAGCCGCCGCTGTCAGTGCCGGCACCGCCGACCGCAGGGAGCTGACACCGGGCTGGTACCGGTACCGGTGTCCCGGAGGACGAGAGGCCGTGGGATGCGTGTGCCCGCTGCCGGCACCGCGGCGAGAGGGGATCCGGGATGCGCTTTTGGACTCCCGCAAACCAACCGCCAATCCGGCACCCATGGCCTGCCAGCCGCGGCATTTTGGGGCCAAAACCACCTGTTTTAGGGTTTTTATGGTGGTGGTGTAGAGCTGAGAGCTCCGGCCGCGGCGGGAGCCCGTGGCTGCGGTAACGCCGCGGCGCCTTGGCGGGTGGCAGGAAAAATAAACACCATTAAAAAAAAAAAAAAAANAACATCCCCAATAACCCGAAGTGACCGACCGCGGCGTCGCGGCTGTGAGAAGGTGTTCCCGCTCCCTCTCAGCCGTGCCTGGGGGGGTTTGGGGGGGGAAGCGGGAGCCGTGGGGCAGGAGAAGGGGCGAGGTGACGCCTCGGCATGTGGAGGGGGTCGGGGACCCCTCCGAGCTCCGCTGGCCGGTGATTTATTATTAATTTTCTCCTTTGCTTCTGCTTCGGGAGCTGTGGCGCTGGCCAGGGATGGGAGCGGGTCGGGTTTTATTCCGGGAGGGGTGACATCGTCTCATCATCCCGATGAAGTGCCGGAGAGGGAGGTTTCCCCCCCCCCTCTTTGGTTTTGGGGCAGCAGGACGCCGTCCTCTTGGTTTGCCCTTAATACCATCCCAAGGGGTGGGCGAACATGTTTGCCGAAGGTCAGTGGTTGGGTTTTGAGTTAAAATTAGAAAAAATACATGTTGGACACACCAGAAACATCAACCTTTTTTTTTTAGGGTTAAAAATGTTAAAAATAGGCAAGAGCAGAGTCCGCCAGGGGGTTAAACCCGCGCAGAGCCTGCGACTGCAATTGGGAAATGCCCCCAAACCCCCTCATTTTTGGGGTTCAGCAGGTCCCGGCTCCGAAATCGGGTGCTGGTCCCCGTCCGGACTGCCGCGGGTGCCGTGGGGGCCGGTGTGGGGCCGGATCCCGCGGCGGAGAGCGGGTGCGTAGCGCTGCTCTTCGCTTGTCCTGCGCTGAACCCGTTCTCGGCGTTAAGCCCAGAGCTGATCTGCGGAGATAACGAGGGCGGCGAATATTGCTGGGCTCCAGCCTTTGCTCCCTGGGCCTCTTCGGGGCGGAAAGATCCCGGGCATGGCAGGAGGTACCGCCAGAGGGGAAAAAAACAGAGATTTTGGGGATAAACTACCTTGGGAAACAGCTCGCGCGGTGAGCGCAGCAGCTCGCCGCTGTTACCAGGTGTATTTTGACCCTCATCCCAAATTCAGTTTGTTTAAGTCTTTACGGTTGACGCGAACGCTGAGGAAATATCCTGTTTTATTTTCTGTTTCGACAGTCAGGCTTCGCCTAACGTTAGGAAGCGCGGCCGCTTTTCCTTTCTTTTGGAGGGAGTCCCTTTTTGGCAGGAGGTGGACGGACGCGCTCCCGGGAAGCAGCCGCCGGGTGAGTCATCTCAGCGCAGAAATAGCTCTGCTGAGAGCGCTGACACCGTCCTGCGGGGATTTCGCTGCTCCTGCCTGGATTTAACGGGGTAACTCAGGGCTGGGAGATTCGCTAAGTATTTTTTTCGGTTTTGTTTTTTCCTCTCCGCTCCCCTCCTGCGCGGGGCAGAGTCGGGGTCGGAGGTGGGTTCTGCCGGAGCCCAGAGGATGAGCGTTGGGCTATAAAGAGTCCCTCCTAACGCTGCCACCTCCCTTTTCTGTATCGCGAGGGGAAAACAGCGCTTAGGGGAAGGATGTCATTCCCCCAACAGCCCCCCCCCCGAGGCCGGTGGGTGGTGAGAAGTCCCATCCCGGACCTTTATTCGCTAAATAACGCTGGCTTACATTTTAATTTCTCCTTTGCCGTAAAAGCGATGTGCGTTTTGGTAACAGTTAATAGGAGCGTTGGGGACGGCCGAGAGCAGGCGGCGGCTCTCGCAGAAGCCTGGCAGGGATGCTCCTGCCGGTAGACTTCACGGATTATTGTTTTCCTTAGAAATCCTTTAAAAAAAAGACGGTCCGGTGGCCTCTCGTCTCCCCCGCGATGGGGAGAGCGCTTGGCTCGGAGCCCCGGGGCTGGGGGGGGGACTCTGGGCAGCGGCGGTGGCAGCGCCGGGGACACCGGGGCAAGGAGCCCGGTAGAGGAACTGATTTTGTTTTCCAGCTCTTTTCCAGCTGGATTTGTTCCCCGTTGGGGCTATTGGTGGCTGCGGTGCTTCGGGGAGAGCGAAGGGATCCCGGGGAGGTGGGGAGGGAAGGGAAGAGCTCACAGGGAGCTCTGCGGGGGACAAATTAGGGTGAGATCGGGGTGTGTGGGGGGGGCTGATGCCGCTTCCGACCTCGTGCTGGTCAGCTCTGGAAGGAGGCACAGCTAAAAAGAGTCAAAAAAGGAGCAAACTGGCTTTTCCCCAGCCCGTCGGTCAGTTTTTTACGTGCGTAACAGAGCGTTAATCGAGGAGGGGTGGCTGAAGGGAAGGGTTTTGGGGAACCTCTCCTGAAAAGCACTGAAGGGACCGTAAATTGCGTGGAGGTTGGTGCTCAGGGCTGCGTTTGACCCGATCTGCCCGAAATTCAAGACGTGTGCTGGCCGCCTTTCCTCTCTTGCAAAAGGTGAAACCCCTGGGCCCAGCAGAGCTTTTTTTTGGGGGCGGGGTGTTGGGTTATCTCCCCATGTCCACGCTGTCCCTTTCAGCTGCCCCTAATGGTGTCCGCGGGGATGACCAACCGCTCCGGGGCTCCTTCCCTCTGCCGCTGCGTCGGTACCGCAACGGCTCCTTAAGGCTCAGACCCAAATTATTTTCTCGCCGCTGGCAGCTCTTTAGAACGTAACGACAAAAATTACAATTACTCTTTCTTTCATGTTTAATTTAATTTTTTTTTTTTTTCTATTTCTCTTGGTTTGGACCGGAAAATCCTGGCGGCTAATCCCGCTCCCGGGCTGGCCGTAGCGTTATTTGGCGTCAAACGCCGTCTGTAAATAAACATGGGCTTTTGATGGATGCTTCTGCAAAGAACTAACCCGTGTTTGGTTTGAAGGTTTCAGAAAAAGTCGCTTTTACAAGATTTCAACCCGGGCTTTAATTTTGAGTCGCACTTGCGGTTTATTATTTTAGCAGAGTCATGAATCGCGTTTGTGCCCAAAATAGTTTGACGCCGGGCTTCAAACCAGACAAATCCCCCACAAATCACCTTCAGCTGCAAAACTCTTCCTGTTGTCATGCCGATGACAAAAAAAAACCCACCAACCCCATTGTAATCCTCCTGGCCCCAGCCAAGCCGAGCTACTGGTGCCCAGTTAAAACTCCCCGTCTCCCAGTGTGTTATTCCTCCCGCGAACCATCCCGCTGAGTTTCCAGCCGGGTTTGGCTGCGAGGTTGGGTTTTTTTGAGGTTTCCCATCGCTGTGTTTTCATCGCTGCGGACCACAAGAGGTCGGCAAAAAATCAGGAGACGTAACCTGGGCTCTGCCTTCGCTCCGGGGCAGCAGATTGGCACATCCTCCCCGGCGCTGCCGGGGCGCCCGCTTTCATTCCGGGATAATTACTCCATTGAAAGCAACACCCCAAACTAATTATACTGGAAGAAAATCAGGGCGATTTTGGAAGAGGGAGCGCGTTGCCGGGGGTTATTGCCGAGCCGTCCTGCTGGCTGCTTTCACGTGCGGCAAAGCCCGGGCGCTCGGGGGAATTAAGAGGGATCAGAAGCATTAAACGGGCTCTGCCCGCTCGCCCCGCTCTCCGGAGACTCCTTTAATTCCTGCGCTCCTGGTACGAAAGGTCCCGAGCTTGGGAGTTCGCTGCAGGACGGAGAGCCCGGCCGTGCCCGTGCCCGCTTGGTGCCGTACCCAAAGGTGGCAAACCAGGGGGGAGGGGGGGAAAAAACCCAAACCATTAACCCAACTCTCCCCTTTCTTTGTGGTTTGCAGCCCGGCGAGCCCTAAGCGCTGCCGTCGGCCACGCGCTGCCCGCAGAGTGATGGTCTGAAAATGAAACGGTGCTGTGAGGGCGTTGGGCTGCCATGCCTGTTTAAGGTAAGTGCCATTCTCGCCCGGCTTTATCCTCTCTGAACGCGGCTGTCCCCTCTCTTCTCGGGGGACAGGGAGCGGGAAGCGGGTCCGTCCCCCGCCACGGCATCCTGCAACCCGCAGGCGGCACGGGAGCAGCCGGGAGGGGAGCGGGTGCTGCGGGGACCGCGGTGGCTTTAGCCGTGGGGAGGGGGTGGGCTGCGCCGGGGCTCGCCGGCTTTGCACCGCGTTGGCAAAGGGGGTTGGCTTCGGTTTCGGAGCGGGGCAGGAGGCGGCTCTGAGTTATCCCGGGTTTCTTGGGAGCCCGCCGTGCCTTCAGAGCCCGACCCAGGGGGGAAGCTGCACCCTGGCGATGGAGCAAAACTCAACCTGCGAAATGTTTTCCTCCGTCGGGAAGAGCCGAACTTGTCCCGGCAGCAGGGAGGGGTCTGCAGGGACACTGACCCCTTCCCGGAGGTGGGACAGGAGTAGGTTGGGGAGTAAAACCCCCTCCTCGAGGACCCTCCCTGCGCAAAACATCCCGAGGACGCTGTCCCCGCGTCCCTTGGGAGGACGCGTGCGGTGGTAGCTCGGCACAGCGACCGCCTTGATTGCGGAAACGGGATTAGCGGTGACAAAATGATCTCTTTATAGGCAGGATAAACGCCTTAGGGCCGGGGCTGAGGGATGTCAGCCGGGGATTAGCCTCCTTCCCCCCCACCCCGCAAGCCCAGCTGGGCTAATAAGCTGCCTGGGGGTAAGGTAGCCAAGGAGCATCGCTCTGCGGGGCCCGCAGCCTCCTGCTGCGGCGGTGGCCACCGTCGCTGTGCCGGGGCCGAAGCAAAGTGCCTTGAACTAAGAGCTGGGTGTTATCCTTCCGCCCCGCAGGGTGTTGGTATGGCCAGCTCCCGGCCTCCCAGGTACCTCCTCATCTTCGATTTCGATGAGACCATCATCAACGAGAACAGCGATGACTCCATCGTCCGGGCGGCGCCGGGACAGGCGCTTCCGGAGCACATCCGACAGACCTTCCGCGAGGGCTTCTACAACGAGTACATGCAGCGCGTCCTGGCGTACATGGGGGACCAGGGCGTCAAGATGGGGGACTTCAAGACTGTCTACGAGACCATCCCCCTGTCCCCTGGCATGCCAGACCTCTTCCAGTTCCTCTCCAAGAACCACGAGCTCTTTGAGATCATCCTCATCTCTGATGCCAACATGTTTGGCATCGAATGCAGTCTGAGGGCGGCCGGTTTCTACTCCCTCTTCCGTAAGATCTTCAGCAACCCGTCCGGCTTTGACAAGAGGGGGTACTTCACCTTGGGGCCCTACCACAGCCACAAGTGCCTTGACTGCCCGGCCAACATGTGCAAACGCAAAATCCTAACGGAGTACCTGGCGGAGAGAGCCCAGGAGGAGGTGGAGTTCGAGAGGGTCTTCTACGTGGGAGATGGTGCCAATGACTTCTGCCCTTCCGTGACTTTGACTTCAGCTGATGTGGCTTTCCCGCGGAAGGGTTACCCCATGCACCGCATGACCCAAGAGATGGAGAAGAAACAGCCTGGAGCCTTCCAGGCCACTGTCGTCCCCTGGGAGTCGGCTGCAGAGGTCGCCCGCTATCTCCAGGAGGTCCTCAAGAAGAAGTGTTGAGGATGGCTCAGAAGAGACTTGCGCACTGTAAGCGGCTGGGAAAGGAGAAGCCTGGAGAGGGGGTGACACCCCATACCCCACCTTCGTTCGGCACTGCTCGCTCGGCCCCCGCTCCTGGGTTGCGTTCCTGCCTTTCCTCTCCGAGCTCCTTGCTCCCCGGTGATTAAAGCACTTTCTCTGGGTCCCCCCGTTCTCCTTCCCCCTGCCATGTTGAGATGAAGCCTTCTCTATGCAGCGGGGACGCCTGCTCCCGCGGGGCTCTTGGCCAACCCTAATGGTGGGGTTTTGTTGGTTTTGACTTCGCAAGAGCAATTCCTAAAGCTCAGAAGCTTCCCAGAAGCCGTCTCCCCGCGGGCTGGGCCCCGCACACGCTTCCTCCTGCCTTCATCCCCCCTCGCGCCTGCCCGACCTCCGCCGGCCACGCCGGGAGCAGCGTGCCGTTGCCTTGAACCCGGCGCTCGAGGGCTCCCCTGGCCTCTTCGCGAGGCCACTGGAAATTTAATCCGGGGAATTCGTGCTGCCCCGCGGCTCCCCAGGTTTGCCCTCCGCACCCCGCCTGGGCAGGGCAGCCCCCGGCTCAGCTGCCGTGGAGTCAATTGAGACTTTATTCGCTAAAAAACTTAACACGAGGAACAGGAAACCTTTCGGAAAAGGTGGTACCTTGGGGAAAAAAAAAACCCACCTCCTTTAGCCCATCCCTACCCGCTTGGCCAGGGCACGGGCACGGCCACCGCATCCCGCTGCGGGGAGGAGGACCTGCCCTCGCCTTCCGCTTCCATCCTCCGCTTCTGCTTCCAGGGCAAAACATCGCCGTGTCCCCGGGGCGGACAGGTTCCTCCTCGCCCCAAGCCATTACCGGTTGTCTCCTCGTGTTTGCTGGATCGCATCGAACCCCCTTTTACCCCAGGGAGGGGGTAATTTCCCTCCTGATCTGGTCGAGAGGTGCCGAACCTCCGAGGGCGGTGTGGTGCTGTAGCACTTCTGGCATTGGGTTCCCCGGAGGCCAACGTCCCCCCCCGGCCCCGTGCCCCCTTGTCCCGCTGCAGTATTAATTGCCCCTTCTAATTGCACTCTGCGGGGGGGACCTACAGTATTCGCTGCTCTCTGGTGTTGGCTTCTCCCGGATTTATCCGCAGCCTTACCGGCCCCGGAGGGTGGCTCGTAACCCCTCCAACGCGTAGAAACCCTGACGGCAAACCCGAGCAGTGAGGAAATAACCAAAGCAGCCCTGAGGTGTTCCTCCTCTATATTTTATTTTCCCTCTCTTTGTTCTTCCTCCTCCGGACCCTGTTCAACTGTGTGGAACTTAAAGCCATGGAATTAAAAAAAAAAAATAATAATACATATATATGTATATAGATACATATCTATATATTGCAGATACACAAGTTGTTTGTATCCAGGACATAAACCTGGGTGTGAAACGGCTCTCCGAGTTGCACGTACATGTTCTTTCTCTTCCTTGGGCTGGTGCAAGGCGGGGGACGGCGTTGGAGGGGGAGCAGCAGAGCGGAGCCAGGCTGCAAGCGATGCTCCTCTGCAGGGGACCCTCTGGGGACCCCTCTGGTGCAGGATTGGGCCCTGGCTCATCCCCCTCTGCGTCTGGAGCTGATGGGGACAGCAGGCAGGTTCCCCGGGGACACGGCTGGGTGCTGCTCTTCTTCGTGTCCCTGTGGGTGTTTGGGCATCTCCTGTTTCTGCGCTTTGGTCCTGCGCCGCCCTTGCTCCTCCCGCGGGGCCGAGAGCATCGCTGGGGTCAAACCTCAGCGTTTCCATGGGCTGCGACGGCCGCAGCGCCCCGGCGCTAAACCTTCCCGGCACCAGCCGCAGCCAGTGCCGCCGTCGTTAAAAACATAACGAAAGGATGGGAGTGAGGGCGGGCGGGGAGGGGGGAGATGCTCTCGGCGCTGGAGGCTGCCAGTGTGCGGCGGGTCCAGCGGTGGTACCCAGTCCGGCTGCCCACGCAGGGGCTGAGCGCTGCGCAACCCCAACTGTGCGAAGCTGACGGTCAAAGGCAAAGGACGCGGCCGAGCCGGGCGGGGGGGATGCGGGCTGGGGGGTGCGGGGGGTCGCCTGCCCCCGGCGCTCAGCAGGGCTCCACGTAATTGCCGGGGAAGAAACCCGCTTCCTCGCCCATGACACCCTCGCACCAGCCATCCGAGTACCGCCGAGTGACGAAGAGGAGGGCGCCGGGCTGGAAGGAGAGCTCGTTGTCCTTCTGCCGCGTGTAGGGGTAGAGGGACACCACTGCGGGAGGAGGGGAGAGAGGAGCCATGGAGCCCGGCAAGGCCACCGCAGGGGACAGGCCACCGCCGGGAAGGGCAGAGGGGGACATGAGCAGACCGCAGCATCGCTCGCCATCCCAGCCCTGGCCAGTGCCGGGGCAGAATTAGGCCCTCAGTGCCATGGTTGTGGGCAGGGGCTCAACCAAAAGCTCCCCAGTGAAGAGATTGAGGGGATCTGGGGGTCCACCGTACCTTTCTCCAGGTAGCTCTCCGGGGCCCAGGGGGGGTCGTCTGCGGCAGGCGGTGGCGGTGGGGCCAAATCGTCAAAGTCAAGCAAAGCTGGTGGTGGCAGCGGTGGCGGCTCGAGGTCATCAGGGGCTGCAAAACCCCCACAAAATCCATGGGGGGATGAAGGGCTCCATGGGGAGCAGAGGCCATGCCCAGCCTCCCCCCCCTCCTCCCCACTGACCCCCCACCCCCATGCTGAGCATCCCTGGACCACCGAGCACTCACCTGGGGGCAGGAGGTCCAGCGGGGACACAGCCAGGTCCCCCGGCGGCGGCAGTGGCAGGTCCCCGGGGAGCGGTGGGGGCGGTGGGACGGCCGCCGCGGGCGGTGGGGATGGTCCCGGCAGGGAGGGGAGCGGTGGGGGCGCGGGGATGCCGTCACCGGGGGCTGCCGGGGCTCCGCTCGAGCTGGGGGTGGAGGAGCGGCGGTGTCAGGGTTGGGGGGTGGCCCGGTCTGCCCCCCCCACTCTTTGAACACAGCCGCTTGTCCCATGCCAGGACGGGGGTGTCACCATGGGCAGGACACCCCAGCGTCTGTGTGTACGCCATACAAGCCCTTTCCCCTCTATTGTGCCTCAGTTTCCCCATTGGGGACCTTCTCTGTGACGGGATTTTGCTCCAGAAATAAGCACTGCCCGGGGGCGGCGAATCTCCCGCTCCCCAAACTCCAGTTTTTCATCAAACGTCCCCCGAGCAGAGGGGTGACGGTGGCTGCACCGGGCTCTCCCGCCCCACCCCGGGCAGTGCCGGTACCTGGTGGATATCAGCGAGGAGGTGGAGGAGGCCGCGGAGAGCTTGCCCTCGGGAACCACGGGCGGCTGGATGGGCTCGGGGACGCGGGTGCTCCTCCTGCGGGCAGAGCGGCCACTGAGCCCCCCCAGCCCTGGCACAGGGATGGAGCTGGGACCCCGATGGCCACAGCACCGGGCGAGCCCGTGGGTGCGCCTCGTGGCTGCATCCCTGCCATCGCCGCCCGCTCGGTGACATGGAAGGCAAAGCCCCCCCTGCACCCTGCGGCCATCCCCCCCGCCGCAGCCTCACCCCAGGGTGCCCACAGCCTGCGCCGACGACTTGGTCCCCTTCCGAGCCAGGGTGCCCGTGCGGGACAGCTGGGTGCTGTGGTCCTGCGGGCACAGGGAGACACGGAGACGCGATGGGTGAGGGCAGCCGCAGCCGCCCGACAAACTCATTGCACCCCAGAGGGCTGTGCCCCTCCCTCCCCCGCCTCCGCAGGCAGCGGCACCCCGAGGTCTCTGCTGGGCCCTCCCCGGTGGGACCCGCTGAGCAGAAGGAGCCGCTGACGCTGCGGTGCGGAGGCGGCCGAGAGGCGCCTGCCACCGTGGGAACCACAGCCCCAGCGCCACCACTTCCCCTCCAGCCCCGCGGTGGCTTCACCGGGGGCCCCCGAGGCTGCCGAAACCCCCACCCCCCCCCGTGGGCGCCTTCCTGCACGGGTGGTTTCGGTGCTGGGAAAGGCACCGGGGGGGGGGGGGGGGNGGGTGAGAGCATCGCGGCTCAGCGTTGGCCCCAGCGGCGCTGATGGCCTTTGCTGAGCGTCGTGTGCCTCAGTTTCCCTTTGCTGTGTTGGACCCTGTCCCCCCCCCACCGCCCCCTCCCCAAGCTGGGAGCGCCGAGCCCCAGCGGGATGAGTCCCGGGGTGCGCTGTGGGGTGCGGACAGACCCCGCTTCACCATCAAGGAGGGGGTTGAGGCCACCTGTGCACCCATCAGTGCAACGCTGGGGACATCGGGGAGCGAGAAAGCCCGTGCAAGCCCCCTCACCCCTGTGGGACGCCCTCCTAGCCCTGGGCTGACCTTTATGCCATGGCCGATGTCGTCCAGGACGCTGAAGTTGAGGGGTTTCCTGTAGTAGGGCTCCAGGCAGGGCGGGCTGGGGGGGGACATGATCTTCTGGTAGGACGGGAACCTCTTGCTGATGGTCAACGAGCCGATCTCCCGGCGAGACACCTTCTCCTTGTGCATGTCAACCCTCTGCGGAGATGGCACTGTCCCCACTGTCCCATCCCAGGTTCTCCTCACCTCCTGCTGCCCCCTCCAAGCCCCACCACCCTTCCCAGCCCCGTCTCCCTGCCTGGTCCGGAAGGGTCAGGATCGAGTCAAAGTCGCAGGGACGGGTCCTGCTCTGCTCCATCACAGCAGGGCGAGTGATGCCCTTCATGCCACCACAGTGGATCTGGCCCTTCCCAAAGTAGGGGACAGGGGGACAGGGCAGTGGTGTGCGGATGTAAGAGCTTCGGTCGCCCATAAATTGTTTTCCTGCTGCTCCCAGTGTGACCACAGGGTCCCGTCTCCTCCCGTGGCTGGAAAGGCTCCAGGCAGCTTCCAAGTGCCAGGAAGAGGGCGGGTGGCCACGGGACTCCGCATCGGTGTCCCTAAGCTCTGGGAGGACGAGGCCAGGCCCCAGCGAGGGGAAAGCGTGACAGCCAAGCCAACGCTCCGAGCCCCATCACTCCACTTTGGCTCCGCTGAGGTTTCCCGGGCAGTTCCCACAGTCCCCTCCACTGGGATTTGCAAGTGCCCAGACTGGGAGAACACCCAGCAGACCAGTTTCCCAGCCCCAGTTGGACTCATGATGTGTTGGGTGACCCTCCCACCACCATCCAAGCAGATGGTCTTGCATTTTCCAGGACAAGGTGATGCTACTGGGGGTGCTGACGGGCCCTTGGAGCTGCGGGGAAGGAGGGTCTTCAGCCCCTTCCAACTGCCCAAACCCCCTTTCCCAGAGCCCTTCTCAGCACCCAAACCCCGACACGTGCCGGCACCAGTCCGAGGACGGTCCCACCTGGGCCACGCAGCTGACATCGGCTTCCACTTTCCGCAGCTCGGCCGCCTGCAGGTCCAGCAGCCGGAGGAAGGCGGTGGCCAGGCTGCTGACCTGGTACGTCACGCTGGCCAGGGACTGCGTGCTCAGCGCCATCGTCTCCTCCAGCGCCTTCCGCTTGTCGCTGGCCTGGAGGGGGAAACCCAGCCGGTGGGACGAGCCCACCCCGTGCGCCCACCGCTGCCCTCCATCTTCACGCTGGAGTCACACGGTACCAAAGATGCTTCCTTCTGCTTTCCAAATGCATCAAACTTCCTCCGGCTCCGGCGGGGGGGGGGACACACATGGACACCCGGACCCCGTCAGGCAGCGGCGCTCGGCTTTTCCAGCACTGGGGATTCACCGTGATTCCTCCCCGGGATGCTGCCGTTTCGGCAGGTGCCGGAGCCGAGTGCATGGCTCAGCCTCCCGCCACCCTTGGGGACAGCCGGCCATGCCACCAGCCGGCCACCCTTGGGGACAGCCGGCCATGCCACCAGCCGTGCTGGGGACGGCGTCTCAGTTCTCTGAACAGTTCAGCACGTTTCCCCCTCAGCTCCGCTCCGGCGGGTCGGCCACCGCCAGCCCCTTGGGAGCCGCACCGGGGGCTGGCTGGAGCCAGCGAGGCCACCGAGACGGGCTCTGCAGAGCACACGGGGACCCCTCCGGCCAAGACACCCTCCCCAGCAAATAGGGCCAGAACGAGCCTTTTCCCTCCTATTTCATCCCAAAAGCTCCTGCCCCCTACTTCCCTCGGGGGGGGGCAGGCAGGGAGGAGGAGGAGGAGGGAAGCTGATGCAGCAGAGCTTCACGCTTGCTCTGCAGGTGCAGGCACCCAGCTCGCCTCTGCCTGGCCAGGAGGCACCTCCGACACCCTGGGGACAGCCTGGGGACAGCCCAGGCAGGGCTGGTGTCCCTGGTCCCCTCCCAGAGCTTCTCTGGAGGCACCAAAACCGCCGGAGGGTGCTCCCTCCCTTTGTCCCAAACCCACCCTGAGCTGAGCAGAAAAGCTGCTGTGGAGCAAAAGGGGAAACTGAGGCACAAGCAAAAGCAACCAGCAGCAGCATGCAGCGCGCGGTAGGAAGGTAACAGGGATGCTCGGGCTCCCGTCTCCGAGGGCAGAGCCTTCGCTGTCACCCACCAGCCACCCCTCCGGCACCACCGTCTCACCAGGGCTCCCCCCAGCATCATGGCCAGCCCCAAAGCCACAGCTTGTCCCACGATGTCCCCTGCCTGTCCCCGTCCCCCCTCACCTGCAGGTAGTTGCTCTCGCAGTAGTCAGCGACCTTGAGGAGGTTGCAGTGGTGGTCGCGCAGGACCTGCCGGCCGGCCGGGATGTCGCGCTGCTGCAGCTGCTCCAGCTCCGACATGGTGCCGGGCTCGGTTCCCACTTCCTCCCCGGCCGCCACGGCGCCGGGTTTTGAAGCTCGCGGCGCTGCTGACGCAGGGCCCGCGGGCGCCGTGGTGTCCCCGTCCCCCCCCCCCCCCCNCCCCCCCCCCGTCCCCGAGGGACACCCCAAAGGCGTGGAGCCCGCCCCGGCCACCTTCACACGGTGGCCTTCCGGAGAGCCGAGGGCAGCGAGGAAAAGTGGGGGGCTAGCGGGGAAGAGGTCTTTGTTGCCCCAGCCTCACAGGGGACGCGTTGGGGGGCAGCCCCCGACCGCGGCTGGTGGTCACCCCACTGGGATGAGAGCGGCTGCGCTGGTGGAGGATGTGAGTCACGGAGGAACCGGCGGTGCAGGATGGGGGTGAGTGACCGAAAAGGATCCTGACCCCCATGTCTGCCACCCGCGCCCACCCTCCCTGAGCCACCCAGTAGCCGTGGGGCTGAGGGCCACAGCCGGGGGGGGATGATTCCCTTCCCTTCGCCTTTAGCAGCCAGGCAAGGGGTACAGCCAAGGGCAGCGCTTTGGCTGCCGGGTCCTCCTCCCTGGAAAAGCCCCGGTGCACTCCGCATGGCATCACCCGGACCGTGCTCGGCTCAGGGCACTGAGGCATGTGACAAGTGACCCGTCCTTCCCTCGGCCGGGACAGCGTGTCCTTCTCCGTGCTTCGCTAACAACGTTTCACATCCCCACGGGTGAGGCTGTACCGAGGGCAGGAAATTCCCACTTTCCCAGTGCTTGGAAATCCCCCTCCACCCTCTTCTTCTCCTCCTCCTCCTCCTCCTCCGGCTTCCTCGGGGCCTCCCGGGCTCCGTCCTCAGCCCCAGCGACTTTGCACCGGCCAGACGGGAGCAAAACCCACGTTAGGGCTTGGCCCTTCCTGAGCCCGCGGCCCCACCAGCGCAAGGACGAGGGAAATGATGAATTTCCTCCAGCACCGTCCCAGCTCCTCACACCCTGAAGGACCAAGAGCCGCCCGAGCTGCTCCCGGTCCCCGACGAGGCTGCTCCAACCCCTGGAGGTCCCCTCACCCCCAGCTCCCCTCCTCTCCGTCCCCTCCAAAACTGGGTGAGAGCTGCTCCGATTCCCACAGAGGTCAGTCCTTCTGCCCCAGCAGGACCCAGTCACCCATGGCAGGGGCTCAAGGGCCTCCCAGGTACCCCGGTCACCCGCCCACCCTTCCTCCCCCATCCTCACCCTCCTCACAGCCCCACCACCGATTACCCTGGGGGGCTTTGAGGCTAATACCCAACACCTGACCAGCTTATTCTCCTGAGTCCATTATCAGCTTAAGGACCAAAGACATCTGCTCCCCGCTGCCCTCCCGGAGAGCTGAAGGAGTCTTCAAGCCCACATCAGGAGAGCGAGGGTCCGGTTGACGGTGTCTCCTCTTGGATAGATCTCTGAACATCTCCCCGCTGAGAGGGGCAGTCCCTCGTCCCCGGAGGTAAGTGGCTTCGCTCCCACCAGGTACAAGTGGCGTCGTGGGGTCCACCTCCTCCGTGGGTCGGTAGCACGGCCGTGCTGTGGCTTTCGGCTCCTTGTGCTCTGCCACCAGCATCTCCGGGGGCATCGGTGGGGAGGGGACCGCTGGGGACACAGGCTGTGACAGCAGCCGCAGAAAACCAGCGGGGTCCAGGGCACACAAGCCTGATGCCTTCCAAAGCAGGGCCAGGGCACGTTTCAGCGTAAATACATTTATTTTTATTTTATTTTATTTAAAAGGTTGTGGCCAGGCTTTCAAACCCAGGTTTAAACATGGGCAAAGATCTCAGCAGCGCAGGCCAGTTGTGCGGGGACCTCACATAACCCTTGGGTGGGCTTTCCTGAAATAAAAAAAAAAGAACTTTTCCAACCCACACGGCCCCCAAATCCTTCTGTCGCAGCAAGCAGTGCCTCCGCGTGCAAACAGCCGAGCTCACAGCAATGAAGGGGCCTCAGCCCATGTTAGCACTTACCTGGGGGGTGGGCATAAGGAGGGGAGAAAAGGGAAAAAAAAAAAAGAAAAAAAAAAGATATTAAAGCTCTTTAGTTCCTTAGGAAACCTGCAAAGATGCTCTTGCCCAGGCACAGGACACAGGTCAGGAAGGTCTCGTTTGCAGCCCTGGGCATCCAGGTTCTCCTACGAGGCTGCTGCTCCGACGGCCGCGAGGCAGCGGCTTCTCTCCGGGCTCAGCCGGTCCCGCTGAACCGACCACCTCGTGTCTTGGGGACAGAACCTCTGTGGTAGCAAAGACCTCTTTAAAAACCAGGATGGGCCCTCAAGCTGCATCTGTCGCTCCACGCGCCTGCTGAGAACAAGCAAACGAAAATCCGGTTACAGCAGATGTTACCAGAAGGGTTTTGAAAGGTGCCTGAAAGGTGCCTCCCGCCGCCGGGGGGGTTTTCGCATCTGCCCATGTCTCGCCATAGGGGTAGCGGAGACATTAGCGGCGTTTGCAATAGTATTAAGGCCAAAGCAGTAGTCCTAATGTGCCTTAGGAGGCCACGTATATATTAATAATGCGCCATTTCCCTGTGGTTACAGGGCAAAATGGCTCAGGACATGACAGAGAAGGAGCTGCTGAAGATGGAGCTGGATCAGCTGAAGAAAGAGGTGAAGAACGAGAGGCAAATGGTGAGTTTTCCATCCAAAGCACAAAGGGGCCATTCCCCGGGGTGACTTCCTGACCTGATCGTGCTGCAAAGGACAAAATCCGCTCCAACCCCTGAAATTACATCTCAAGTACAGGCACAAGCATGTGAATTCGCACCTCTCCCCTCGAGGCAAACGTGCCCCTCGGGCTCAGCCCCACGTCCCAGAGCCTGGGAACTGCAGCCCCGCGTGCAGCGAGGTGCCCATAGCACCCCGGGGATGCTCTCGGGGACACCCCACGCTGGGTGGGATTTTCGCGGCCACCGTTCCCCCTCTCCCGGCCGCACGAGTGGGTTCGTAGGCGTCCGAAGAGCGCTCCACAGCCAGGGTTCGTTCCCGTAACCCACACAGAGCATCTCCTCCCTTGGCAGGTCTCCAAGACCGGCAAAGAGATCAAGGAGTACATCGAGTCCATGGCGGGCGAGGACCCGCTGCTGAAAGGTGTCCCTGAGGACAAGAACCCCTTTAAGGAGAAGGGCGGCTGTACGATAAGCTGACCACCCCCCCCCAACCCGCTGCTGTCACCGCCGGGCACAAGGATGTTCCCGTGTGCAAGCCAAGACTGTCAGAAACCTGCTTTCCCTGTAGTCTGACCTCAGCGCTGGGGAGTCCAGAACCAAAGTGTAGCGCATCTAAAGGACAGCAAAAGAAAAAAAAGGA
>RSEF01000027.1:3921721-3950506 GCA_003993805.1 Himantopus leucocephalus
TAAGAAAAAAAAAAAAAGAAAAAAAAATAATATCAAAATTAAATGCTCCAAAAGGCTTAACGTCGCTCTGGGAATATCCACCAGCCATGGGGAGGGAGGGAGGGAGGGAGCGAGGGGTCGGGGAGACGCAGCCCCCGGGGCGCCCCGGCTGGGACGGGACCTCCAAAGGCTACTTAAATGAGAGGGGCAAATGCTGCACCCGCGGGAGGCGACCCAGCGTCGCGGCGGCTGCGGCTTCGCCGCACCGTCATCCCCGGGCACCCGGTGCCGCGCCGGCCTCGGCAGAGCGGCCGGTTGGCCCGGCGTGTTGCAGCACCTCTCGCTTCATTTAAGTAGCTGTCCTGGCACGTGGAGCTAAAAACGGATCCAATTTGCGTTTTACCCTAACCATCTACCCTTGGAAGCCAATCAAACTGCCTTTTAATCTCGATCGGTTAATGAAAAAATTAGCATCTGTCTACGGTAACTGATTCCCAGCCACTCTTAAGCCCGGCATTGGCTTGTTCCGCTTTTCACGTTGGTGTCGGTGCTGCTCTTATTTCCTCCGCGCTTGCGTCTGGCCGCTCTGTCCCTTCTGGTGCTGCTGCTTCACCTGGGCCAGGATGTCTCGGATCTTGCGCTGAGCCATCTGCGGGTGACAAGAGCGAAGGGGGAGAGCTGGGGGGGCACCCCGGGGCCGGCGAGACCGGGGGGGCGACGGGGAAGAAACGGGTTTGCATCTCGGGAAAGATGGTGCAGTGTTCAGCGGGGCTGGGCTGGGTGAGGTGGCTCCTGGAAAGCCCTTCCTGACCTAATTTTAGCACGGTTTCCTCCAGAAGTTGGGTTTGGGTGGTCACACTCTGGGTGTGCACACACTCCCACAGCTCTCCCTGCTTCTCCCACCGTCCCACACCATCACCCACTGCAACAGGCACAGCTCACCATCACCCACGCCTGCAAACACCACCATCCAGGCGCAGAAAAAACGTCTGCAGGAGGACACACGCAGGGACACAACCCCATACGAGCCGTCAGAGAATCCACTAGCGCCAGCGCAGGAGCTGCCGGGGCCGTACCTGGCTGGCGTAGAAGTGCCCGATGATCTTCACGATGACCTGCTCGTTCTCGTCAGGGGTCTGGTCCCGTGGCACCACCACCTCCGCCGCCGTCAGGTTCTGCAGCTCGTTGACCTGCGGGGAAGGGGCAGAGACCACCCCGTCACGCTGTGCCCCTCCGCGAAATCCCAGCCCTGTCTCCGGGATGACCCCAGGCACTGGCATGAAGCAGCCACCCTCCCAGGGATGTGTGTCCCCCCCGTCCCCATCCAAGAATCCCTTCTGCTTACGGTTTTGCCCCCTTTGCCGATGACCCTGCCCGCGGCCGAGGCGGGGACCCGGATGTGCGTCTCCAGCTTCACCTCTTCCTTCGGTCCAAAGAAGTTCTCCTCCTTCAGCTTCCCGTAAATCCTGCCTTGCGCCTGCGGAGGGGAGAGAGCATGGAGTCAGGCATCACCCAAGATGTCCTACCCCTGTACGTCCTCACCAACTCAGTGGGTCTCCATCCCCAGGACCTGGGATGGGACAGCATCCCATGAAATCCCAGTTCCTCGGGGTTTCAAACCAGCTCAGCCCCTGGGAGAGCTGATGCTGGGTTTACCCAGCTGCAGACTGGGCTCAAAATTGGGACCGCCACCCTGCTCCTCCCTTCCTGGCTCTGCGGGGTGGCAGAGAGGGACACCCCGAATCCCCCGCGGTGACGGCAGAGCAGTGGGAACCTTGAACTGAGCTTCTGGAGGGCCCGTGATGACGACCATGCGCACTTTGGAGTCCGGCGTCTCCGGAGGAGCAATCTGGAGGGAGGAGAGAGACAGCGGCTGCAGCGGGGAGCGGCATGGGCAGGATTGGGCCCCTAGCCCAACCACCCGGGCTTTTCAGGTGGTTTTCCCAGCCAGAACGGCACCCCAGTGGGTGTCGGCAGAGGGGGGGTCCCCATGGGACAACCCTACCTTGATAGAGGCACTTGCGAACCGGGAAAGCTGCTTGATGTGCTGGCCCTTCTTGCCAATGATGGCACCAACCGCTTGCGCGGGGATGAAGACATGCACGGTCTCCTGCTCCGGAGGCTGTGGGTACAGTGTCACCGTTCAGGCTACAGTGTCACCATTCAGGGTACGGTGCCACCACGGGAATCAGGGCTCCAAGCTCCCCCTGCATGTGATGCCCACACCTCTCCCAAGGGTGCAGAGCTGAGTCACCACCAGACCCCGTGGGGTCTGAGCACCTTCTTCACCACGTTTCCAATAGTTTTAAAGACCAGATCCTGCACCCACGCTGGACCTGACCCGCCTGCTGACAGCAGGGGACGTTGAAGGCGTATCCCTTGACCATCACTAGGGTCTTCTCCATGCAGGGGAGATCCTTGAGCTGGAAGCCAGAGCAGTCACCCCTACAAATCAATGGGCCCTGACAATATCCACCCGAGGGTGTTAAGGGAGCAGGCTGACATCATTGCGAGGTCAGTCTCCATAATCTTTGAGAAATCATGGAGATTGGGGACGTCCCAGAAGACTGGAAGAAGGCTAATGTCACACCTGTCTACAAGNGTGACGGGCCCTGACAATATCCACCCGAGGGTGTTAAGGGAGCGGGCTGACATCATTGCGAGGTTGGTCTCCATAATCTTTGAGAAATCATGGAGATTGGGGACATCCCAGAAGACTGGAAGAAGGCTAATGTCACACCTGTCTACAAGAAGGGCTGAAAGGGGGATCCAGGAAATTATAGGTCCATCAGTTTTACTTCAGTCCCTGGGAAAGTTACGGAATGAATCCTCCTGGGGGCTATCACAAGTCAAATGAAGCACACGATTGAGAAAAACCAGCACGGATTCACCAAGGGCAAATTGTCCTTGACAAACCTGATCACCTTCTACGACAAAGTAACCTGCTCGGTTGATGAGGGGCAAGCAGTGGACATTCGCTACCTGGATTTCTCCAACGGCTCTTTGACACGGTTCCCCACAGCCTCCTCCTAGAGGAACTGATGCGTTACGGTCCAGACAAGTGGTCTGTGCGGTGGGGGGGAACTGGGGGTGGTGGTCAATAGCTCCTTTTCAAACTGGCAACCTGTCACTAGTGGGGTCCCGCAGGGATCGATATTGGGCCCAACGCTGTTTAATATCTTCATAAGTGATCTGGATGATGGGATCAAGTGTACCCTGATGAAGTTTGCTGATGACACCAAACTGAGTAGGGAAGTGGATACTTGGGAAGGGAGAGCCACCCTGCAGGAAGACCGGGACAGGCTGGAAGAGTGGGCTAACAAGAACCTTATGAAGTTCAACAAGGACAAGTGTAAGGTTTTGCACCTGGGAAAACATAATTCAGGAGTGCAGCACAAGCTGGGATCTACTGGGGAGCTCTGTGGAGCAGCTCTGTGGAAAGGGACCTGGGGGTCCTGGTGGACAACAAGCTCAATATGAGTGAAGGTTGTGCTGCTGCAACAAAGAAAGCCAACGGGATGCTGGGCTGCATCAACGAGGGCGTCACCAGCAGAGATAAAGAAGTCATTACCCCACTCTACTCAGCTCTTGTCAGGCCACACCTGGAATATTGTGTTCAGTTTTGGTCCCTGCTGTGCAAAAAAGACGTGGACAGGCTGGAGAGGGTCCAGAGAAGGCCACAAAGATGATCCAAGGCCAGGGAAGCCTGCCGTGTGAGGAAAGGCTGAGAGAATTGGGTTTGCTCAGCCTTGAGAAAAGAAGGTTCAGGGGAGACCTCACCACGTTCCAGTATTTAAAGGGTGGCTACAAAGAAGATGGAGACTGCCTTTTTGCAAGGAGTCACACAGAAAAGAGGAGGGGTAATGGGCACAAGGTACTGCTGGGGAGATTCTGATTGGACACGAGGAAATTTTTTCCACAATTCAGCCATTGGCATAATGTCCTCAGGGAAGCGGTGGATTCCCCAACATTCGACACTTTTAAGATTCAGCTGGGCAGGGTGCTGGGCCACCTGGTCTAGACCGTGCTTTTGCCAAGAAAGGTTGGACCAGATGGTCCTCGAGGTCCCTCCCAGTCTGAAATTCCGAGATTCTGTGATTGAGTTTGAGCCGCCGGGTGTTCACTTACCATGAAGGAGCTGTACGGCGCGGCGCCGGAGACGCTGCTCGGCGGAGGAGGTACTGCGTTGGAGGAGGCAGGGAAGAGGCCAACCGCAGCCAGGTTAAGGCCAGGGATGAGGTGAGATTGCAACTGAGGGCGAGAGGAGAGAAATGCTCATTGCGTTTATCGGAGCAACCTCCTAGAGAGCTCCCGTCAGCCGAGACGCAGGGCAGGACCAAACCCCACTCACGCTCATGGCGGCCACGTCGTTCTCGTAGGCTTCCCTCACTTTCTTCATGATCTCCTGCTCCGCTTTGCAGCAGTTCTCGATGGAGCCCTTCACCGTGATGGTCCTTTCGGGGTTGTACAGAGTCAGGTCCTGCAAGCTGATGGGAAAGCCAGCGTCAGCGTCGAGACCCTGCCCTGCCGTACCAGCGCTACGCCAGGTCTTCTGGTCCTTCTCATGGGTGCTATTGGCGTGCAGGGGACACGGGGTGCCACTGCCACCACATACTGGGACTGCCTGGTCCCAGTCAGGGCAGGGACCAGCATCACGGTTGGCACTGGGAAGTCCACTCTGCCTTCACCCAAAAACATGGCTTCAGAGTAAAAACCCAGTCCCGGACATTAAACCAGCCGGTCCTGAGCTCTGGAGCCCTGAAGGGATGGGAAGGGGACACCAAAGGGATGGGGGGTGACACCAAATGGATGGTGTGGGGGGAACACCGAAGGGACGGGGAGGGGAATACAAAAAATATAAAGCCAAGATTTGTCAAGAACGCTTTGGGGAGTAAAGCAGCCGCACCACAGGCTGGCTTCCCAGCTGACAGACAGACATCTCTGCCTGCTCATCACATCACCCGTTCCTTCCTCATCCTCCCCATCCGCCCCAGCCTGAGGAAGGTCTGCCCTGCTTCCCCCAAAGGGAGCGAGGAGCCTTACGATGAGATGGTGATTTTTGTCTCCGTGTCCTGCTCCACTTTCTTCAAGTTTCGCCCTTCTTTGCCGATCAGGCGCCCCACAAAGTTGTTATGGGCCAAGATTTTCAGAGGCACTTCATCAGCTCTTGAGAGAGGAATGGGGAAAAAAACAACATGAAGGATTACCGCAGCCAGAAGAGGAGGGATTTAGTACAGAGGGATGGGGGGAAGCTCAAGTCCCCTTGCTTGGAGTGCCTGGTCGCCCAAGCCAAAGCTCCTCCACACATGGGAGCATGGCCCGGCTCCGAGCGTTGGGACGGTACCAGAGCCCAGTGAAGAGCCACGGATGGGATACACGTGCACAGAAAGGCAGGGGGAAACCTTACGTCTTGGTGTCCTTGGCCTCCTTCTGCATGATCTCCAAAATCATCTTGCAGGCGGCGGAGCAGCCCTCGGGGGTGGAGTGGATGCTGATGGCTTTTTCTGCAGCTCCCGCGTTTTCTTTCCGGTGCACATCGATCCTGCAAGTAGGGGACAGGCGCTGGGGCTGGGGAGCAACGCTGCGGCTTCCCGGCTGCTCCGCTCCCCCCACGTCCCCGTGGACCGCCTGGAGCTCATGCTCAAGTGTAAGGTTATATGCACCCAGGGAAGGAGATCGGGATTAATTCTGGGCTCAATACTCGACATGGACACGGCGGCTAGAAGCTCAAATCACAGAAATCCAAATAAGGCATCAGCGTCTATTTATTTTAAGCAACGGGAATGATTAAGTGGTGGAACAAGCACGTGCCTGGGGGACGGGACGGGCTGTCCATCACTTTATGTCTTAGATAAAGCCTTCCCTGGGGGACAAGAGCCCTAGCCAACACAAGCTTGTGGGCCAAATGCAAGACCAGGCGGGTGAAGCCCAACAGGCTCATGCTAAATGAGACCCACTGAAGCAGCGACCTCCCCACACACCTGCCCACGTCCCGTCCAAGCCAGGGATGTGTCAGCAAAGGGAGACACGTGGGGAAGTGCAGCCAAGAAAGCCAGGCTGGGGCAAGGCATGGGAAGGTGTCTGTTGGACCTTGGACACACTGCCCTGCACGGTGGGAGAGCCAGAAGGGCCTCAAATAGCCCATTCTCCAAAAAAAAAAAAAAAAAAAAATCAATTATTTGCTGAATTGTTCAAAAATNCCCACTTGGCTCAAGAAAGTGCAAACAGGCTCGTGGGAGAAGGGACTCACTTGGACTGCGTCTGCTTGGTGATGTTCCTGATGGTGGCCCCTTCCTTGCCGATGATGGCACCCACGTACTGGGTGGGCACCAGGAGGCGGAGGGGGATATCCACCGGCTGCTGCTTGACCGGTGCCCCCGCGGTGACGGGGGAGCCCTGCCTGGGGGCACCGCGTGCCCCGAAGCCGCCCCGCCGCCCGTTCTCCGGCCCTTGCATGGACTGCTCATCAGGGATGTAGGAGACCTTCAGCGCGTGGTTCTCCAACTGGTGCCCGTTCAGCTTCATGATGGCCCTGGAAGGGGAGAAAGGGTTGGGGTGAGGGTCCCTCCTGGCACACTCCCACATCGAGTGTCAGCGCATCTGCTCGACCCAAAATGGGCCAAGCCTTCCTTGGCGTAACGCCCAGCGAGGAAGCACCGGGAAGGGGGAAAGGAGACGTCACCGACGCGGTGGGGACCTGGCAGGACTTTCCACCCAACCTGAATGAGTCAAAGTATTTTGAGGGGAACCTCTCCGAGCACCCAGGGGAGGGGATGGCTGCAGGACAGGATGGTGCAGGGAGCGATTCCCACATCTCCTCCGCCTTATGATTTTTGGCTGGAATTTTGCATCCCTCTCCCGGCGGGACCTCAGGGGCTGCAAGAGCTGAGAGCTGTCGATAGATGGGGCTGGCAGCAAGAGCAAAGCGACGGCTTTGGCCACCGCTCTCCGCAGCTCCTTCAAACCTCCCTGGCTTTCTACGGAGAAGACCAAAACTGCAGCTCTCCAGAAAGTGTTCAGCGACTCACTTTTTCCCAAAAAAAACCCCAACAAAGCACCCAAAAAATCCTAAAACTGGCTCGAACAGAGACTTTCCCTGCTAGCAGCCCTGTCCCTGCAGGATGCAAAGGGACCAGAGAAAGACACTTGATGAAACACACGCATCCCCGGAAGAATAAAAAGCAGGGGAGAAGGGCTGCAGATCTAAGAGCAAAACTACTTGCACGGAACTCTTTTCTGCGTGCTTCCCGGTGAAAGAAATCCAAAATATTTCACTTTATGGGGAGCAAAGCACGAGGTTGGTGTGGATGGACAAGGGACGGGAGCACAAACCGGGAGCGTTCCCCTTGCCGGGCTCCCCGGCCGGACCCTGCCCCGCGTTATTACACAGAGTAAAACAAGACGGCGGTTCCGTCGTGAAGTTTTGCTGTGGCCACGCACACGACCACAGCAAATTTGGGTTTGACAGTTGAAGTATTATCAGCCGGGCAGCCATTTGGAAGCCAGCGCTTTGGCGGAGTGACCACAGGCGACGTCCCCGGGGACGTTGGCGCAGCCGCGGCGGCCACATTTGAGACATGCCCGCCTCGGTGACGGAAACCTTCCCAGATAAAAACCTATCAATCAATCCCCACGTTCCTCCAGGCTGCTTTCCAGGGAAAGGGCTGAGCCCACCCCTTTTCCAGTTTTCCATAGCACTTCATCGGAGCAAAAGGAAAGTGAAATAAACAGCAGTGAAAACACAGTTCGTTTTCTATTTGCATTTAGTACAAACTCTGATCTTCCCCAGGCAGGATGGGGAATGGAGCTGAAAGTCCCTCAATGACACAGCCATCAGCCAGAGGGGACACGTGTTGCCCGACACCTACCAGCTCCTACGATACGTGGTCTCATTATTACTTTTTCTGGAGATATAACTCCTGAAATCATGTAAGTGCAAGAAAATCTCCACTTTTCCTTGAGCAAAAAGTTACGTTTTTACTCTCTAAACTGCAGAAAAAAGCCTAAAAACGTGGATGTCTATCTGAAGGCGAAGGAAAAGAAATCAGAGTTCTTGGGTTTCCTCAAACGTTTGCTGCATTTTTAGCCAAAATTTAGGAATTCTGGGGTAATCTGACTCCCAGCACTGGAAATCCTGTTTTATGCGAGCGGGGAAGGGGCCGGAGCCGCAGCAGGGAGGGCAGCCCGAGCTGCCGGGGGACACGGGGCACTTACTGCCTGGTCTGCTCCCGGTTGGCGTAGGTGACGTTGACAACGGCCGTCTCGCTGTCCGTGTTCACTGTGAGCAAAAGAGGTGGGAATTAGAGAAGCAGCGCGAACGCCCCGGGCCAAGACCCCCCCAAATAGCCGAGAGTCCCTGCTCAGACGAGTCCCCGCTCAGATGAGTCCCCGCGGGATGTGAAAACATTTTTCTCCGGCAAGGGAGAGGAGTGTCCGAGGGCTCAGGCCACGCTGGGACTCATCCCGGGCAGCGCAGACCCTCCTGCCTTATTTAAAGGATCCTGATCCACCATTGCGCTCTGCAGCAAAGCCACCAAAGCCAATTCCACCCTGCCATCCCTCACCGGAGCTCGGGGACGGTCCCAGGAGCTCCTCCGAGCCCTCCTTTCCGTTTCTAGGAGGGTTATGGTAACTCTACTCTCATTAAACATCCCGGGGGTGATATTAAACCTCCCATCTCAACTAATCGCCATTAGAGGCTGAGATAAAATCTGCTGAGCGGAGACAGATAGTCCCTGGTCGGCCTCGGGAGAGCATCCCGCACCTTCCCCCGAAGCGGCTGCTGGTGGGTACCCATGGGTGCGGTGGGAACGACGCTGAAGTGGCACCCGATGTGGGGACACCCACGTGCGCTGCCCAAAGCCACCGCACAGGACTCGCCTTTTAGCAAGAGGGAACAAAAAACCAAAACCACCACCACCAACAACAACAAAAAAAAGAGTCCCCAGCGACCAGGCTGAGACCTCTTGACATCTTTAGCCGCAGCTTCTGCTGACAAAGGAAAACCGCGTGTCCGTCCTCACCCTCCTCCTCCCCCCAAAACAGCTGGGGCAGAAAATATCTTAAATAATAGCAAATCGGCATCTTTTTTCAGTCCTACCTTGCTCGCAGTTTTCTACAGTGCCATACTGGGCTAGCAAACCATCCAGCACCTGGAAAAGGGAGGGAAAAAAACCCCCACTTTACACTGGGATTGTCAGGACAGACCAGGGAAACATAATCAATCAATAAAGGCAGCTTTCTAGTCATTAAGATTTCACAAGCAATTAGACGAAGGAAGCTCCTGCCTGCCCCAGGACGCTGGAACAAGGGACCTCGGAGCCAGCTGGGGAGGGGGAAGAGTCGGGGAAAAGCCCCGGCAGCCGGCGGGAAGAAAGGATCCATTTTGTTCCTTATACAATAGATAAATCATGTAACCCTGTTATTAATAAGGGTTTTTTTAAAATGTAGCTTACGTTGCTTCTACCAGTTGAATTTACTCCTGTAATGGAAAAGGAATAAGCTACATAGATGCAAGGATCTAGTATAATTAGACCCAATTAATAACAAAGAAAAGGATAAATCAACTTTAATCCCAAGTACAGAAACCTGGGGGAGAATTATTCCTTAAATCTGATCTACACTTCTCCACTTGCTCCTCTTACCTCCCATCGCAGCTGGGGCGGGATGTTTCGGATTTGAATTTTCCGACTCCTGAAATAAATGAGAAGTGATCAAAAAGCAGATTTAGCGTCCGAAACGTGGCCGTCTTGCATTGAACTGTTGCGTGTTGATGTATCTAATTAAGCTTTGCATTTCCATACGCTACCGGGCTTTCTGATGGCTTTTGGCTAATTACACCCAGCCTGGTCGGTGCTGGATTTACACCGGGAGCTTCACCGAGAACAAGATGCCAAAATTCCCCTCCCTGGACCCTTTGGCCTTGGCTGGAGCCCTAACGTGGGCACGGCTGGAAAGGCTGGCTGCGTTAAATAGAAGGACTAGAAAGCAAAAAGGGAATCGTGTGTTCGTGTAACCTGTCCTCCTGTCCCGGAGGCGCGAAGGGACGACCCTCGGGATGCCACCAACCGCCAGCGGGACCCGCTGGAGCATCACTGCCCCATCCAAAATCCCGGCTGAATTTTAACCGGGGAGATCAAGGCACGGGCATCCCCGCTCCACCACCCGGGATGGTCTCAGGCTGCTTCTCCGCTCACATTTTTGGCTCTTCCTAACCTCGCTTTTCCCAAAATAGAAACTCTTTTTTTAATTCCGATGCCAAATTTACCCCGGGGGTGCTGTCCCCCCCGCCGCCAGCCCCTCGCCCTGCAGCTGCCGTGGACAGCTGAGAGCAGCCGCGGGCTCATCCGGCAGCTCCGGCACCGGCGTACAGCCACGCCGCCGCGGCTGCCGGCACCCCGAGGCGCTGCCGGACGCCCCAAGAGCCCCCACCTAAAGCCAATGACACCTTTGGGTGCCCAAGGCTTTGGAGGATGCAGCTTTGTGGGTGCAACCCCCACACAAATAGTGCCAACCCCCCCCCCCGGATGGCCAGTCCCCCTGGTTGGCTTCTTTTTCAGGAATAACCAAAACCACTGAATTTTAAGACACCTAAGGACAAGGAAGATAAGTGCCATGACCACGGCAGGCAGCTCAGCGCTCACAGCACTATATCGAGTAAATACCCTCAGACCTGCTCATCGCAGACCCCGGCTTCAAATTCAAAGTATTTACGAACGCGTGAAATAATCCAAAAAAAGGAGAGAAAATTAGATTCCAGATCCTTATCTTCTAATTACACAACTTCAGAAGGTGGCTCAGCTCATTTGTCAATGAGAAGAAATTGTCTCAGCCCGAACCGGTCCAAAGCAATCGGTAAGATTTGGCCCCACAGGTAAGGGTAAGGATTGCTCCTCATCCCGTGATGTAAAAGCAGCTGTCTCGAGCATCCCCTCTGATCCGTGCTGCCGACACAAACCCACACGCGTCAAAATCCCGAAGTCACCAAAGATTCAGACCGGAGGGATGGGATGGCAGCCTGGGGGCTGCTCTCCCCTCTAAAAGTCAAAATGAAGCACAAAAAAATAAGATTTTCAGTGCTCCCGCCAGCTCGGCCACCGGGAAGACTCCGAAACACCAAATTTTGTCACTGCTACAGATGCAAACTGGGTGGATGGGGAAGAAGAAACCAACCCAACCCTTAGAAGTGCCGCGTGTTGCAGGGGGGGCTGCAGGAAGCAAAGTGGGGGGGAGCGCGCTCTGAAACCAGACCTCGCGTTTACATGCCAGTCCGCACCCCAAAATGAACGGGAGAGAGAGTAAGAAATTCAGAATGCAAAGAATGTCCCGGTCCAGGGAGGGTCAAAAGGATTTGATGCGATAGAGGAAACCCCGTCGGTCTCCCACCGCCCACCCCTGCCACGGAAACTTCTCCAGATAGCTACGAGCATCTGCACGGGCAGAGCATGTGTTCTGCACATACGTGACCAGAATCCAACGCGCTATGGAGAGAAAAGAGCCATTTATGTCCTCGCACCGTAATTCTGCTGGTGGCATCTAATTTTCTCCCCCTAAACCAAAAAATAAATAATAATAATAAGAAAAAAAAATATATATAAATGAATCGGATCTCCTTTGCCGGAGCGCCTGCCTGGGAAGAGCATCGCCCGCATCCGTGCCAGCCGGGCAATGCGAGGGGGCTGCTCTGCGCCTCACCGGGGCCGCTGCGCTTTTATTAATATGTTAATTAACGGGTAATTCCTCCCATCGCGACCACGCCACCGGGATTATTTGCTGCTCCTAACGGCCTCCATCGCTGACGGATATTAAATCCCCACGAGGCCACGCTCAGAGGCAGACGGGTCTTTTATCAGCCCAACCGGGTGAGCTGCACAAAGCAGAGTAGCGTCCCACGAAATCCCGGGATGAGCCGGCACCCCGAAAACTTGACTCCTGGCCCATCGCCATCGGTGGCCATCCTGCCCCGGGGAGGGCGGAATCGGCGCCGCACCCATCACCCCTTCGGTGAGGTCTGGCTCGACGTGGAGTTGCCCCGCGGCGGGTGGAAACCTCCCCCCTCCGATGAGCAGCCCCTGCTCGAATCCGGCTCCGTCGGCGCGCTCGGCAGCGGCTGTGGTTAGAATTACAGAGGAAGTCATGAATAAATAAACCCCGCTATTTGCTTTGCTAGAAGCAGGTCCCGCTGTACTTAAATCCTCATTGCGAAGTGCCACTCTCTGCACCACCAAACGTGACAGCCCGGTTCTGCTCCCACCTCCGCGCCGAGCGGGGCTTTACTCCAAATAAATAACTCCACGAGACGGCGATTCCATGGATTTTTATCCACAACGTGCCAAAGGCGGGAGCTCCTCCCTCTCGTGCTGCTGAAGGGCTCTCACAACCTCCGCTCGCCCGACCTTGGCTGCCAGCCGGGACCGGCACTCGTGCCCCTCGGACCAAAGCCGGCATCTCCAGCCCGCGGGAGAAGGCAACATCTCTCATGGATGCTGTTCACCTTATGCCGAAGGCAGGAGCCTCCCAGATCCTTGGGGTGAGCTGGAGCGGACTGATCGACCCGGTAAAAAAATGTCTATTTGCAAACCTGGATGGTTCCTGCCCACACGCTGGTGGATTTTCTTATTTAAAAAGGAAAAAAAAAAAGGAAAAAAAAAAATGGGGGTGGAGAGAGGAGGGCGAACAGTTGCAGCGCTGTAAGGGGAGAGGAACCACGAGACCCAGTGACGGATCCTGGCGTCACCCTCCTCCTGCTCCACGCTAACGGTGCTATTTGTGATAACGGGATATTAGCATCCCACTACATCCGTCCTGCAGCCCTCAAAAACCTGCCAACGTGCCCGGCAGCCCCGTGCGGATCTGCTGGCTCTCCTGCAGAACCGGGAGGCAAAGCGAGACCTTTAAAGTTTCTTGACGCTCTCCAGAAACCCTCCGCAGCCGTGGGCTGGGCTCACCGGGGGAAAAAAAACACCCACCCTGATGCAACCAGACTGTAACAGGAGGCTGCGATGGGACCCACATCACGGAGCCACCCCACAGACGAGCGCCTTGGGTCAGCCCCTCGTTACCCCCGAGCCGCGGAAGGACCAAGACCTGCTCCAGCAAAGGCTTTCCTCGGGTTTTCCTTCAACCAGTTCTTCAAAGAGCTCAACACACCAACAGGTTAAACCTCACTGGGGGGAAAAGCAAAGAGACAGAGCAAAGTGCCACGGAGGATCCCGCAATACCCAGGTACCGTGGCGATTTCGTGCACCGTGCCCATCGATACCCCCGAGTCAAACCCAAAGAGCACCAGGAGGAACCTCTTCCCAGAAGGGAGAAACCGAGGTGAAACGGGAACAAGCGGCAGCAAAGAAAAGCCCGGTTCGTTCAGAGAACACCCACTGCTGGTTTCCGACAGCCCCGGAGCCAGCTGGAAACCGCTCGGTGTCCCTAACACACCCAGAGCCCCCCCCCAGCCCGGCATCGCTGGCTCTCGGTGCCACCGCCGCATCCTCAGAGCTGCGCACCCTCCGGTGCCCACGCTGCATCGGCAGCACGAACGGACTGGTACCCGCTGCAACCTTCGCAGAAAACCCTGATCACTCAGGCAGGCGGAATCACTAATTAGGTTTGGGTTGGGTTTGGGGTTTTTTTTGGTTTTCTTTTTTTTTCGGTTGGTCTTTAATTTTTAAATCTCACTGGGAAAGAGCCAAGCGCAGATTCAGCCATCAGGATCCCTCCTCTCTCACCCCTGGATGCATCCCCAGAGATTGCCTTCGAGAGGGTGGCCGGAGCCTCCCACTTAATTAAGAATCTGCTGGTAATTCCCCGGAGTGGACTGGCACGGTGGCGGCGGTGGCAGGGACCCAAGAAAGGGGCACCAGCTAGTTAGGAGCAGGCAGCCTGGCCGGGGGCCAGCGGGAGGCTGGGGCTGGCCACCGCGAGCCGGAGCTGACGGCAACGCAGCACCGGTGCAGCCCAGCCCCGCTCCGGAGTTCCCCTCCCTTTCGCACGAGCCCCGCGTGGTGTTTTTGAGGTGATGCTCTAAGGGGGGGGGGGATGGAACCGCTCCTCGCCCTGTCACCAGCACGGGCGCATCCCTGACTCCGGTGAGGAACCCCAGCGAGACTTGCTGCCACCTCCTCCCGATAAAGTTGTGGCCACAGGTCCCACCTGAGACAAGGGCTGCTCTCTCCCTCCCAGCGCTGGAGAGGCGTCCGGAGAGGAGCACCGCTGCACCCACAGCCGCTGAGCGGGTCGGCAGCGGAGATTGGGATAAACCCCACATCTCCCCATCGCCCCCCGTGGATGCATCTCCTTCCCCTGCCCCGTGGCACACGGAGCCCCGCGGTGCAGGCAGGGGCTCGCCGAAGGACCGGGGTTATTTTACCAACAGGATTCAGTCCTGAGCATCACCAGCAGCACAGAGGCAGCCGGAGGGATCGGTGTGGCGGGCACAGGGAAGGAGAGGAGGAGAGAGGGTGCCAGATGCTCAGGTCACCCCCGACTATTGCATTCTGAGCATTTAGCCCCAAACAACGTTCTCTGTGATCCACAGGGAGCGGACACTAACAACCACCTGCACTGCCGGAGCAGGATGCTCTACAAGGCTCATCTTTAGGGGGCAATGACAGCCCCCGGCACAGGAATACCCTCACGAGCAAAACGGCCCCGTGGCACAGCCATCTCCAGCGCAGCGAGCCCCACGGATTTCCTTCATCTTCCCCCTCTAGCCCAGGTTTTGTCCAGACAACTTGATTTCTCTTTAGCGCCAAAGCAAAGGGCTGATTTAGTGAACTTCTGCTAGAGAAAGGACCGACCCTGAGCACGGCAGCAGGAGCTGCTGGTCCTCTGCCCCCATCGCTCTGCATTAGGGTGCCAGCAATAGGATCGCAGAATGGTTTGGGTTGGAAGGGACCTTAAAGGCCATCCAGTGCCACCCCCTGCCCTGGGCAGGGACACCTCCCCCCAGCCCAGGTTGCTCCAAGCCCCGTCCAACCTGGCCTTGAACACCTCCAGGGATGGGGCAGCCACAGCTTCTCGGGGCAACCTGCGCCAGGGGCTCACCACCCTCACACCAAAGAATTTCTTCCTAATATTTATCCTAAATCTCCCCTCTGCCAGTTTAAAACTGTTCCCCCTCATCCCATCGCTCCCCTCCCTGACCAAGAGTCCCTCCCCAGCTCTCCTGGAGCCCCTTTAGGCACTGGAAGGGGCTCTGAGGTCTCCCCGGAGCCTTCTCTTCTCCAGGCTGAACCCCCCCAACTCTCCCAGCCTGTCCTCCCAGCAGAGGGGCTCCAGCCCTCGTAGCATCTCCGGGGCCTCCTCTGGACTCGCAATAGCTCTGCAGTCACCCCAGAGCCGCACGCACACCAGACACACTTTCTGTGGGACTGGCTACAGCATCTCCCTTGTATCCAACACCTCCTGGACCTTCTCCATCCCCTATCACGTATTTCTCAAAGCAGAGGTGACCGACGGCACCAAGACACGGAGGGACCAAGCGCTGATGGCAGAGTACGGCCGCGCTCTGGGCTCTCCCCCACCCCAAGCACAAACCCCATCCTGGTCATCTCCTACCAACACCATTCACGCAGCTCCTCGGGGCAGGAGGAGGACGGCCAAAGCCAGAGACATGGGGGGACCTACTAGAACTGAACAACATTAATGATGGCTTTTCAATCAAATGCAAATGTTATGCAAATTTGGGGGCTGAAAACACAGTGCATCCCTGATTCAATTAACAGCATTTCATTTATCTAGTTAGGCTTTGATTCAGGAAAGCACTTAATCCTGTGCTTAATGTGTTGTTGTTGTTGTTTTTTAATGTTTTAAACATTTTTAAATAGGAAAATGCGGTTGCTAAGACACAAACGTTGCCAGGGGGACTCAGAGAAAAGTTGTAGCTGAAATTGCTTGCTTTTCCCTTATAAATTGATAGGCTTTCAATTTGCCAGCATCTCCACGAAGCAGGAATATTGTCCCTAAACTCCCTTCATTGACGAGGAAACAAAAGCACAAAAAAAGAGGTACCTGCTGGAAGCCCACAGCAGATCCCCACCGCACCTCCGAGCACAACCCAGTGCCGTCGGACGGCATCTGCCTCCGGGCTTTAGCCACTTCACCGGTGATTTGCCATCTTCTGCGCTGCCCTCCAACCCAACACATCTCTCGGCTTCCCCACGTGCCGGTCAATTGTTGTATTATTAAACCCACCGACACGTAGACCGCCCCCAAGCAGGACCAGGTATGCGAGGTCCTCACTGGACCACTGCTCACGTACTGGCAAGGCAGGAAAAAAACCTAAAATCACGTACCAAATACACCAGATGATGCTCAAGCAAGGCCAGCGCCCCTAACTCCTTCTTCAAGTGCAGCATTACTGAGGTTTGAGAGAGATTTGGATTTTTTTCCAAATTCAAACCTCCTGACCCAGCTCCTCACAGAGGTGCCGCAGGTCCAGGATGAACTTTTGGAGCCTTTGTGGTTTGGAAGAAAAAAAAACCCTCAATATGGGAATGGGGAGGAACCATGGAAAAGTCCTCCTCTGAGTTTGCAAAGAGCCTAAAACCAGAGCGCTGAGATTTGGAGGCATCACATTGCTTTTGAGCATGAACACCAGGATGTCAATCATCAAGACTATTCAATCAGAGCATATAAGTAAAAAAAAAAAATGCAGATCTGGGCTAGCATTTCCGAAAGGTTGGGGGGTGGGTGTGTTGGGAGGTCCCCAAACTAACGGCATTTTTTACAGCATTGAATTTTTCTGCCAGAGTTAAGGTCATCACTGCCCTCTCCTGGCCATGCCACTCCCCATCACTGGTCCCCCCATTGCAGCATTGCCCAGTGCCCCCCAAAACCCCCCTTTGGCCCCTTGTTTCAGAGCCTGGTTTCACCACTGAAGCTGCTGGTTGAGGTGGGTTTGGACTACGACCTGGGCTGTGACATGGGGCAGGTCAGGTACAGTCCCACAGAGCGAGAAAAAAAAAAAACCAACCCCAAAAGTGGTAGAACCCCATCAAAAAGTTCCCAAATGTGCTACAATTGAGCAGGATCCAGGAGGGATGGAACCGGAAAGGAGAAGAGCATCACTCTTCTTGTCCTGAAAAGGGACCCAGCTTGCAGCCTGCTCAGGAAACACCAATTTAAACACTGATTTTTCCCGTATCTCCCATAACGAAAAAGCAAAGGTCTCCCAGAAAACCATCCCTCTGCCTCCAAAACACCTTCTCCCCCCAGACCTCAATTTAACATCATCAGTTCAACAAACTCTTAAACTCCAACACCCTTTCTCCTAAAAGCATCTTGTGTGGGTTTTTTGAGCTGTTATCCTCCTTCCTTCCAACCTCAGTGACCTGCTTGCCCTCATACCCTAAATCTTCATTAGGAAACAACTTCTGTAGAACCACACACCAGTGAACAGCCTCCGTGGCCACAGTGGTTGCTGTTGGCTGGGGGGACCTGGCCAAGGCAAGAGAGGAGAGTCCCAGTTGCGCCTGTGCGACGGCAAAGCCAGAGCTGCGGGGTGGCTGACGGGAAAGAGATTTGGGGGTGGAATAAAAGGCAGAGGAGGTTGAGAAAGAAATATGCAAATACGTATAATGACAAGATTAAAGCAGCAGTAGCAGAAAGAAAAGCAGAGGGAAAACCGGGCTCATCCTTTGAAGAGAAACCACCCAAGAGGCCCCTCCTGAGGAGATCAAGCCAAGCCAACAAAGGTATTTGGCTTCTTGCAGTTGGAGGGACGCGGAAGTGAACTGGCCACGGGATTTTGGAGAAACACATCATCCACACAAGAGCCTCGTACAGACCCACTCGCTTTGGCTAGCAGTTACCTCTGGCAAACAAGCACGACGTGATTAATCCTTTCCATCAATCATCTCAGCAACCAGAATTTGATCTTGGGCTAATAAATCTGTCTGATTGGTTTCTCCCCATTATCTCTTTTTCGGAACTGCTTTGTACACGGAGAAGCACGCCTAATAATTGATTAGATTTTTTCAGGGAGCTGCCGAGAATGAGAAGTCCATGAGCATCTCTTTGAAAGCCTTGGAGAACTCATTCCTGTCGTCAGAAGACCTGCTGCATCTCGGGTGCAGAGGGAAGGCACTGGTTGATGCCCAGAGCTGGGAAAAATGCTCTGTCTTATATTCCCTCCGCTATTAAACTGCTGTGCTACCTTCCCACTCCTCGTCTGCCCCCACTGATCCCAGGCAGATGGTGCTGACGTGGAGCACACGCCACATCCACCCAGCTAAGCGGCCAACCTCCGAGAGGACTCCATACCTCGGTGCTTCAAAAGATGCAAGAAATCTCAAAGAAATCTCAAAAACACTTATCCTCAACTTGCCCAGAGGAAGACCCTAATCATCCCCCAGAATCCTGCAGTTAGTCCTTGCCAAAGTCAATACATCAAGTATCTGCGGACAGGACAAGTTTAACAGTAAGTAATAGAGAGGAAAGATGGATGAGTTTTATACAATGCATCCATTTTGCATTATCTTTCCATTCTAATTTGCTGGCAGGTTGCCACGGCTTGAAAGGCTCTTTCTGATGCTCTGAACATGCCCCAAAGCCAAGCCCAGCGAAACTCGGTGGGTTCCCACAACCGGCAACCCAACCCCAAACCTCAGCGGGACACCCCGCCCCCGACAAACGGAGAACACACCAGTTCCCTCCCAGCCGCGGGGCAGCTCGGTCCCACTGCGACCCAGCAGCCAGCGAGACACGGCGAGAGATTTTCATCCCTTAAGAAAAAATTTAAAATTTCGGTTCTCAAACTGACCTTAATCAAAGCCGACCCCCCAGCTGGCACTGGCTGGACTAGGAACACGCCAACAAATGTGACGTTTAAAGGCAAATTTTCTTGCAGACCATGACATGTGGACGGGTGGCAGAAGGCGGGAGTTGTTCCTCGCCCCATCTTTTACCCATCGACCTCGAAACACTTCCGAGACCATCACCAGAGCACAGCACAACGCAACAAACCCTAAGGCAGCCGGGCAAGGGAGCGCGCAGCGTCACCCGCATGTCCTCAGAGCGTCAAAGGGCGCGCTGCCAACTCCGCACGGGTGTTAGTGTCCCTCCACCCCTGGTGCCGATAGAAAAACCTGAATAAAAGCACACAGGAGATAAAGTATATTCTGCATTTTGGTGCACTCTGCACACTTCAGAGCATCTCCCTTCGCCCACCGGGGCCGACTTTGAACAGAAAGGTCCTAAGCGTGGATTGTCACTCAGCCACCTGCCTCCGAGAGCTACAACGTCAACCACTGACCCAGAAGATGTCTCAGTCCACCAGGTCTGGACTTTGCACCATCTGGACTAATCCAACAAAGCATTAAATAAAAGCTCAGGTGGTGCGAAACCCCCAGCACGGCCACGCCAACTCCCACCCTTCGTTACCGCCTTCGTTAGGGTGCTGGGGATGGGGTTTCAGCAGGCAGCTGCGTGCCACCCAGGAACCTCTCGCCCGCTTCTCCTTGCCACGAGAGGGCACCTCTGCCCTCCTCCAGTGCCCGGCACGCATTTCTAACTGGTTTCCAGTGGCTTTGATGGCGCTATGGGCTGGGGGATGCTTTGAGATGAGTTCAGGCTTTGCAAAGCAGCCAAGCAAAGATTTGGGCAGCTCCCACGCAGCCGGCGCCAGTGGGAACCCCAAACCCCGTCAGCACATGCTCTCAGGTGGGTCTTAGACCACTCTTAATTTCTCAATAATTAAGCCTCATTACCAGGGTGACTGACAGGCGTCACTTAGATATGTTTCATATCATTTTGCCTACAGAAAGTGGTCAGGGCCATTTTTTTTTTTTTTCCTGTATTTCCAGCCCCTCCCGCCAAGGACAGTGGGGCATTGGCCTCTTACTGCAGATCTGACAAACCCGGCGGGCTCGGAGCTCCCGGAGCAGGGGAAACACGGAGGGATGCGTTAAGGCTGAGGGGAGCCGTGAGGATTCAGGGCCCCGACGACTTCAGATGCGCAAGCACATGCCAGCGCGAGAAAGGAAGAGGAAACAAAACCGCTCGTGACTTCTGAGGGGTTTTCTGAGCGAGGTCTGTGTCGGGAGGAGGAGAAGGAGCAGGAGGAGGTGGCGGCAGCAGCGCGGGAACCGGCGGCTTTGAGGGCTCCTCCGCTGCGACGTCACAGTGCCGGAGAGCGGCACGACTCCGCAGCCCCTCGTGCCTGGCAGGTCCGGCTTTGTCAGATAGGACTGGATGAAAAATCAATACAAGAGAGTCCCCAGGCTGGCAGCGAGCCTGTTTTAAGCCAGATCAGGTTGAACCAGTGCAGCGATTGCACGCAGACAAGCCCTCCCAGATCAAAGCTGACTCGTAAAGGGAGAATCCAGAAGTTACAACACAGATTATGCTATCTTACGAACTTAATTCAAGGGTGGAGACCCTTTTACCAAAGCTCAAGTTAAAACCCGTGACTCAGCCCCGCCAGTCTTCCCAGTTCGGGTGGGAAGGCGGCAAGGGGGGGGTGGAATTCAGACCTCCGGCAGTGCGAGCAGCACGCTTGTCCCCAGCGCGTCGGGCACATGTCCCAGCCCAGATCGCAGCCAGGAGCCCCCAAAGTCCCTTCCAGCCCGGACACCGGCATCAGCGGGGGCCGGGCAAGGACAACGCACCGGTTTGGTGGCACAGCCTGATTTACCCCAGCTGGGGTAAAGCCGCGATGTTTTTTCCACTGAAAACTGCAAGTGAAATCAAAAAGCTTCCGTTCTTCTGTTTAAGGGAAGGTAACGAGAAGAAACTAACCGAGATGAAAAAGTACAAGTGAGGCTTTTTTTTTTTTCCTTCTTCTTCTTCTTCATTTCCAGCATAAATTTTAAATAGAAGAACGGAGTTCTTCACCAAATCTGGTTGAAACCAGACTCGCTTTCTCTTGCATTTCCCCTTCAGAAAGGAGGCGAAGGCAAAGCAAAACTCTTCTAGGAAAACGCAATCTGGCGTTTTCATCGAAAAATGAGAAATTAAGGTTTCTCGTGCAGAGCCCACACACAAAGGGAAAAAAAACCCAAACAAAACAATCACCCTTCGGGGGCAGGAGGAAAGATGCCAACGAACCCACCTCGCACAGCCAGCGGTGCCCGGGGAGCCCCTGCGGACGCAGACACGCTCCTCCTCCGGCATCTGCTCGGGTTTGGGAGAGGATTAACCCCCCCTCCCCGGCTGCTTTCTTTGTCCCACCAGAGCTGGACCAGCAGCAGAGGAGATGTAAAGGTTCCAGACGGGGCAAAATGTCTCACGCTTGTTAGTTTTGGGGTGTTTTTTTTAGCAAGGGGGTCATGAATGAGAGAAGGAAAAGGATGGGGCTCGGGTAGGACAGGGCAGGAGCTGGAAAACAGCAAAGATGGGGCTTTTCTACTCCCCCTCATTACAGAGCAAATAGCGGTGCCGAAGCAAGGCCATGGAAAGCCCACTACTACTGTGGCACAAGCAACATGAAAAGCCAACCCGACAAACACACACCAAATAAACCCAATGCACCGTTCGGGGAAATCCAGCACAAAGCTCTCCGAATATCTGATCTGGATTTTTTTTTTCCCCCCGCCCGACTGAATTCCCCTCAGACGTGTTCGTGCCCTCTCCCCCCTCTGCCTTCCCTATCCCTTCGCATCGCCAAGTTTTACTGGCGCAGAGAGTAGCTCTCAAAGTTGCACGAACAAGTATTTGGGGAAACTAAATATAAAATTTGCGCCGTGCAGCTACCCATGCCAGGCGTGCGGGGGGTGGGGGGGGGCAGCCAGTCAGGCACGGGGACAGTATTGTGGGGCGGCTGAAGGCTCACCGGGAGAAGCTCTTCATTCAAGCCGTAGCTTTTAAAGAGTCACAAATACTCTCTCCCCCCGAGACGTATCGCATGTAAAAGTCCCAGCCACTTTGCGTCTCTGCCATAAGCAAGAAGAGGCTACAGATGTCAGAGAAATTTGTTGCGTTATTAGTTCAGCTGTAACTGAACGCTAAACGATGACTGTATAAAGTTCATATAAAGTTGTATATTTAGGCTCAAATTCAGCACATGCCTCATTTTATCATCGAAGCAGCCCCATCAACTTCAAAAGGATGGCTTCCCTGTTTAAACGCACATCCTTAGGACCCTTGTGAATCCCAGCCTAAAAGCACAACGTTCATACGAGGTTCTTGGCTTCTCATGAAATTACGCCCCAACAAACAATTCCATAAAAGCCTATAGCAGCCACAAGCTCTTCTTCCATACAGAGATCGCAATTTTCTTTTAGCCTCTGCTCATCGGATCAATTTGTTTCTAAATACTTTTATGCCGGAGGCTTGAACCACAGGAGATCACACACACGTGAACATCTTCACGGCAAAGAAAACTTACACACTCAGGTGTGTATACCCACACAACTCCCCACTCTGCTTGGACGGGACCAATACGAACCAAGGAACGATTTGGCTAAGGTGGGCAGCCCCGGCGAGAAGGCGGAACGGCGGAGCTCAGCCCGCCCCGGCAGCGTTGCTGTTGAGGATGCAGCGTTTCCCCGACACCTCGCCGGCAAACGCTGCTCTTGCTTGTGATACCTTAACACAGATCTCGTTTAATCGCGGGCGGTTCTCCACGTGGGACCCAACCAGAAGGTCTGATCCCACGGCTTTGGATCGCGCAGGGGTTTGAGCAAAGCCAGTGCTTTGCAGGTGATAAAACGCCGGAGAAAACGCAGAGGCAGAAGGGAGAACGGAGCATCTCGGGCATCGCCGCATCCCTGCCTCACCGTGTGGCACCTCTCTGCCCCTTATTCCGCACCTCATCCGCGGCTCCCCCATCCCCATCCCATGCGCGCTCCCGAAATTCCCAAATAGTTTGACAAACCCTTCGCCACAAGCACTAGACACAACGGCTCTCCGCGCAGCTGAGAGCTATAAAGTAGGGGGACGAGTAACTCCTCCGGTCCCACCAGCATCCAGCCCCTCCTTCGGGGCATCGGGGGGCACGAAGGGGCAGGACCCGGGGGAAGGGGGGGGGAGCAGGAATNGGCGGATCGGAATCTCCAGAAATAAGAAGGAATCCCGACAGTCCGATTTTTCAAGAGCGCTCAGCACATCAGGCGCTAATCGCTTCTGAAAACGGAGCTTTTATTTAGACGCTTAAACGCAAGTTGGAAAAATCTGGCTCCAATTGTGGGTGAAAATCTGGCCCTGAGAGCCTTTTTTTTTTTTCTTTTTTTTTTTTTTTTTTTTTTTTTTTCTTTTTTTTTTNCTCTTCCCTTTTATTTGGCTCTAGATCACAATTCTCCTGTCCCTTTCACGCTCCGGTCCGGGAGGCTGCTCCCCCAGGATCTCCTCTTTTAACTCCGCAAAAAAAAGAAAAGGAAACTACAGTGGGACCCTTCGTCGGGAGTCAAAACTTTCTCCTTTTTGTGCAAATCAATTTCCCCGGAATCTCAAGTGCTGTTTACACATGGCAATACCCCCGGACCGCGCGGGATTTGCATCTCGCCGCGCGCTGCGTGGAGCCCTGCCAGCTCCCGGCGGTTCCTGGTGCACGGGGCTGCCGCTGCTTTTATGACAGGCGCACCGCGCTCACGGCATCTTAAACTCAACCTGGTGGATTACTCTTAAAAATAAAGCGCGGACCTAGTCCTGCCGAGGACGCCCGCGGATTAGGGTTTTATTTGCTTAAACCGGTTTGCTCCGTACGGACCAGACAATTACAGTAGCCAGAAAAGTGTGAAATTTCAGCTCTGACCATGTCAGGGCTCCCAAGTGTCAGTTACAATAAAATAAATGACCCGTTTCCTGACGGATCGCGAGGGCTCCTCCGAGACAGACGGACAGATTTTTTATGTTTGTTTATTTTCTCTCTCTCTTTTTTTTTTTTTTTTNCCCCTGCTCTTTCGCATCAGGAGGTGGGAGCGGAGTAGGGATGCTCTCGCCCCTGTGATGCTGCCCTGGCAGTGCCCTCCCACCTGCTGCCACCCCGTCCCCGTCCCCACCGATGTCCCCGCTCCCTCCTGCCAAGCTCTGCCAGCTCCTGGCCCCTCGCCTTCAGCCGGAATCTCAATAAACTGTCCCCCGGCTCTTCGGGTTTTATTAGCCTCCTTGGGGAAGCTCCCGTGCATGGGCTGTACCGGCAGCCGGAGAGGGCTGGAGCGGAGGCAGCAGCACGGGGAGGATGAACGGTTTCCCAAAAACACTCCCCAACACACACAGCCCACCCGGGTACCCCAAAGTCTCCCCTCCAAACAGGCACTGGCACCCCAAAGCCGTCAGCGGTACTGAAAAGCAGCTGGCTTCAATTCAGACGCTCCAAAAACAAAGCCAAAGCCCAGGGAAGGGGACAAGAGTCGGGCAGTGTCCCCTACGGGAAGGGCTGGCAGGAGCCAGAACCGGGCTGCAGCACCCCAACCCTCGCGAGACCCTTCCCAGAAAGCCCCGTCCGCTGCTAACTCTGTCCAGAGGAGAAAACCGAGACGGTTTTAATTAAAGCATGGTTTTTTTTCTTTTAAATCTATACACTTAGAAGCGTGAAGACGGCTCCAGCATCTTCAAGAGAAGGCTACGGACATGACATAAACCGATGGGAAACTGGTTTCCACTGCCCTTCAGTGGGTTGTTCCATCAGAAGCAGAAGACGCGCACTGGTTTTAAGAAAACCAACTTAAAAAAACACCTTACGTTAACTTTCCCACCGGTTCCCAGGGGCGCTACCAACACACGAGCGGTGTACAACCTCCAGCCTGCTTTGGTCCGAGCCCTCTGCCCTCGGCTCAGGGCAGGGCTTGGGAGGGGAGACACCTCCCGAGGTCACCTTGGCCAACCCCAACGTTCCCCCAGCCCGTCCCCTCTGCAGGGACACGGGTCTCGACGCCGCCTGGGCAGGACATCTCAGGGTTCACCAGAAAACACACAAGGGCAAGGACAGACAGACGGATGGAGATGCACGGACACCCCCCGGCATCTCTTGCAGAAACAAGGAGAACCTTCCAGCCCTGCTCCCTGCAACCCCCCCTGCCCCGGCTCCACGACCCCCAGGATAAACTTGCAATTTCCAGGTAAACCCCGGCAAAGATTTCGGAGCTGAATTCCCCGCAGGGTTCGCACGTTTGGGCAGACGACCCGGGAAGGCAGCTGGGATAAAACACCACACACCTCCGGAGTGGACACACACCCCCATGGGTCCGGGCTTCCCGTTTTATAAAAAAAATAGGTTAAGAAAAACTTTCCTGGTGAGCAAACTCCTCCATAACTGCCCCACAGCACTCCTCGCGCCGCTCCTTGCAGCGCCTAAAAGCCATCCCAAGCAGATACAGGACGATGGAGGACATCAGCCCCATCGTCGATGCGTTTTTCTCTTGTGACACTTGTCTTCTTAAATTTTTTAAACTTTGTCGGGCAAGTGCGTTTTTTTAACCCCCCCAAGTACTCAGTGCTGGACCGTCCCGGATCACTTCCATGCTTCAAACTGGGCAAAATCAGAATTTAAAGGTGCACAAAGGCTCGAAGCCATCGGTCAGCGAGGAGCCTGGCAGTGGGGAGGACGAGCAGACCTTGCAACCGACTTCTTCGGCTGGTTCCTCCCCAGTATCCCCCAGTCTATTGGGGTCCAGCGGGTGGCTGGGATCCCCTCTCACCCCCACACCCAAAGAGGCAGCCGGCAGTGCTGTTCACAAGTGGGTGATTTAGGAGCGCACATCCTCGCTTAAGCTTTTAAATATCTCCTGTCGGGGTGAAAATGAGAGTTTTCACCTAAAACTTTTCAAAAGCTCCTCTCCAGTGAAAGAAAAACCACCAAAAAAAGCCAGAAAAGTCTCTGCAACCTCTTAAAAGACTTTCTTTCAGTAGAAACCTGCAACCTCCAGGTTTCGGGCTCCTCAAGTTTTCAGTTTTCTCCTACTCCCCTCCTTAATTTTTTGGGAAGGGGGACACACCAGCATCCCCCCGGGGGCTTCCCTAGGCATTTGCTCCAGGCTCCCACTTCTCCCCATCAAAACCGTTCTATGAAACCAGTGGCACCATGAAAAGAAAAAAAAAAAAACCAAAACCAACCCACACCTTCTGCCTCCATCGACGGAGGCACCTTCCACTCCGAAATCCGGCAAACCTGGCAGGCAGGGGGAAGGCAGGGGCTGGAGCCGTGACCCCGGCAGCGCAAAGGGGCCGGAGATGTTTCCTCCTACTCCACCCCGGAGCTGCAACCCCCTGGACCAACCCTGGGCCATGCCCAAAACTCGCCCCAAACCCTCCCGGGAACTCTGGAAAACATTAACGTCGTTGGGGGTTTGGGTTGGGGCGGGCAGAAATCTCCAATTTATATATTTATTTATTTATTTATTTTCATTCTGCAAGGTCTCAATTTTCAAAGCGAGTACTTTAACCCCAACTTGCCTTTAGCCGTATCTCTGTTTGCTTGGGTTTTAACCGAAAAGGCAAAGATAGAAACAAATTCAACTGGAGGAGCGGGTTCGGCCCCAGCCGCTGAGGTCCGCTTGGGAATTCAATTTATTCTTTTCTTTGGAATTTAAAAAAAAAATAAAAAATCATCAAACTCTTAACAAAGGGCATCTACATGGGACGGGCTCTGTCTCCGACAGGTTCAAAACTTGGGGCTACAAAGTTTGCAGTTAAATTGCGATTTCTTGGACGTATTTGCCAGTTAGGGCTCCTCCGTGGAAAGGGGGAGATAAAGGCATTTCTCTCACTTCAGGCTGTAAATTGGTAAATACGTTCTTTCTCCCAGGTATGTTAAAATCCATTAAATTATCTCAGTTTTAAACCTCATGGATGAATTTTACTGACAAAGTTATTAACGACTAACTTAATGACAAATTCTTTCTAGTTTTTCTAGCTGGAAATCCCCAAAATACATGAATTCCCAAACGACTGCGGTTCTCAGAGGTGTGAAAATCTCTCAGCTCAGAGCTGGGGGCCGACAGAAATAACGCAAAGAAGAACTCGAGTTGATAACCCTTTTTGGTAATCGGAAAAAAAAAAAAAGTAGTACCAAACCAAATCCCATTAAACTCGCCATCCTCAGAAAGGAGCAGTCATCCTGCCTTTCCATTTCCCAGCGCTGCTGTAAACAAGGGTGTTGCTAATTTCTGTTAATGATACTATATCTTGGAAACCAGACCTGTTCTAAGGGGAAGAGAACGATCTTAAGACCGGATTAAAAGCGTATTTTGCCTCAGCATCCAAGTCAGTGCCTTTATTTCAATGAAAGAGAAGTCGCAAACTTTTTTCGGTTCAATTTTCAGAGAATCCGAACACCAGGAGGGAGAAAGGCACATTTTTTTGATTGATACTGACAAACAAAGAAATCCCACTCGCTGTTATCAAAAATTTTAAAATATTTCGTTACGAACGATTAATTGCACAACTACGCACGCGCAAAGAGGACACTTCTCCGCTGTGAAAAACCTTAATTTCAAACAAAGACTGAGAAAAAAAAAAAAGAAGCCAATTTTAAGATTTCGCCATCCATTTCTACCCACTACGCTAAACCCTCACGTCATTAACGACATTTAAGAATTGCCACCTCTGCTCAGGAGCACACGGACCCTCTAAACCTCCAACGCGCTCGTGAATCACCTCTACTTAAAAATACCCTTTGAGTTGGAAGTCTATGGGCTGTTATCAACCCAACTCCCTCTTCCCCCCCCCAGTTACTTGGTTTCATTCTCTCTGGTCGACTCACTTCCACATTCCTCATATTTGGAATGTCTGCTTGATGGATTCACTTTTTTTTTTTTCCCCTCCTCACCCCTCCTCCCTCTCTTCATTCATTCATTCTTTCGACCCCATCGACTTCGGGCTTTTCAGCTTCCCAGCTCCAACCCCCCCAAAGCAATCCTTCATTTTAACTAGGAAAACTGCATTATTATTTATTTTTTTCCTTAAAGGCTTTTTTTTTTTAACCTTCTGAAGTATAAAGCACGCAACAATTTTAAGAGGATTTTTAAAAAAAAAAAAAACTTTAAGTTTCTCCAAGTTTTTCTATCAGCAAAGATAAAGAAAAAAAAATAATAACTCCCAAACAGCAATGAGATACTTGAAACAAATCTAAACTAAGTTTAAAACTCGTTTTTTTTTAACGAAACGATGTATTTATCAGCGCTGACTTTTCTTTACAGTCTAATACTTCAGAAGTATTTCGTTAAAATGGTTCCCCACGATCGTTAACATAATTTGCAGCTTTCAGTGTTATTTGAAGAATCGCTGTAATTAAACAACTCTAAATCAGTTTATCCTTCTTGGGTGTTTTGGTGCGGCAGCCCCACGCACCGATCACTCTTTCTTGTGCCATATTAAAAAAAAAAAATACCGCGTGTGTTAATTAATTAATTTCTCCGATGGGTTTAGGGACAGAAGAGATTTTCAAGAAGGGAAGACACCAGCAGGAAAGATTTATTTACGACACGCAATTTCACCGGACACGTTTGTTCCTAAAACCCACCCTGCTCCGTTTCTCCCGAGCGTTCCTGTTTGCGCTTGCAACCAGATGAAAACGCAACCAAAAAGCCAATTATTTTTTTTTAATTATTATTATTATTATTTTCTAAATTAGCTGGGAAGCCCCCCAATGCTCACGACTTGTTTTCCCACATTTCTAAAAGGGAGTGGGGGGGAAGGAAAAAAATNTTAGATCCCACCAAACCCATCTGATTTTGTCCTCACTGCTCACACTTAATTAACCATTTCCTGTTCTATCTGCCTTGAAACTGGAAAATCCAGTCTTAAAAACAAGCAGAAAGGAAAGAAGTAGTAAAAAAAAAAGAAAATAAGTCGCCTTTGAGGTACCCCCCCCCATCATCTCAGCCCTTATCCGGGGCGGGGGGAGCAAAATACACTGAATTCCCCCCCCCC
>RSEF01000027.1:3970770-3981959 GCA_003993805.1 Himantopus leucocephalus
ATTCAGGTTCTAAAAAAAGATCTGGAAATGATCTGAAACATTGTCACCAGACCTCATCTCCCCCCCCAATTAAACAAAGAGACCAATTACCCCACATCCCTCCCCCCCAGTCCCCTCGAACCAATACACCAGTAAATAGCAAAAGAAAAAAAAAACAAAACAAAACAAAACAAAAAAAAACAAAAAACAAAAAACCTACACACATGCTACGCCGTAAAAATGCAGAGTTAACACTATTGGGAAGAAGGCTGTGGGTTGCTGAGATGGTCTTTGAAGAATAAGCAGTATCCATCTGCACTCCCTTTCCCCAGCCCACCCGTCACCAGTGATAGTCCTTCATGGAAGGGGCTTTGCTTCCTCTACCACAAGCTGCAAAATAGACAGCCTTGAAACAAACACCCCGATTCCTCCCTCCCAACCCCTCCCCGGTATCCCCCTGCCCTTCCCTTCCCTCCCCCCTCCCCAGATTGAGCCGGGCTGGTTTGAATCTGTACACAGCATGAAGCTGCATAAAGCAGTCGAGCAGCTGCAGGGCACAGAAACCATACTGGTCTCTTCAAAGGGCATCTTCTTCAGCCATCTCTACGCTCCCAACCGAGCAGAGCTGCGTTCTCTCCCTCTTGCTCAAACCCACAGTTCAGATCTTTATACAAAGGCTGGCCAGAGCGGGTGCCAGGGGTTAGTTCTTGTCCTCTTTCTTGTCATCGTCCTCTGAGGGGTAGGAATGCCATGTCAACCTCTCCTCATAGAACGAGATGACCACCTGGGGGCACTTGATGTTGGCTTCCTTGGCAGGGACCAGGTCGGCCTCGTCGGAGTTCTTCCTACAGGCCAGAGCAGAGGTGCAAGTTAGGGCGCTGCGGAGGGGAGGTGGAAGAAGCGGAGACCAGAGAAAAAAAAAAATAATCAAGAAGCAGCAGGTAAACGGAGTCCCCGAGCTGCCCGGGGGATCCAAGCGACCCCTTCCCGAGTGGCTCTGGAGCAGAGAGGAGCAGCACGTGAGCTCAGGAAAAATTCAGGCGGTGAGTTCAGCTCCGTGTTGTCGGGGTTGGGGAGAGAAGCCAAATCAAAGCTGCGGCCCTGCCCCCAGCCACTCCGTACTCCTGAGACGGTGCGAAAGCAAACGGCTCCCACGCCTACGCCTGACTGGTTTGGCTCCCACCTGCGCCAGCGACAAGCCCTGTGGTCACTACAGCCGAAGGGGACGCGGTCATCGTCAGGGCTCTCCTCTGGGTGCAGCCTTCCGAAACTGCAGCCCGCACCATGACACCATGCCCCGCTCTCTCCCCAAGCTCGCGCCTGCTGCAGGGGGACATCTTAAGAACCACACAATCCCAAGGGCCCTACCTGCTCGTTTCACATCCACGTTAGCCTCAGCGCAGAGGGTCACCTCAGGCAGCAGCGCCATCGCGAGAGATTTCATGCCAGGTAGCAGGGACTCCCCAGGCGCAGGTCCTTCCCTCTCTGGCACAGAATAAGTGAAGAAGTGACAGACACAAAGACACACTCACCACTTCATCAGGAACATGAGCTCCCCGCTGGAATCCGTGGCACCAATGATTCGCTCTGGCTCAAATCCTCGGGCAAAGCCTCGCGGTTTCTCCGACTGAAAAGAGACAAGTTTCCACTTATAGCATCACAGGGTGACAGCCACAGCCCTGTTTCTGGTCACCAGGACACACTGGTGGCTGTTCAGAAAGGCTCTGCAAATCAGGAGCTCACGCTGTAATTNGGAGCTCGCGCTGTAATTACTAAGGCCAGCAGGGAACTGTGACAACCACTCAGGTGCAAACACACTGCACAGAGGTGACCTCCTGCCAGGCCCCGCGCAGCACAGCGGAGCGCCCTGCTCCTGCTGCAAGCAGAGGATCCCATTTCCAAGGCCCCGCTGGTGAAACGCTCATGCTGGCCAAGATTCAGTAGCTCCTGGGATGAAAACCAGACCGCAGAGCGTTTTTACTGCCCCTTTTCCCAAGCAAATACGAGCACCCTGAGCAGGAGGCTCTCTGCTCTGCCTTGTTCTCCCTCCTCAAGGGGCAACAGGCAACTCCTGCCTCCTGTTTCACCCCTTGCGTGGTTCTTCAGGAGAAGCTGGGGCTCTGTACCCTTTTGGTTCAGGAACTGGCCTTCCAATTTAGTGCTAGGACTGGCTCTGGATTCACTAAGAGGCCTAGCCTAGAGAACAGCTCATGCCTCCTTCCGAAAGCTACAGCTTTTCAAACGCACTTCAGCTGTGTCTCACTGAAGTGCAGTTGTTTCCCCTCGGCACAGGAGAACAGTTTGAGCTTTCGGAGCACAGCTGCTCTAGCTGCAAGACACCGTGCCAAACGCAGGGGTAGGGAGGCGAGCACAGAAACCCCACCCTGCCTCACCTCCTCTTTCTTCTTCTTTGGTTTGCTCTCCTCCCCTTTGTCCTCCGTATCAGACTCCGCTTTGCGCTTGCTTCCCTCAGACTTTTCGCTCTCATGTGCGGTTTTCTGGGACTGAAGGAACTCTGCAATGAGGTCCGGGCAGTCGAGGTTCTCCTCTGGCTCCCAGGTGTTATCTTCACTGCAATCAAAGACGACAGCTTAGTTTTACACACGAGCAGCTTGCTGCAGCTTTCCCTGCCAAGAACAGTCCTGCACACCAGGTCATGCCGAGACACTGAGAAAAGCAGCAGTCTGGATACGGGTGTCCTCGCCCCATGACACAGGACCCTGCCCTGATCCAGGCAGGGATGCCAGAGGGCAGGGCAGTCATTTCCCTTCTCAGGAGAGAAATGCAATCAATTTTATCTGGCTGCTTGTTTCACACTAGGTTTAAGTGGGGGAAGCCCCACCAGGGCACCGCACAGCCTGTTTGCAAGACAGAAAGGGGACTTTCTCACTTAGGCAGTGCTCTCCGTCGCCCTGATTAGAGCTCGAGGCATTTAGCACCGCTGTTTTTATCATCACAGCTGCCCTTGGCCTGTTAGCTTCCTTTTACAGACAAGGAAAGAGGCGCAGGGAGACCGAGCCACCTGCCCGGAGGCTTCGGGAGCCAAAGGCAGAAGCGATGCTCGCGCCCGAGCAGCCCAGCACCCACCCACAGCAGCAGGCAGGGAGGCACTTACTCCGAGAAGCCTTTCCACTTCAGCAGGTATTCCACTTTGCCCTTTACCACTCGCCGATCCAGGACCTTCTCCACCACATACTCCTCCTCCTCTTCCTCTAGGACCTCTTCTACTTTCTTCTTGTTCTGTTTTTTTCCCATTGTGCTGGCCAGCTTTTCAGCTTACGGGCGACGCTGCTAAAAGAGGAGAGAGAACCACACGTTTGTGTCAAGGTCAGGTTTGCCTTTGCCAGGCAGCAAACGGGCTGGATACGCAGAGGCAAAGCACAAGAATGCTGCTTTGGAGAAAACAGGTACATACAAAGTAGGTAACGCACAAAGAGATGGGCCGGGATGGTCCTGCCAGCCGGAAAGGCAAAAGGGAATCTCCAGCTGGAGCTGCTGCATTTACACGATGCTTTTCTGATACACAGCTTTGGCTTTTTTGTCTCCCCAGCACCTTATTGCACATATTCCACCAAGACCCTGCCTGATTCTGCCCACGCTTTGTCCCTGTTTTCAGTACACCACACCTTAACCTTGCTGCTCTCACGTGTTGCCCACTGACCTCCAGAAAGGAAGCAGCATCCTACGGCTGCTGCTCCAGACCTTGCCGAGTCCCACACGTCCCCCCTCAACCTGCGCTCCTTCCTCACCTCGCTGACCCGCCTTGAGCTGCAGAAAGCATTTGCAGAGCTGTACAGCGGCAGGAGGAAGGCAGCACACCGCTGATATTAACTAAAAGTTAATAAATAGTTAATCCAAGTTAAATACAAGTCATAGTCCCTGATACCAAGCTCCCAATATTCATTTCTTTGGTTCATGGATGTGCACTCTGGGATATTTATCTAGCTCACCCACCCAGAAAATGCTTTTTTTTCTCCTTATCTTCCAGAGCTGTTTAGACAGTCAAAAATTCCTGCATATATATCCAGTGCTTGCTGGGAAGCGGCAGAAGCGACGCAGAGCTAGGAGAACTCTCTGGCCCGACACAGCCGAAGGCTACCTGCCATAAACCCCGCAGCACACAGGTAACGCGTGATGGGGTGGCCCTCGGCGCAGCTCTCTCTTCTTTCCAGTCGCGCAGAGGGGGACTGCAGAGGAGGAGCAGCCCTGCCAACACGCCGGGCGCTTCCCCCAGGCTGAAACGAAACACCTCAGAGAGCCAAAAACCACAGAGAGGCCCCGCTTCCCTGCTGAAACCCAGCTCAGACCAGTAAGAGCACCGCAGCTGGGCAGATCCCGCGTCAGAGTCTCTCCTCCCTGCTGGCGGGGATGGCCGTGCACCTCGTCCCTGCCCTCTCTCCCTCTGTGGGGCAAGTGGTTCTGCAACAAACACCCCGGCAAATGCTCTCCAGCCATTTCTTGGCTGGTACTGGTTACACCAACAGGTCCCAACCCCACAGCCAAGATCCTGAGCCACCACACAGCCCCACGAGGGGACAGAGGAGGACCACGAAGGTGATCTGAGGGCTGGAGCATCTCTCCCATGAGGAAAGGCTGAGAGAATTGGAGTTGTCCAGCCTGGAGAAGGGAAGGCTCCAGAGAGACCTTATAGCCCCTTCCAGTACCTAAAGGGGCTACAGGAAAGATGGGGACAAACTTTTCAGCAGGGCCTGTTGCGATAGGACGAGGGGTAATGGCTTTAAACCAAAAGAGAGGAGATTCAGACTAGATATAAGGCAGAAATGTTTCACACTGAGGGTGGTGAGCCCCTGGCCCAGGTTGCCCAGAGAGGTGGGAGATACCCCATCCCTGGAGACATCCCAGGGCAGGTTGGACGGGGCTTGGAGCGATCTGGTCTGGTTGGAGAGGTCCCTGCTCATGGCAGGGGCGGGGGGTTGGACTCGATGGCCTTTAACGGTCCCTTCCAACCCAAAATATTTTGTGATTATATGATCTGCTCATATGGAAAAGGTTTCTTCTTTAGGTTCAATAAAAATACAGAGCCCTCTAGTATCCTGACCTCACCACCGGCCTCTGCTCCAAAGAAGTCTGCGCAGCCAGCCGAGCGCACCGAACAAGTTGCACTGATTTACATCAACCAAAGGGTCAGGAGGTTCCGAGTCTCCCCATCTGTTATCTCCGATAAGCAGCTACGCCGTCACGGAGAGCCACTGGCAAAGCTGGCAACGGGACCCAGACCGCCTGAAACCAACTCCGTACCTCGGCCTCCCAAAACCCCACCCTGCTGAAGAGCTGCCCGGGAGCTTTCACAGCCTGAGTGCTGAGCAACACTTCTTTTTTATTCCAGTAAAATGCAGATTTTCTGCCAAGCAAAATGACTGGTGAGCAGGTCAAACATTACCTGCCTGGAAACTTTCATTTTGCCACTCAGGTTATCATGAATCTTCTAGAATAAATTTCAGCTGGCAAAATCTAAGCAAACCGGGGCTGTTTATATGGCAAAACAAAGATCGTGCAGATTTATACTGGCTGAAGATGTCCGAGTTCAGTAACAGTCTCAGCTCTCAGGGTATAGCTGGACGGGCTCTCTTGTGCACAAGATGCTGCTGAGCTGAGCAACTGCTGTTAAGAGTATCCTTCAAAGGAGAAAGCTTAAAAACAAGCCCCACAAAGCTCAAAAGATGTAGCGCCAGCTCAGACCAGCAGAAGCCCCAGCAGAGAGGAGGGGAGGGAGCACAGCCAAGCCAGCACGCTCCAGACCACCCCGTCTCCACTGCTATCTCTCAGACAGGGCTTGAGGGCAGCCGAGGAGTGTGGAAGAGTGCAGATGGAGAAAGCGGCACTTCTCTGCTTGGCAGGCACTGGACCAACGTGTTTATACTTTGGACCCCACTATTGCACTGCTGCTTTCGACCCGACCTTGGCGTAGGAGCTGTGCCAGCGCCTGGGCTCTCCCTCTGCAAGGCGTTCAGCCTCCAGCCATGCCTGCTGGCAGACAGACATCTTCCCTTTAAACCCCATCCCTGCAGGCACCAGCCGTGAGGTGACCACAGCCTCCTCCCTTGACGGTAATGTCGGGGTAGGAGAAATGAACACCTTCCCCCGGCCACAGCACCCAGAGTTGGGGCTGCTCATCAACCAGGCAGAGGACTTGCAATAAAAGCCAGGCTGAAGTGGCTGCTGCCATCTCAGGGTGTTTGGTGGTCACTGAGCAAGCTGGGGGGGGGTCCCCAGAGCCCAGGCTCTTCATCACAAGCCTTTTCCTCCTTCTGCTCACGTTTAGCACTAGACATCTCTTCCCCCGCCTTTCTTTTGACTGGTGGTCTCAGAAGAGGGGTCAGCACCTAAACAGGCTGCAGAGCAGACAGGACCAAGGGAAGTGCTTTTGTTCGGCTACTGCTCGTGCTGCGCTCTGGTTGCAGAGCTCCAGCGTCCGCCAAAGGTGAAAACTAAACCCCCTCTAAGTGTTAAATGAGGTGAGAGGTTCCCTGCCCTGTATGGAGCAGCAGTGGAGGTGGTGGTAGGGATATTGCCACAGACAGGCAGTGCTTCCCCCATGGATCCTTTATTCAATGCCAGAGGACACCAAGCCCCCCAAGGATGAAGTTTTACTGCCCTATTCAATGGGGAGGGGGGAAAAACCCCAACCACCTGGAAACAGCCCACGAAAACAGAGCCGTACGACAACATGCATCAGAGAGGCTTCTCCCTCCTCAACTCCTGGGCTGAAATACACTGACAGCATCTTTAATCAGACGCCAGACGGAGGCAAACCCGAAGCAGCGAGGCTCCCGGTCGCCTGCAGACTCACCGAGGCGGAGGCCAGGCTGCCTGGCACCGCCTCAGCTGGTGTGCAATACAACAATGTAAAGCCTCCGACCCCACCACCAGCATCTAATCCCCGGAACAGGAGCCAGCGCTGCAGCAGGAAGCCAAGAGATCGTGTTTCACTCTGGAATTCTTCAGGCAGTTCCTTCCTCCCGCGCAGGACAGCCTTCCTCCCCTCCATCATCCTCCTCCGGCACTGCATGGCCGATGGAGCAGGGGGCCAGAGCCGAGCACGCTGCGGCAGAGGAGATTCCCAAGAAGGTGCCGTCACAGCTCCGACTACAATCAGCAAATAAACTCTGAGACAGCCTGGAGAGGCGAGATCTCCCCCTCTCTCACCAGGGACTTCTGCTCGGCTGCAGGCAAAAGGACTTTAGTTGAAAGCGCTGTGGTTATTACTTGGAGATGGACTTGTTTTTAAGGCACCTAAGGATGCTGAGCTGGATCGCCAGGCTACTTGAGCTCCTTCCTAAGAAGGCAACTGGATCAAAGAGTCTAACGGTAGAGTCTGGCCAAGGTGAGCTCAGAGGGGATTTGCTAAAACTAGAGATGGTGTGTAGGACAGGTAGGTGTGGAAAGGGAAACAGAGAGAGGCAAAAGAGCAATGCAACACTGCAGATCCATCATTTTATTGTGGTAAGTGCTGGGCAGAGAAGATGCAAATCCAAGGCCAGGAGCACTTTGAGAAAGAGCTTGCCAAGGGGAGGAACAAATACACCAGTGCAAAGGGCTGCGGCAACTATACCTTGAGCGTACAGCAGGCAGCAACCTCGCCAAAGTCCCCAGTCACTCAGGGCCTGTTCCTTTCAGCAGATGTTCCCCTCTTTCTGCTACAGGCGTTTACACCAGAGTACCAGTGTCACCTCCTTGCACGGTCCCTCTCTGCCTCTGTGGGTTCTCAAGATGTCTGCTCCCACGCAGGCACGGGGCTGGCACCCAGCTGCCTGCTGACAAGCCGTCCCCTCGGCGTTCACCCCCGCGGCAGGGACAACATCTGGTTTTGCCTCCAGAGCCTGCAAGCCAGAAAGGTGCCGCGGGCAGATAAGGCCAAGCCGTAGTTCACAGCGCCTGCTGTTAGACAGGGTACAGATTTTAGCGTGCGAGCCAGCAGCAGAGACAAGCTGCTGCACAGGCCTCTCGCTGCACTGCAGTCAAAAACGCAGCTCGAGTGTGAGAAAGGGACTTCAGCCCCCCCCCCCTCCCTGGGGGGGTACGAACTCAGCGTGTGGCTTTATCTGCAAAGCATCTGAGCTGCTCCCCACACCCTCTTCCTCCTTGTCAGGAATGCCTCCGCGGAACAGAGCGCTCAACAAAGATTTCAGCCTTCTGTGACCAGGAACATCCAAACCCTCCAATTTTAGTTATTAAAAACAAACCACAGCCACCCAAAGCACTGGCTGGTTTCTGGTCTCTGGAGGAAGGGGGAGACGTTGAACAATACCCGTCTATTTGGAGAGGCAGCGCAGGGAAGACTTACCCCGTGCTCTGCTCCCTCGTCTCCAGAGCTTTCAAATAAACAGATTTCACTCGCACCGAGCTCCTGTGTGCAGAGGTGCAGAATGAAGCCATTTCATTCTGCCTGGGCATTTTTGGGGAGTGCAGACAATTCCTATTATGTTTACATGAGCGGTTTCGTGTCTATAGAATTTGGAGCGAGATGACTCTTGCCTGAGAGAGATCTCATCATTAGTAGGTTTCCTAAAATTCAGCTTCAATTTTCTATACTTAATGTGTGAAAAAAGTTGGCTTGTACTGAAAAATATGACTTCAAGACAAATTCAGGATGGGCCTATGCCAAATCTTTCCATTTTCATTTGCTGCTTCTTTCCTAACACTCAAGGCAAAGCTGAAATCCTTTGTGAAGAGGAAAGCAGAACAGAGAGAGACTGAAAGAATAACTTCTCGGTCTGCAGCTAAGAGGAAAAGGATCCAGGACACACCTAAGCCACTTGAAAAGAATTCAGACTCCGGGGAAAGGCCATGAAGAAAGAGGCCCAGCACGAAGGTGTGTACAAAAGCCTGCGTTATCGGGGCAGGAGGAGCAGACGGAGGAGTAAGAGCTGGCACTGACAGCATGTCATTGCAGCAGATCAGAGCAAAGCACGTGCTGGTATCATGAGATGTCCTGGAGGACAGCATCCAGGCATCAAAACCACTACCAGACAAATACAAATACTCTCGGCCCCGCTGGCTGGGACACTTTCTTTGGAAGATGGTGAAGCTCTACCTAATACCCTTCCGTGACGCTTGGCACTGATCTTCCCAGTAGAAAGTTTAAGAGAGGAAAGGAAGACCAGCCAAAGAAGAAAAATGTGGAGACCCCAAGGTTTAATTTGAGTACAGACTAGTTGCATTAGCTGCATCTTAAGGGATTAACAGTTCAGCTCAGCTTTAATGAGTTTTAAACTTAAAACATTTCCTCCTCCTGCCTTTCTCAAACTTGGCTGGGATCACTCCTCTCTTTAAAGACTTATGAGCACGCCAAGTTTATTCCACACGCGCCAGGGAAAGGCAGCAGGCATCTTTCTTTTGAAGTGGGAACAAGCACGTTAAGTCTTCCACTCTCCAGAACCTGAAAACAGCAGAAAACATTTCTGGAAAGTTTGAGTGAAAGCTCAAGGCTTTGAGCGGAGACCAAACTAAAGAAAAGCCACAACCTTCAAGCTCAGCCACATCATTTCCAGTTAAATTCACAATCCATGAGAGAATGCACCTCTGGATTTAAGAGAAACAAACATGCAACAGTAGGAATGTTACCTCCCTGCTGAAAAAAGAGAACCTGAGGTAAGAAATCCCATCACGCAGACAGGAATTTTGTTATGTGACAGCAGATGCAACTTCTGAACTCCTCTAGATCAGATAAACGCTTATGGAATCAGAGTAGGGATTTGCGTTGTTCTTCTCCCCTTTGTATAAAGATGAGAAAACATTGTCCCAAGTGCTGCAGGATTCCCAGCTTTCCAGTGCCCCCAACACTGCGCCACCTCCCTCTTCATGAGCAGCCCCAGGCCCTACAGCATCATCCCCTGCCAGCCTTCACCCCTAGGGACAGAGGGACTGCATCTGGGGACGTCTCCCCCAGCAGCCCTGTGCCCAGGAGCTGCCTGCCGGTGCTCACAGGCCCTTCACCTGGTTATTTTTGCATTTCCCTGGCGCTGGGCAGCGGGGTTACAGCAGCCACATCTGTTTCTTATTGTTTTCACTACCAGGACCTCAAGCACTAATAGGAAACCGTGCTGGGTCGCAAATCCAGCGGGGACTGTTGACTCCAAACATACCCATCGCAAACACCTTCCTCTCCAAATGCTCAAGCTATTTTTTTTTTTAAAGTTAATAAAATCTTTCACAGATAGAGCCTGTAATTCTTCAGCCAGAAAGCCCTTTCATACTTTGAGCTCTCAGTTTTATAGGGACAATGTATGTGCTTGCCGATTCCAAACTGATCAACCCAACGCCGAGAGCACTTCCCCATCTCTGTGATCCTCACACTCACCCCGCACCCAAACTCACGCCACTTTCCTGTCCCTGCCATCTCCCCCACGCCGCACGGGAGGTGGTCAGCTTCACAGCACAACCCTGAGCCAAACCCCACTGCCGCCCCCCCGCAGCGAGCCCCCACATCTTGCCGCTTCCTCGGCAAAGCTTCGCCACCTTGTCCAGAGATATGAATCCCATTTTGGCTCCATCACCTTCCCTTTCCAGAAGTCCTACACTTCCCCCAAACGCTTCACAACTCCTGTTCCAAGTGTGGCTTGACTCCCCCAGCTCCCAAACCTCCTCCCCCAGCAAAGGAGCCGGAGAAAGCCCGCTCTGCTGGGGAGCTGCCCCGACACCCACCCCACACTGTGGGTGAGCAGGGACTCGACCCAAACACAGCTCCTGCTGCTTCTCCCTCCTCCTTTTCTCCAGCACATCCCTGCTTCCAGCCTGACAGCCACAACACCATTTTTCACCTCCTGCCAGCCCCACGTCTGAGCTCTCTGCTGGGGAGCTCTCCCCCAACCCCAAGACCCCACGTCCCCCCCAGTTCGCTCCCCAACAGCTCTTTTCCCCCGGCTCCCCCCGGACCAGCTGCCATCCCGCTCCCTGCCCTCCCACAGCCTGTTGAGCAGCTTCCCGCTCATTCTCCCCGCCAAAAGTTGATGCTCGTCCCCTCCCCGCTCTCAGAGCGGCCGGAGCCTTTCCCTCCCTCCCTCCTCTTCTCCTCACCCCAGGGGCTCCAGCAGTGCTTCTTAAAACACCACCCCATCCAAATGCCACCTCCCCCCGCCCAGCAGGGACCCTGCTGCAGCCTCTCCCTTCCCAAAGCACACTTCCACCCGCAGCCCCCCTGTCCACACCCCCCCATTTCCCCAGACCCTCTGAGCAGCCCCTTATTCGTT
>RSEF01000027.1:3982224-3999003 GCA_003993805.1 Himantopus leucocephalus
AACGCCCGACGCCCCCCGCCCCTCCTTCCCCCCGCTCACCTTGCACAGCCCCGCCAACGGTTGCCGAGGGGAAGGGGCCTGCGGGGCGGGTCGGGTGGCGCCGCGGGCCTGGCCGCTCTCCGTCCGCCTCCCTCGAACAAAAGAGCCCGGCCAGCCCCACTACCCGCCGCCCGCACTGCGCCTGCGCCGCGACCCGCGCCCGCCCGCCCGCCGCGGGGCACCCTGGGAGGCGTAGTCCTCCGCCGCGGGGCACACTGGGAGCTGTAGTCCCCTTCCCTCCGCCGACACCGCCCGCCCGCCCCGACGCGGCCTTGCCGGTAAGACCCAAGCGCGCCGCCCCGGTGGGGATGGCGGCGCGGCGTGGCGGGGCCGGAGCCCCTCTGTGAGGCCGCCCCCGTAGCTGAAGGGCCCGGCCCGCGCCTCGCCGGTTGGCGGGGGAGCCGACTACAACTCCCAGCATGCCCCGCGCCGGAAGTGGCAGCGCCGCCCTCGCTATAAGGCCGCCGCGCCGCCGCGCCGCTTAAAGGGGCCGCGGCCTGCGAGAGGAGGTGAGGGGGCCCGCGGGGGGGAGGCCTGGAGCTGAGGCCGCTCGGTGCGAGGCCCCGCCGGTGGCGGGGTTGGGGATGCCCCGAGCCCCGCGGGTGGGGGATCCGCGGCCCGCTCGGGGCGGCGGCGGGGCAGGGCCGGGGGGGGTGGTGGTGGTGGTGGGGCCGGGCCGGGCCGGGCCTCACCCCCTGCCGCGGCCTCTCCCGGCGGGGCCGGGCCGAGGCCGCGGGGAGCAGCAGCGCACCCCGGGTGCTGTGGGGGCCGGGCCGGAGCGGCGGCGGGGCCCAACCGCAGCCCGTGGTCTCGGTGCTGCCGGGCCGCTGCCGCCGGGTTAGCGCGGGCGGGTGTCCGGGCCTGGCGCTGATGTGTTGGGGCGGCTCGGGACACCCCCTGCCAGTGGGCGGCGCGGAGCGAGGGGGTCCAGCTTTGGGGCACCTGTCTGGATGGGGAGCCCTTTCCTACAGACAGTGCTCTCCGGTACCGGCCGTGGACAGCTCTGTCCAAGCGTGACAAGCAAAAGCAGAAACGAATAGGACTCGTTCCCTCTTTTTTTCCTGCCGGGGAGCTCCTCGGTGAGGCTTTCCTCAAAACTCGGAGGCTCTTGGGTGGCTGGAAGTCGCCTGGAGCCGTGCTGTGCCTGCGTGGACGGACATAAAACCTCGGCCAGCCTGGAGCTGGGTGGGGAATGCAGCTCCGAGCTAAACTGTCACTGGTGTGTGCTGGTTAGGACAGAGTATTTGATACGCGCCCTGTTGTTACAGAGGGGTAGAGACGGCTGCTAAGGATGTGTCTGAGTCAGCAAGGAAGATAAAAGATAGCAAGCAAGAGATAAAAACTAACACTCTCTCTGTCAGCAGTGTGAGTACAGGGCTGGGGGAGGCAATCCGCCTGGAGTTGGACCGTGTCTGTGGCTTGTTGAACACCCAGACTGCTGTATCCTGGGCAGGAGAAAGTCCTGAGGCTCCAGGAACGTGGATGTGGGGCGTTTCTGTGCGGCTTCCACCTCTCGCGTCCTTCTAGCTAGAAGACATTGAAAGCGCGAGCCCTGGAAACACTGAAATGCAAATTGGAGGAAGATTAAACCAAACCCAAACCACGTATCCCAGGGCCCCTTAAACTGAGGCTTTAAGCAAAAGCCCTGAAAGAAGATTTGGTGTAACTGTTTAAAGCTAACTCAGAGCTGCCTTCTCCATTGGGTTTAAGTTGATTTATCAAGTTAAGATGAATTAACTCCAAATAAAGCGTAAATAAGATTGCGTTTCTCGGTACAACTCTGGATGAAAGTATAGGTAAAGGATGTGAGCGCTCAGACTCTCTGATCTCAGTTTTTTTCCCCTGCAGCCTGTTCACCTCCTCGCTAACTGCAGAGAGCCATCTCCCCCTCCTGGCTCTCTCTGCTCTTTGGAGCACCCTTTCAGTAGCTGGGAAATTAAATTCCTCTTCCTGGCAACCCTCTGCTGTTCCATTAGGCAATTTCTGAGTCTCTCTCTTCTCCCTCCTGCATTTTTAATCTAGGCAGGGCTGTTATGCAGAGCAAGGAGCTTTAAAAGCAACGGGAGGGCGGCAGTGTCCCCTGGGGAGGCGGGGGAACATAATGGTCAAGTTCTGCTGCTGAACTGGTTCTGGCTGGGAGCCCCCAGCACGGGGGAGGATCGGAGCTCCCCCATTACGGTGCTGGGCAAAGTGACTCATGTCACATTTGGCTCCTTCTCTCCCCTCCTTCCCCAGGGGAAGAATCATGTGCACTGAAGCATGGGGGTGTGTTTTTGGTAGGTTCCCCTCGCCCTCCCCCTTACAGCTCAAATTGGAAACAGCGGCAGTCTGACCCAACACCAGCGAGAGTTCAATTACTCAGAGACATCTTGCAGCGGGCCTGGGTCTCTTGCTGTCTATCCTGAAACTCTTCTCTGCTGTTATTAACAATTTCTGTGCTCTCTGGGTGGAATCGGATGGCTGAAGTCTTGCAGAAAGTACCTGCAAACCGGTGGAGCCAGATTTTTTTAAAGTATGGTTTGTGGCTCAGCCCCTCCCCTTGTCCCAGCTAAAATTAGCTCTGTCTTCAGAAGAGCTTTGCTTCACATCTGAGCGTATAAATAAAGGCTGGGTTTCCAGTGCTGCCTGACACTTGGCAGCTCTCGTGGCCTAAAAGGCAAGACTCCAGGAATGGGGAACAGGTGAAGGGTTGCTTTGCCTCTGCGATCAGGCGGCAGCTGTGTCCCTCGGGAGCCTGGGCTGTGACAGGCGAAGTCCTGCGCTGCTGGTTCATCCCAGGGGCTCCAAAACCTCTTGCAAACAATCCCGCAGAGGAGGTGAAACGAGGACATGGGACACGCTTGGTCTTCCAGCTCCCCCTGATGAGTACTCCTGGTCTGTGTCTGCACAGGGCGTCTGCTGTGGGGGGCGCTCTGAGGGGTGTCATGGGCTGGACTGTGCATTTATTTGGTGTGGGGGGTTATCTCCCTGTCCCTGTCCCCCCCCTTCCTCCAAGCCCTGGCACTGCGTTCGTGGTGTTGTTACAGAACAGGAATTACTGCAGGAGCACGTAATGGTGCAGCAAATTAGCTGACACGGTCCAGCAGGACCTGGGAGCGCTGGGGGGATGTGGCGGAGGAAAAGGCTGGTGTGCTGGGAGTGTGCGAGCAGCTCGTGGCGCAGCTGAGCCAGGAAAGCTGGGCGGCACGGGGGGCACCGGGCACCTCTGTGGCTCCCTGAGGGCTTCATCAATGCTTCTTGGCCCCCCCGGCTCCTGCTGGGAGAAGGGAAAAGGGGGGGGGGGCGGATAGAGAAGGGCGCAAGAAAGAGCGGTCGCAATGCAGGTAAGAAACCTATTTGGGTGTGGAAATCTGGTACCCAGTTTGCTGCTTATTCAGGTGACTTGTGAAAGCCAGAAATGGCATAGCTGTGTCTGGTGCTAATGGGAGACTTACTGAGGTGGCAGCTGAGGAACGGGTCCGATCTACTCAGGAGAAAAGCAGGTTTCCCCTGGGGAAGGGCACAGCGTGGTCCCGGTGTGGTCTGGCTGCTTCCCCTGCTCGGATGGCTCAGCTGAGCTCACGTGGGGTAGGCACTGGGGGAGAGGGAAGCCTGCAGGAGAAGGAAATGGTGATAAAAGCAGGGTTTTCTCCTCTCCAGCCAAACCAGCTCCCCTGGCATTTCAGTGCCAACCTGCCCATGCGGGGAGTGGGCAGGTTTGCACCCTGTCTTCCTCCTGCGTTGCCAATTCTGGTTCTGCAGGATCGAACTGGGGATCTGGGGTCTCAGTGCAGTTCAACGAGGAGGCTGTTACTGGCTAACAAGAGTTAGACTGGGGAAAAAGCACTCCTGGAGCTGTGGCCGGCTCTCCCAGAGACACGGTGATCTGCCCGGGAGCAGGGATGGGCAGTGGGAGAGCAGGGCAGGCAGCTCAGCAGGAGCAGCCGGCTGCCCCATGCCATCCTCGGGTGGTTACAGCCTGTCTGAGCTGGGAGCCCTGCTCACCTCTGTCTGTGATCCAGGGATTTTTGAGCGCTGTCCCAGAAGGCTGCAGGATCCCAGTGGCTCTCTGTGGGCAGAGCTGAGCTGAAGATGAGCTGTGGAGGAAGGGGGTTCTGTGGGCTCTGGCTCTGGTCACAGCAGACGCCCCAGCGAGAGCCCGATGGGCCATGTTGCCCTCAGGAGCACAGGGGAGATTAATGCTGGATGCTCTGTCCCCTGTGGGCTGCTGTATTTGAATGCATCCTCTGTCATCAGGGAGGGCAGCCGAGTGCAGATGTGGGGGTTGGAGAGGTGTCTGCCGGATGGGACAGAGGTGTGCGGTGCCTGGGGGGGATGCAGAGTACGTGGGAGACCCTGATGCATTGATCTTCTCTTACTAAATCCTTTTTTCTCTGTGCAGATGTTTCCCGCTGGGCTCTGGCTCTAGGATGTTGGAGAACCGAGAGGAAGTAAGACCCTTTCCAACGTGGGTTTTGTCTGTTCCTGGCTGGGGTTTGGCAGTGCTGGAGAGGGGTGGTCTCAGCTGAGCGCAGTGTCGAGGGGTGATAGGTGCTGAATGCTGTGCAGGGTCCGTGAGGCAGAGCTGAGGGGTGGCTGGCGATAAGGATGGGAAAGGCTGGAGGTGTCTGTGCTGCCCCTGGGGCAGGATGGCCGGACAAGCCAGTGTGGTTGTGGGTACCTGTCCCCGGGAGCCCCTCTGAGCCCTGCGAAGTGGGGTGACGCTGGCACGGGGTGGTGAGCACTGTCTCCCTGTGCTCAGGCAGTGTTTGTGCCATAGGAGCTGACCACGGTGCGTGTTCAGGACCCCCGGGTGCAGAACGAAGGCTCCTGGAACTCCTATGTGGATTATAAAATCTTCCTCCACGTGAGTTGCGGCTGAGGGAGAGGGGTGAGCTGCAGAGCTCGGTTGTGCCATACATGAGGCTCATGAGAGGGGTTGTCCAGCCATGTCTGGCTGTGCTGAGAAGGAGCAATGAAGGGGGAACCTTCAGCAGCCCATCCCTCCCTCTGTGCTTTCTCCATGTGGGTCTGACATCCAACTTCTCCCTTAAAGCCTGCTCAGGTCTTTAAGGCACTTTCAGCTCCCCAAAGCCCAGTGCTTCGAGGGGATCCCTTAGTCACTGAGCTCAGGGGTCTGTTCTGCCTTGCTGCCCCTCAATTGAATGGACTATTTCCATGGTGGGTTTTTTTTTCAGACCAACAGTAAGGCCTTTACTGCCAAGACCTCATGTGTGCGGCGCCGGTACCGTGAATTCGTGTGGCTGAGGAGACAACTCCAGAAGAATGCTGGCTTGGTGTAAGCATGCCTTGTGGTCCCTCCTCTACCCCACCTGTAACCAGACACTGTTTCCCATTGCCCTGGGGATCCCAAACGCTCTCTGAACAGATGTGGATAGAAACCCCAGACGCTAAAAGGAGATACCTGGGCTCCTGGGATCCAGCTCGGCACAAAGCGGGGTCCTGGCTGCTGCTGAGACGGTGCTCCTGTATCTCCTTGCTCTGGAGTTGGGGTGGTCTGACCCTGAACTGCCTCTGCTTTGTGCCTGCAGGCCTGTCCCAGAGCTGCCCGGGAAATCCACCTTCTTCGTGGGCAGCACAGATGAGTTCATTGAGAAGCGGAGACAGGGGCTGCAGCAGTTCCTGGAGAAGTGAGTAGAGCATTTGTGAGGGTTGGATGGAGGGAGAGGACGCACTGCTCCGGTCCTGCTTAGAAGATGCTGGCTGTGAGGAGGCAGTGGAGCTGTTGATGGTCACCCTGGTGGTGTGGGGCATGTGAGCCATTGATGTGGCAGGGCTCAGTGTGCTCATGTTCCTGGGTGCCTGCCTCACTCACCCTCCTCTCTCTGTGCCAGGGTTGTGCAGAATGTGGTCCTCCTCTCCGACAGCCGCCTGCACCTTTTCCTGCAGAGCCAGCTCTCGGTACCCGAGATTGAGGCGTGCGTGCAAGGCCAGGGCTCGCAGACAGTGACGGAAGCCATCCTGCACTACGCCATGTCCAACTGCGGCTGGGTGCAGGAGGAAGAGAGCCGCCCCGCGCTGCTGCCGGGAGGAGACCCGCATGGCAGGTAACGCAGGCGGGGAAGGACCGGCCCGGGGGCGCTGCCAGCGGGGCAGCCCCCAGCTCCCTTGCTGTGCCTGGAGCTGCTCTGTGCTGGCTGGAGCAGGCCTGGCTACCGGCAGTGCTCTGAGCCAGCTGGTGACTTGCTGCCTGCACCTCTCCTTGTCAGTGTTCGAAGCTGTGGGGCTGGCTGCAGCCTGATTTGAAATGTTTGGTGCCTGTGCAGGGGACTTTCACCAGTAGCAAACAGCCTCTGCTGTGAAATAAGAGATAAGAGGAGCTGCCAGGCTTTCTAGAGACCCCTGAGTGTTTTTGAATTTCCCTGTCCCATCCTTGCTACAGTCATTTCAGGGAATGAGTTGAGCACATGTTCCCCAGCCCTGCGCACTGGCAGGATTCCTGGGGGTCAGGCTATCGGAGCTGGACATCTCAGGCTGTCACCAGCAGTCTCCTGTACTGCCCTCCAGGCTGCCCGGGAGGGTGACGTGTCCTGGCTGTGGCCAAGGCTTAGCAGAAAAGAGCTTGAATCTCTCAGAAGAACTTAAGCTGAGATTTACAAAGGTCTTCGGCTGCTTTCCTCCCTTAATCTCTGGGGAGCGGGGAGCCTTTGGAGGCTTTCAAAGCTCAGGCTTTCTGTGCATCTTGCCTTCGTCCTTGCAGCGTGACTGGGTTCTGCAATCCCTCATTCCCATCAGAGCTTCAGAGTGCTTGCTGCAGGCTGGGGAATTAATCAGGCATCTCCCCATGGGGTGGCTGACTCCCCTGCAGCCAGTCGAGGGTTTTCTGCACCTGGGGAGGCAGCTGACCTGGTGGGAGAGGAGGGCATCCTCCATTTGCCACTGCTGCAGCTCCCTGCAAGAAGCTGAACAAGCACAGACATCACCTGCGTGTTTGAGTCCTGCGGCAGGCGCAGGGTCCCTGGCTGCGCTCGCTGGCAGTCTGCTGCGCGTGGCAGAGGTGCTTCGGGTCCCCCTGCCCCTCAAACGAGAAGTTTACCTGCTAAGCAGGGGGTTGTGTCTGGCCTTCTGCACCACCCAGTGCCCGTGTTTCTTCATCTTGGTTTTCAAATAGCAGGACAAAAGAGGTGTCTGGACTCCAGCGAGAGACCTGTTTTTAAATAGAGCCCTTCTGGTTTAAGGAAGGGGTTTGAGGGAGCGCGGCAGCCCGGGCTAAGGGGTAGGTACCCAGGCAGTGCGGCTTTGTGCGTCCCTCTCAGCTGCCAGCGCCGTCCGCTTCTCGCTGGTGGCAGTCTCCCCCCCTTCCCTGCTGTGGGCTCATGTGCGAGGGTGAGCGGCTGCTGCGGTGGCTGAGCTGGCTGGAAGCTGAGGGCTGCGGTGGGGTTGCGCCGAGGAGGCAGTGGTTGATTTGCAGACACGTGGGCACCTCAAGGGCTGCATCTTCCTCAGATCCCTTCCCTGTTCTCTCTTTCTAGCTGTGCCGGCCTGGGAAGTCCGCAGGGTCCGAGCTGCCTAGAGACCTTCCCATACTGGAGCGACTTCGGCATGGATGACACCCACTCGGACAGTCCGGATGAGCCGGCTGAGCCCTTGGGCGGACGGCGTGAGATGCAGTAAAGGGCTGTAGCGACCTCGCCCGCCTTCCCCCGGACCTGCAGCCCTCGCTGGAAGAGGGACCGCTGCTGAGCCAGAGGGATGTCCAGGCTGGCGGGACTGGGGCTGCGCTGGGAACACGGCCTTGTCCCGGGCTCTGCGGCGTCCAGGGCTCACGCGCTCTCTCCCTGCTGACTCTCGACTGTCCTTGATGTCCCAGGCAGTGCGTTCCTATTGCTCTTCTCTTTGGAGAAGAGATCTAGTGGTTAGTGAAACCTGTGTTTGTTGTTCCCATGGCCTTTGCTCGCTGACTGGAGCAGTAGCAGGGCTCAGTTCGGTTGCAGTGCCAGTGAGGCCCTGTGTTTTTTTTGGCATGTCCCTGGCTTGGGGCAGGGTGGGATACACTGGCTCACGTCCAGCATGACGGAGGAAGGCTTTCCTTGGTGGAACTGCAGGCTGGGAGCAGGGGCTGGCCACGGCCCAGCGGGTCTCTTCAGTCCCCCGTGTTCCCCTCCGCGCTGCGGGCAGGGGAGGCTGCATTTCCCTGGTAATGGCTCCTGGGGAGGGTGGTCTCAGCTGCGCGGAGCCCACACGTGGGGAGCACGTACCGTATCCACACCTGGGGCCTCCTGGCGCAGCTCGCCCCGCAGGTTGCATGCAGCTGGGACGAACAGAGATGAGCTTCCCCCTGGGAGCGTGGGGCAGGGGAACGAGTCGGTGGGGAGGTAGAGGGGGGGCGGTTTGTCTCCCCTTCCAGATGGGCTCCTTCCTCACACACCCATTGCTACGCACAGGGGGAAATGGGGGTCTCACAGCCGGGATCTGGTTTGCTCAGAAAGAAGGAGCACGTCGCTGCCTCGGAGTTGGTGTCTGGCAGTGTTTAGGCTCTGGTTGACTCTGGACGCCTCTCCCTGTGCTCTCCTGCACCTTCTCATCCCACCCTCAGCACTGGTGAAGGCAGAGCCGACGTGCTCTGACTGGAAATAAAAATGAAGTGGAAGAGACTTACTGGTTGCTGGCAATGTGTGTCCTCACTGCGTGGGCGGAGGGAGCTGAGCCCAGGCTGAGCTAATTGCGGAGAGATGGCTTTAGGGAAAAGAGGGGGTTATTGTACCTCTCACCACAGGGCTGGAGATGCTGCAACCATCGCAGGTGACCCTGCCCTGGGTGGTGGAGAGGTCCCTGGGGCCAGCATGGGATGCTGGGGACAGCCCTGGGGTGGTGGCAGGGGACAGGCATGGCTGGCAAGGTCCCACCTTGGCCCCAAAGTGAGTTTTGCAGTGCTGGGCCTGGCTGGGGGGGGTGTCTCGGGTCCACGCAGGGTCCAGGACAGACCGGGGAGGGGAAGGGAGGGTTGGAAACCCGATGAGGCGCATCTGAAATGTCAGGAGAAGTTCATTGTGAAGGCTGGCAGATGCTGGCGCGCCGGAGCGCCGCTGCCATTGGCTGCCCCCCCCTCCATGCATATTCATGTATATTCATGAGTGTGCAGCTCCAAATGGCGCAGCTGTGAGGCCAGCTGTGCCCACGGACCCGCTCCTGCGCCCACGCGTGGCCTTCGCCTGTGCACAGTCTCATACAAGCAACGTGACCGGGGCTGTATCCTGCCCCTGGCTCCCTGCAGTCCCCCAGCACTGTTTGCACCGCGAACTTGGTCTGGCACGGCCATGTCCTTCGCTTGATGCCTTGCCAGGAGCCCGCCAGCCCTGGGGACTTCCCCTGTGAAGGCGGATTTGGAAGGGGCAGCCCATGGGGCTGCCGGAGTGAGGGCTCCATCCCCTCTCCATCCCCTCATCCTCGCAGGGCACTGTGGTGCCCATCCTTCCTCCCAGCCCCCCCCATGGGGGGCTGCAGCCCCGCTGCTGGCTGCGTTTCGGAGCCAGACAGAAATTATTTTTAGTGGTGTTGATCAGTTTTGCGAAGCTGTCGGGAAAACAGTGACTCAGAGGCAGACCTGGCTGTGGTCGTGGAGGGGGGAACAGCTCTGCTCCCACTCGCAGGGAGCTGAGCATCGGGGTCCCCCCGGGCTGCAGAGAGCCCTTGGGGTGGGGGGGTCCTGCCTGGGTGGCACCATACAGGGCTGCTTTGGGGCAGAGGCTGGGGGCAATGGCCCGGGAGGGGGGGGAGGCAGGGGTGACAGTCCCCCCTGCCACACATGGGGCTGGCTCGGCCCCTCGGTGGCCTGATGTCTGCAGGGGGTGATGGCAGCCGGTGAGTCAGCTCTGCGCAGGGAGCCGCAACCCCGTCACCTCTGTGTGTGTGCGTGTGGGGACAGGGACATAGTGGGCACACAGAGCCGCTCAGGGTGACCTTCCCCACCCGGAACAGGCAAGAACGGCTCGGTGTGTCGTTCCCCCCCTCATCCCCATCCCCATCCCCGCGCCCTCGCAGCCTGGCACGTCTCTCTCCTCCCCACCGCCTGCCAGAACAACAGCCTCGCCGCTTGGAAGCGGGCCAGGCTCTCCAGACAGCGCATCCTCACACACACACCCCCCCTCCAGCAAAGCTGTCTCTCAAGTCTGCGCAAGCAAACCGTGGCGTTTGCCCCCTCCGGCCACGCCACAGCATGCCGCGATGAGGGGGGCTCCTGCTCGGACCTGGGGCTGGGGCAGCCCGGGCTTGGCCAAAGCATCCTGCGCCCATCTCTCGCTCCTGTCCCATCTCCCCAGCACCTCCTCAAGCAGCGCACGAAGGTCTCAGCCCGGGCATCCCTGGACAAGTCTGGGGCAACACCAGCCCTCCTGATGCTTGAGCATCAGAGGCGGTAACGGGGTGCAAACAGCCAGGCTGTTTCCTATACGTAGGGCCGGGGCAGATGGCAGTCAGCCCCAAACCCTGATCATTTTTGCATCAGAGCATCCGCCTGGGCAAAAGCACTGGTTCCTCCCTGCTGGGATCCCAAAGAGCTCCCAGGAATGACCCTGGAGAGATGGCTACTGGCCCTGCAGCTGCCCCCAAAACGTTCCTCCTTGCAAGATGCTCGTGGATGGGGAAATGGGGAGAGGGGAGGGCTGAGCATCGTGCTGAGGGGCAGAGCAGAGGGAGCGTTTCTCCCTCCGGATGCACAGATCCCTGCCACCCCGACACGGGTTCCCACGGGTGCTCATGGTGTGGAGAGCTGTGGCTGGAAGAGCAGCTCGGGAACACCAGAGAGATTTGAGCCGAGCTTGTGCCCTGCCAAGCTGAGCTCTCAGCATCCCAAACCCATCCTCCAACACCGAAGACGTGCCTGGTGGGGAGGTGGGTGCGAGCGAGTCCGTGTGTGGGAGCCTGGCGAGGCAGCAGGCACCGGGATGGGTTCGGCTGCATCCCCACAGCCCCCCTCCGAGTACCTCCGGGGTCCCGCAGAATCCCATGGAGTCCCCCAGGTTGTGCCTGGCTTCTAAACATCTGCCCAGCTGTGCTTCGGAGCAGCCGTTGGGCCGATGCCTGGCTCACCCCGCGGGTGATGCTCCTCCTGCACCGAGCGCCCCAGCGGCGGGTGCCGGGGGGGCTGTTCTGGTCCAGCCCAGGGGGTTTGGGCACCCTCCCCGGGAAGGCCGCAGTCAGCAGGTACTTACCACCATCTAGTGGCCCTTCAGCCAAGTGCGGGAAGAGGAAGAGGAGGAGGAGGAGGAGGAGGAGGAGGAGGAGGAAGAGGAGGAGGATGAGGATGCGCTGAGTTAATCCTCAGTCGTGGGCTGGGATGGGGCTGGACCAGAGGGCTCCGGGGATGCTCGGAGCTGGGGCGGGAGGCGAGGGGCCACCGCCGGCACCCAGCTCCGGCTCCAGACCCACAACCAAGTCTGGAGAAGCCAAACGTGGAGTAGAAAATGGTTTTATTGTAGGCTGCCAGCCCCCCGCGCCCCCCGCCATGCCCCGACAGCGTCGCAGCGGGTACCGCGGGGCAGAGCTCCAGGACACTGTGCGTGGTCGGGTGATGGGACTTGGGGCTTTTCATGCACTGGGCACTCGCAGCAGGGGAAGGCTGGTGGTGGGGATGGTGTCGGCGGTATCTCAGCATGGCCAGGGAGAGAGAAGCACCTGGATTCAGGCAGAGGGAGAGACACGGGTGATGGTGGGGAAGGGGACACTGAGATGCAGACTGGGACTGACACAACCGCATACGTCTGTGACTCTTGGGCACAGAGGGGAATAAGGAGGGTGGGAGATCTCCGGGAGAACAGGGAGGTCTCACTGCCCCAGGCAAGTGTCAGGACTCTGCCTCAGCTGCAGAGCCCCTCCACTTTCCGAGCCCTGACCTGTGCCTCAGTTTCCCCAAGTGCCACATGCCTCCATAACGGGCTTTGTTTGGGGAGAAACACTGCTTGGTGTCGGTGTTGGTGTTAGAGCCGCTCACACACAGCTCTCTGGGTCCGACGGAGGTGGCTGTGGGGGTTTTAGCGTGTTTCTCCCATGGAGCGTGCAAGATTTGAACTCCAGGAGGGGACACTGGGCAGGGTGGCATCGTCCCTGAACTGCGACTGTGGTTCCTGGTCTCGCCTGCTCCCAAGTAAAATGGAGACCAGGAGATGGAGCCAAAGACAGTCCCTGAGGCTCAGCACCCCGCAGATGCTGGGGTACCCCAGGAACGGAGCCTGCTCCCCAACACCCACCTCCCTGCCTCATCCCCAGCGGGTGCATCCCTGGGGTGCCACCTCTCACCTGGGGTGCCGCGGTCCTCATCGCTGCTCCAGGTCGTAGGCAGCCGCCAGGTAATCCTTCGGGACAATGCCGACCACGTTGTTGAGCTCTCCGACCCACCAGCCATACACGTTGTACTCCTGGGGAGACACAGAGGGAGGGACGTGGGTTTAGTGCCAGCGCAGGGGACACAGCTCAGGTCCCGTCCTTCGGTACCTGGCAGAAAACACCCCAGTCCCACCTCTCCCACTTTGTCCTGCCCCACTCTCCCACTTTGCTCTGGGTCTGGTAGGGCATGGCTTGTGGCTGGCTCAGAAACTCAGCATTTAATTCACATTTTTGGGGTAGTTTAGTTACAGATGGCAGCCCCCAGCATGTCCCAGGCCCCAACCTGGAGCTCTGTGAAGCCCCTTCAGGTGGATCATGCCTGGGTAATGTGTCCTCTCCCCAGATTTACATGTGATTTTCACCTGACAGCAGATTTTGGAGGCAAATAATAACAGAGAAAACCGCCCCATGTGCGAGAGGAGGAGTTAGCACACACAGACTTAAGAAGTTTGCCATCAAAATAGGAGATTATTTTTTTTTTAATTTTTAAAGGAGATGTTAAAAGTGATGTGCACAGCAGCGCATCCTATCCCATATCCCTTGTGAGCTCTGACCCCCTTCGCCTCTCTGGGCTGTTTAGTGGGTCCCCGAGCTCATCCCTCCTTCCCGACAGGGAAAGGGCTTCGCTCGGGAGAGGGGCTGAGAGTCACCAGGGACAGACATTGCTCCCGATGCTCCCAGCTCTGCAGATGGTGCTGCCCTCGCCGGAGCTGGGAAAGGGTCCCAGGAGTCATGCCGCTCTCTGGGACGGGATCCCGATGCTCCCCGGGGACCCACACCCCAGCAAACGGCACCAGCACCAAGTCCGTCCCCCGCGATGCTGCTGGAAATGAAGAAGAGTGGAGGGATGGGGGATACATCCCCCCTGCCCCGCTGTCCTCGCCAGCCAGCGGGGAAAAATCCTGCTGCAACACCAGAAAGAAAAAATTCGGGTCTATTTGCTGCAGCCTGGAGACCCGTGGGCAGAGGGGCCGAGCTGCACCCCAGGCGTGACGGGGAGCCCCCAACCTCCCCTCTCCCCCCCCTCCAGCTCTGCCGTAGCCTGAACGCTATGAGGTATTTTAAAATAATTTCTGCTTTGATGAATTGCCGGGTAGTCCGCGATTGCTCATAATCAAAGGGAGGAAAATGCAAATGAGAGCCAGCCGAGAACTCGCGGCACCGAGCGTTTATTTCACTGCGCAGTGCCAGAAAGAATTAAAACAACATTAAACTCCCAGCAATAATGTTTAAGTCCTCGTTTCCAAGTGCCAAATTGCACCACTCTGGATCATACAGATGTTCGTTAATTATGCTAATTTTTATTAAACTATTAAAACGAGGAGAGCACTGGCACAGCAAGGCAGAGCCCAGTGCAGGGTGAACTCTGCTCTCGTCTGGAGGTGCTAATTTACATCTCGCTAACGTGCTGATGCCTGATACCGGGTTTTGGAGGTGGGGGGGTGAGGAGAAGGAGGGAGTTTGAGGATGGTTTTGCTGGAATCTACCTAATTACACGCTAATGGGGCCTCTGTGCTCAGTACCTGCCTGGACTGAGTTGCGGGGGGGGGGGGGGGAGNAGTAATTTAGCTGAGACTTCACAGAAGGGACTGAAAATCCACTAATCGGGAAGATAATTGCTCCAACGAGGTTGGTGGGCCCTGAGCGTGCCAGTACGGTGGTGTCGGGAGAGGGGAGCGGGATGCTGTGCCCCCCCCCTCCGCCAGCTTAACCTCCATCGGGTGCTGCGTGGCGGGAGCTCGGCAGGGTGCTGGGGGCAGCACCTATGGGTGCCGATGCCATGCCGGGAGCCTCCGGCAGCACCGGGCATCAGGCAGGCGGCAGAGCAAAGCCACCGCTCTGCCCTGTCCCCAGAAAGGCAGCAGGACCAGGCAAACTGGGAACCCAGTGCTCTTTCCAGGCTGGCATGTAACACGGGACTGGATTTGGGAGGGGGGGAATCCCCCCCCTGCCCAGCCATCCTCTACACGGCTGCGATGGCATCGCTCCTCTCCCAAAATGCTGGGATTCTCTCCCAAAAGGAAGAAAACCCCTCAAAGCGTTTCTCCATGTTTCACTCCTGAGATCCCCGGTGCCGAGCACACCTGAAGCAGACACTCGTTCAGATAATCGCCCCCAGCCGGGGGCTTTTACGGCGAGTTGGTGCATGGGGCCGTAAAAGGCTTTAATGCTGCTAATCTCCATCGGCAAGGGAGAAAGAAAAAGGGGAAAAAGAAACAACGAGATGACAAACACAACCTGGTTTCTCTCCCTGCCCTGCACCACTGCTCCTCCGGGAGAGACGATGCTCTTCCAAGGAGGGGGGAAAGCGGAGTCCCTGAATAACCCAACTGCAGATTCCCCCCCATCCCCATCCGCGGGGACATCCCACAGCCCAAGCCTGAGGTCACAGAGGCGGTGACAGGAACGTAGCCAACTGTCCCCTGCACGGCCTCGGATGGATGACCACCTGGTGGGACCCTAAACGTGCAGCCACATCTCTCCAGCAGCACTTCTTGTGCTCCACCGAGCTCCGATTGTCCCATCCAACATCCCTCCCGCACCTCGCCCAGGCTCTCTTCCTCCGCCGAGTGCTGCAGGGATGATATTTACTCCCCACTGGTGCTCCCAAGCTCTCCTTGCCATCACACTCCTCCGCCAGCCCTCGTAAACAACCCCGTCGGGCTTCGGGAAGGCCATTAATCACCCCCCTTCTCACAGAAGATCAATGACGCTTTGATGGATGCCGAAGGAAAAGCCAATCAGTCAGGGACTTATCGGTTTATGATTGCTCGGCCCCATTATTAGTGCTTGTGTGTCATACATTATTGTTAGGAAAATGGAGGAATCTAATTCATAGATGAGCTATGGCGGGCGTGCGAGGGGTCGACTGACACCGGGGAGTTTTATACCAGGTCAGCTATACATCTATTTACCTCAAAAACCAGCCCGGAGCTGTGGCATGCGCTGAAATCGAGGGGTTACCTGTCCTTGGGGGATTCAGAGCCGGTGGCAGCTGAGGGATGCGGCTGGGAATGCCATTTCCTACACGTCACCCAGCCTGGCGCATCGAGGAGTAATTTGGGTAATGCTCACCCTCCACTTCAGATCATGGCCCACCATTACCTGCCTCCCACCACACTGCTCTTTTGTGGGGTAAATCCCTATAAAAATAAACGATTCCCACCTGCTTCCAATGATTCCATTCTCAGCTGCTGTGAGGAGCTGAGCACACACAGCTGGGGCATTGCTCCTGCCCCTTGTCCCCTCTGCAGCGCCTGCTCCGGCATCGCTGGGGGTGGTCAGTGTCCCATCTCACCAAGTTCTGTGTGCCCCATCCCACCAAGGTCCGTGTGTCCTATCCCACAGGGGTCCATGTGTCCCATCCCAACAGGGTCCATGTGTCCCATCTGACTGCGGTCTGTGTGTCCCATCCCAACAGGGTCCGTGTGTCCCATCCCACCAGGCTCTCCACGTCCCAGCCCAGGAGGAAGGAGCTAACAGACATAAGGCGCTCAGAGCAAGCAGTACTGGGGGAGGGAGAGGAAGGTCATGGTCTCCAGCCGGGGAAGGCCAGGCAGAAATGACCACCCGGGCTGGGGGGAGGCACGTGGGCAGTTTTGGCACAGATGGCAGCACAGCTCCTCCTCGGGACGAGTTCTCAGGCTTTCCATGGGGAGACCAACCTGATCGAAGGCGTTCAGGATTTAGCCCATGAGCCATTTCCCATTAAAAACAGGCAACCACCCAACCAGCCGAGCAGGGCAGCGCCACGGACCAAGGCGCCCAGTGACAAGCACGCCGCGGCGGGGGCACGACCTGGCTTGGGGATGCCAAAAAGCTGGGGCGGGAGGGACGCACGTCCCTTGGGGCACCCCGGGGCCGGCCGTCTCCTCGCCAGGACACTGGAGCCAGGGGGGACGGCATGGCGGAGGGGACACACGGCCAGGACAGACAGACGGTGGCGGCGGCCGGGCCCCCGTACAGTGCGGGAGCGGGCAGAAGGTGCAGCTGGAGCCCCGCCAGCCGCCGGGGCCAGGCCGGGGAGACAATAGCGGCGGCAGCATCCGATCGGTGGCGCTGATGGGATTGGGAGCCCATGTGAAACTGCCGTATTAATATTTATTCCATAAAGCGCGCGGCTCCCAGCTTTGCGCGGCTCTGCCGCGCTCTGACCGCAGTACCAACCCTCAGGCACCGCAAACACAATTTGAAAACAATGTGACGGAAATGTTTAATCTGCTCAGCCCATCTGTGCTGCGTATTTCTCCAGATCTCCCTGAGAGAGGCGCCTTCGAATCTCCACATTGCCTTTAATATTCTCCTAAATCACCTCCCCACTGCACTTCAAGGGCCATTGCTACAATATCACAGGTTCATCGAGAGTGCACGGGAGAAGGGGGGGGGGGTACAGGGAGGGGAGGGGGGGGGACGGGGGGG
>RSEF01000027.1:3999688-4032170 GCA_003993805.1 Himantopus leucocephalus
TGTTGCGTGGTGCCCAGGGGATACGCGGGGTGAAGGGGATGTGGGGGATGCAGGGGAGTGTGGGGGGTGCAGGAGGACGTGCGGGGGGTGTGTGTGTGTAGGGGGGGATGCGCGGGGATGCGCGGGCGGTGCTGCATCCCCGGCGTTGCCATGGCAGCCGCTCCCGCCTCGGCTCCCGCATCCCCCGGGGCGGGCGCAGCCGCATCCACCTGCTCCTTCCCGACCCTCCGCGGGGTCATCGCCAGGTCGGCAGAATAAATGAACGTGAGCACTAATGATGTGTTTGCTGGCTGTTTATGCTCTCTGTGTGTCAGGGGCACTCACATTTAGAGAGCTCATTATGGCTGCAATTAGACTGCACCATTGCTAGATATTTAACTCCTTTTTCTTTTAAATTAGCATTTTAATAACGTGCTTTGAGCAGGGGAAACAAAATGACCATTTTTCACGGACAAACTTCCTTAGCTGTAGGTGCAACTTTAATGGCAAAGTTGCACGGGAGGTAAAATAAGCCCAGGCCTCTTCCCTTCCCACCTCTCCCTGCCCTCTCCCCCTCCTCCCCGCCACTGGCAACGGGAGGGGGGAAAAAAAAAACCGGGAGAGATTTTTATTTGCTTTATCGCACACTCCATTTCCTAAATTTGTTCTGCAGCCAATTATTTTCGCCTTTAAAGTCCTGAACGCTCACGCCTGATGAAAATTAGCAGCCATCTGAGTTAAACTCTGCCTGTGACCTGTGAAGAGGGCTCGAAATAATTGCGTACATGTGTGCGTGCACGCGCGTGTGCGAGGAGCCATCCGTCCCCGAGCTGCGAGAGGGGGGCGGGAGGGTGCGGGTGGGAGCAGCCAGTGCCCATTATGTGATGGGTATTATCAAAATATCTTTATATAGTAACCCCCAGGGCCGCTTCCCTGCAAAGGTCACCGCAATTATTTCCCCTTCACTCATAACTCTTCCGCTGGGCTTACGGGACTGGGGGTGGCAGAGGGGGACGAGGGGACAGCCGAGGGGACAGCACAGCTGTGGCTGCTATGCCGGGAGGAGGGATGGGGACCGGTGGAGAGGATGCGGCAAAGGCGACGGCTCCGCGACTTCACCGGGAACTTGCAAAAACATCCATTTTCTTCGCACCCGCAAAGTGCAAAGCCCAACCCCAGCACAGTCGCGGCTTCGTTCCTCCATTAGGGTTTACACTCCTAATTAACTGGTGACCCCAAAGCACCCATCTTTCCCCCATGGATCGCGGCAAGGGCCGCGGGGAGGGGGTGAGGGACCCCCGGGGATGGGTGCACCCGCTGCTGCCGGGCTGGGAGAGGGACCCGAGCCGGGACAGGGGGTCACCGGGATTAGGTACCCCCCTCTGCCCCAGACCCCCCTCCCAGCCCCGGCCCCTTTCTGTAACGACCGGGCTCCCCCAGCCACCCTGGGCCGGGACCAGGAGCCAGAGCTGGGACCCCCAGGGCCCCCACGCAGCCGAAATGGCACCGAGGGTCTGGAATCAGTGGGGACGCAGAGCAGGGAGGGAAGGGCAGGAGAGGAGGGCGAGAGACGCAGCTTTAACGATGCTTTAAACGTTTCCTCTTTCGCACCCGCTCGGCTGTACCTCAGACACCGCCGTTTCATAAATACAATCCGGGTAGCGCAGGCTATAATTTGGTGATAGCTACCCCAGGACATATCTAGATACACTTCTGTTATTTTAATTAAATACTGCATTATGGTTTGTGACAACTTCATCGCTATAGCGTAAANGGCTGTACGTAGGCTTGAGAAAATGTCCCTGTCTGTGGCCTGCGTGCAGCCAGGAAGGTGGCTGTAGTGCCACTAAAGCTGCCGGTGAGGCAACACGAGGCAGGGTTGTCAAAAAAAAAAAAAAAAAAAAAGAAAAAAAAAAAAAAAAAGGAGAAAAGGCGAGACGGTGCAGAAGTGAGCGCAGACACCGGTGGGTTGTGAGCATCCTCGGGTGGAGGAGAGCACAAACGGGCGATGCGGAATATTAATTGTGTGCGTTACCGTTCTCCTCCGAACCCCCCTTCCCCCCAGCCACGGGATTTCTGTGTTTTCCGTGATTCTAATTTTTTAACTCTTGATTTGTGACTGCTGCAGAGAGGACGAAGCACTGGAAGTTTTAGACCTTTTGGGGATTTGGTCTGTGGGAAGGGCACGGCAGCGGCCGGAGAGACTGAGTTATGGCAAAGGGAAACTTTTTATTTTATGCCCAAGCCTGGGAGTTTCAATTCCATCCATCTATTAACTCGTCTCTAATGAAACTAGACCGTACGTGACATTTTGCAATATAACTGCTTTAAATGTTACCACATCAATTGGTTTAAATGTTACCCGCGCCTCATGAACCGGGAGATGGTTTTATAATTATCTCCGTCTCTCTCTAACGAACAAAGATTTCTACTGTCTGCTGGTATTTTACATTAGCAAAGGAAACAAGGGTGCCTGCTCGAAACGCGGGTGCTCAACAGGCTCAGGCAAATAAAAACCACAAGTCGTGAGGGTGGCAGAGGTGTCACCTCTCACCTCTTGGCAAATCGACGCCAGATCTAAAACCTTCCTGATTTATTTTGCAATTGGCGTTTCACCCTCAGCTCTCCTCTCGGTCCCTTCCATTGCCGATTAACCACCCCCCAAATAAAAACGACTCCCATCCATCCACCCGCACCCCCACATATCTATGTATATAATATGTAGATCCATAAAACGACATCAGCCCATGAAAGTTATGGCCGGGGAGGGATGGGTTTAACGACGGAGGTTCTGCTTTAATATTTCCCGTCGTCGCAACCCCAAGTGAAATTTCCACTTCCATTTACGAAATAAGCTGGGAAATCGTCGGGCATTTGTTAACACTGGAAACAAAAAGCTTTTTCTTTTTTTTCTTTTCTTTTTTTTTTTTGCCACCCATTTGAAACAGGGGCATCGCAGCAAATGTCACCCCCACCTCCCCGGCAGATTAGCGAGGGGCTCGTTACTAAATCTCTGTCTAATAAAGGCAGAGTTGACTCTGGAGGAGCTGCTGGTTATAACGCTGGCTTCGGAAAATGGAAGGATTGTCACACTTAAAGACACAAATTTCCCCTGTAATATATTCGAATGGAAACCTCTGAATCCAATACTACATGGGCATATCTAATAAATTCACAATATTTCAGCCTCAACAGCCTACAACGGTTAGTTTTAAAGATTTATGTGGTAAAAAATTACTCGGTGATGAATATAGTTTATTCTGTGCAGTATTGGAGGGTATAAGGAATTAAACTACTGTCTTTAACAGTGAATTTATTATTACCTCTGTCAAAGCCAAAGTCTTTAACAGCATTTATTATAAATTTCAGTGCAAAATAAATGGTCAGAGTACGCCTTAAACCTTAACCCCCCCCAGCGGGACCACATGCCAGCCCAGGAGAAGTTCATGGGTGGGGGGGGGAACGTCTCAGCATTCCCCTCGTGGTCATCATTGGTGTCCCGTGACTGTGGGGAAGGGGCCACCACGTGTCCCTGCCACAGCCACCACTGCCCTGTGGGGACCGGGGTCACCCACCAAGGAGGGCACGATGGCACACTCGGAGCCGGCGCGGTGGTCTGTGTGGGGTGAAAGAAGCGGGGTAGGGGCAGGATTTGAGACGCAGCGATGGGGATGTACGGGTGAGCCCCCATGGATGGGGCAAAATTAATAACACAGCATTGGTGATGTGCGGATGAGCCCCCATGGATGGGGCAAAATTCGTGACACAGCATCGGGGATATGAAGATGAGCCCCCACGGATGGGGCAAAATTCAGGACGCAGCATCGGGGACGCGCGGGCGCTGGGCATCATCGGCGCTGCCTCCCCGGCGCTCGCCCACCCTTTTGTCCTCGCCTGCGCTGGGTGTCCCCTCATTTATAAAAATTACCTGGGAGGAATGAGGCTGCCAGGGGCTTGTTCTGGACGATTGGTTCCCGCCGGGGGGGCGAGGGGGGCCGGCGGGGGAAGGATGGCCCTCGCTTGAATTTGACCGGTGGGTGACCGTTGCCTTCCAGCTGACCCCGCCGTCCCATCCCCATCCCTCCCAACTCGGGAGCCTCCCAGAGGGGTTATTAATGGGAGTCGAAGGCCGCCGAGCCCCGGGGAACCCATCTCCGCAGCCCACCCCACCGGAGACCCCGGGGGGCTGAGTCGTGCCCCCCCCACCCGGGACGCAGCTGCGCGCTGAGCCCCGACCGGGCTCGTTACACCTTGGCTCCATCACCCACGAGGTTCAGCGCATCTCGGGGAGGGGGGGGACACGACACATGTGTGGGGTCTCTGACCACCCCCGTGGCCTCTCCCCACGAGCGAGATGGCCCCAAATCCAGGCAAAATGCCACTAGATGTCACCACACGCCTTTCGCTCGGGGTCCGGGGTATGGGAATATGCCCCCCCTCCCTTTTCCCCCCCCTGCTTTCATTGAAAGCAATTGAGAGAATTAACTTATCCGGTTTTATGGCCTGCTTGTCACATCCAACTAAGCCCACTTAAAATAGGAAGTCTCGCTGCATTCAAATAATTATCATAACGTACAAATCACTGCGCCAGGGGACAGGGGACTGGTGCCGGGGAGAGGGATGCGATGTCGGGGTTGTGCTGGGATTGCTGCTTTCCCCTTCCCAAATTCCTTTCCCCGTGTTTTAGCCCGGCTGGGCTGCACCGCGCGCGGCAGTGGTGTTTCGGGGTCTCTGCAAAGCGGGGTGATGAGGAGGGGGTACGGGTTGTGCAGCTCAGCCATGACCCCCCTGGCCCCGTTATCCCTGCGGTGCCCAACAAAGCGCTGGTGGCACTGGGGGTGCAACGAGGACCCTCCTGCCCGGGTCTGGGGGGATGATGAGAAAAGCTCTTGAGAGTGGCATTCCCTGGGCTCCCAGTCAAAGCCCCCCGGCGCTGGCACAGGCGCCCAGGAGAGGGGTCAGGTCTGCGGGGACACAGCACCGAAGGGAGGGATGCGGTGGGTGATGCTGCTGCCCTTGCCCCGGGCAGGACTGGGCATCCCCTCCGCCACAGCATCCCCCAGCCGAGTGCCCTCCCCCCCCGAGCTACTGATGTCCACTAACCCCCAAATCACTTTTCCCCGCTGTTGATGCTCGAAATGTCAGACAGGACCCGAGCAGCAGCCGGCGTGTGTTTCAAACACACCAGATGGATTTTTATATTAGCTACTATTTCATGTTCAGACAGAGCGACCGCACCGCTAAAACGGCAGCCTCGATGCTGCCGAGTTTGCTTCTGTGAGATTAATTCTGCGAAATTAATTGGGACAAGATTGAAAAGGAAATTAAAATGCAGCTGAGTGAACAGGCTTTTCAAACACCTTTCCCCCCCTCCTTCCCTTCGCTGCCTCCCTCCTTTCCCCCCTCCCCGGCCCCGCGCCGCCTCCGTTCTGCGGCGGCCGCGAGCATCCGTCGCGCAAAGTAATTTACGGGGGAAAAGCTCTTAGGACCGATCGGTTACGTGTGAGGGAGCCAGCACAAGAGTCGCAATCTGGAGCCACTGAAGAGAGCGAAAACCCTGCCGTGACTCCAAGCTGTGTCCCCGAGCTGGAGTGGGGGGGACACCTGACCCACTCGGCCCTTGGCGGGATGGACCGAGACACCGGGGGGGGCTGCGGGTATCGCCCCCAGGGACGGCCGTGGGTTGCTCCCGGTGTCACCCCCGTGGATAAATGAGGTGGTGAGCCCGGGCTGTGGGTTCAGTGCGCAGAGCACGTCAGCCCCATCCTGGGGGGCAGCGGGTCACGAAATACCGCCATAAAGTGCTTTGAGATCCACCGATGGGGAATTCTCAGCCTTCCAGAAAGGGACGGTGAAGCCCACACTCAAAGCCGCTCTCTGCTGCTGCCACGGATGCAGCTGCCTCCGCAAAGACGCACAGGAGCCGGCTTTGAATCCACCACCTAAAAATGTCCCTGCCACGCTGGCTGCAAACCTCCAGGGAGGCTGGACGTCCCCACGCCGGGCTCGGGGCTGCCGCAGCACCGGCAGTGCCCGGCTCAGAGCCCACCGGGGCGAGGTGCTGTCCTGGCCCTGCTGTGGGTCCGGCCTCGAGGGCTCTGATGGATGGACAAAACCTCCAGGGGACATCTGGCACTGCCACCGCGGCTCTCCTGCCCATCGCTGAGGCATCCAATGACCCGTGTCCACCCCAGGGCTACCACCGGGATGCCAAACTTGATCCGATTCTTTTTCTCAGCTATAAAACGTGGCCTTGGTCTTAACAAGCCTGAGATTTGGAGGTGTTCTTCATCTCCAAAGGTCCGTACCCACCACAGCTCAGCCACCTCAGCCCTTCCCCACGTTGACCTCCCCCCGGGTGGGCGCCCACCAAGGGCAGACGGGGCACAACCACCCAATCCATCGCTGTTCCCGCGCCAGATCGGGGTACAAAGCGCATTGCAAAAACATCACCTATAAAATGCAACCGCTCCAGCCCATCGCTGCCAGCCGGGGCCACCACGGTCCGGCGGGGACCGGCTTGGGAGCCAGGACAGAGCCCCGCGGGGACAAGCAGAGTAGGAGAGGGTCACGGGCACCGGTGGCTCTGCTTTTGCCCCCGTGGACCCGCTAATGCAAAGACTTAATTTATTCACCTGCGTGCGCTTGCCGAAGGGAGCCCTGGTCACACCCGGCTGAGCAACTCAATTACCCCTGTAATACCCGAGCAACAGCACGGCCGGACTCCATTACCGTGGATTAAACAAAAAAAATAAAAGAAAAAGAAAAAAGAAAGAAAAGAATCTTGCTTTGGGGCATTTGAAATGCCACATGCGAAGGCAGAGTGTGGAGGCAGGAGGGCGTTGATGGGGCACTGACGGAGGGGGGAGAGGGATGCCGGGGTCCGGTTCCCGCACGTATGTGCGGGAACCGGACCCCGGCATCCCTCTCCCCCCTCCACTAAATTGCTAAATTACCTCTGCTTTGGCCCTTGATTTTTACCAATTTCATCACCTCTTGACCTTGCAGTTGAGCCCCAGCCCCGTGACGATGAACGCGGGGCTCCCACCGACGCTCTTACCTTACTGAGGATGTAGATGAGGTCTCCGCGGTGGAAGGAGAGCTCGTCGGGATGCTCGCTGCTGCAGTCCCACATGCCTTGGTAGTAATTGGCATAATCTCGCCGGGGACCTCCTGGGGACAAAAGAAATGAAAAAGGAGAGGTCAGGGTGATGGGGAATTATTATACGGGGAAATATGGGGGTTGTGGGGGTGATGGGGGAGGGGGGGTGGTGTTTGTTGGGGAAAGGAAAGACATGTTGGTGTCCTTAATTTTACATTTCAATGAAAAGACAAAGAGGTAAAGCAAGAAAAAAAGGGGCTGCTCAATAAATAACCGCACTACCTATCAGTAAATACACATAAACACATTGATAAATGTTTCAGTTTCAGAAGACCCTGAATTAAAGCTGTTTACTACAAACCACAAAAGGAACCAGAGCTGCTTTTGCCTCTCTCCTAAGTCCCTCATCTCCTCCTCTGGCTCAAACCAAGCTGTCCCCAAGGTGGACATCTCTAACACGGTCAAGAGGGGACACGTGGCACCAGCGCCAGCTCTGCTGGGCAGTGTCCCCACCACGGTGACAGCCATGCCAGAGGCCACGGAAGAGGAACACTGTTAATTAACAGAGGTATTTGCACGGGGCCTCTGGGAGAACACTGCTGGGGAAGGTGATAGCCAAGTTTATTTATTAATTAAAGAAGCCAAGCAGGGGATCGCAGCCGACGGAGCAGGGCCCGCTCAGCCAGCAAGCTGCACCGACTGCTCGACCGGGAGCACCCGGAGCAGGAACAGGGATGGGGGGAGAGCAGGGAGCAAACATCTGCCTTCACCCCCCCGCTCCCGGGAGGTCGGAGAAGGTCCCAAACCTTCTATAGCATTATACAACCCCATAGCTTGGGTCGTGATCTTCCCATTGAGCTGTGAGTTTGGGAAGGCAGAGCTTTTGCTCGATGCCTGTGATCACAGTCTTCTGCGGAAAGGGAAGGGAATGTGAAACAGCAAACTCTTTTTTTCCCCCTTTTTTTTTTTTTTGAGAGGCAAATGAATGGGTTTGGGCTGATGACACTGTTGGCAAACTGTGCCAAGGCTGGGGACCGCCCCGGGCTAAATGTGAGCGTGGGTTTTCTGGAAAAGGTTGCAGCAGCGTTTCCAGAACGAAACATTTCCATCTTTGCCATCTCAGAATGGCATTTCCCACCCCAGAAACCGGCCCAGAGACTGGAACCACCACGAAAGGTGGGTCCCCGCCCCAGGGGCAGAAAACATCCCATCGTGTGATGGGAGCAGCCGAGCCTCGTGCCAAGGTCTTGCAGAGCCCCACACCCGGAGGACATGCTGCTCTGCCCAATTTGGGGAAGCGACTTGTCCCAGCGCATCCAACAGACCCTTCACAGCACCAAAAAACCACCCCAAAACCCCCCAGATTCCCAGTTTTCAAGCACAGAAGATGACTTAAAACATGCTCCTGGATCAAAGGCTTCAGGCAGGGGACTGCTCTGATGGCACAGCACCAAAGTTGGGGGTGAATCCAGATGTCACGACACGGACATCTCCATGATGTGACCCCCATGGATAATTAAACCCGGTAAAACCACATTCAGCAGGGGAAGGGAGGGGGATTTGAGCACCGGGGCTGTACCAGCGATCCGTGCCGCTCTGCCACGCGGCTGATCCAAGCCCAGGAAGCATAAACAGAAAATAGCGAGAGCACATGTTGGAGGAAATGTTTCTAATATGGTATAAGGGACCGAGTGATAAGGGTGCATCTGGAGTACTGTGCCCAGATTTGATCACCTAAATATGAAAAAGGACATTACCGAGATGGATAATGGCACAGCAGGGAGCGACTGGAATGACTCAGGGACTTGGGGAACTTAAATAGNAAAGAGGGGAAAAAAAAAAAAAAAAAAAAGTAGGTCTGCATCCTTTGGAAAGTATTAAAGGGGGAGCACACAGTGGCGAGGAAAAGATTGTGAAGGGAATAGAAGGAGTAGGAGCTACTGAGTTATTTAAGCTTGTGCTAAGTGCAGGAACCAGAGGTTATGAACTGGAGGCAGAGGAAATATCAGGGCGGGCAGGCGCTGAGCAGGAGGACGAGGCATGCAGCAGCTTTGGTGGGAGCCAGCAAATTGTGTAATTAACACAAAAGGTCATTATGGGAGGGTGTAAGAACAACACTGCGATGTGGGGAATAACCTGATATGGGGGGGGACGGTGCTTGGCACCGACCTGCTGGTGTCCCCTGTGAGCCAAGGCTGGGGAAGAGCTGCTCCGGTGGTATCGAAAATACCGGTAACTCTACGGAGCGCCATCATTAACTCGCCGAGATTTAAACACCGCGACCCCCCACATCAGCCCCCGCTCCTCTTCAGAGTTCTGTTCTCTGTCACTAATGTTTTGGGAGGGAAAGGGGATTTGGGTTGCGATAAAAAAATATCATCTTCCCACAAGAGGTTTCCAGAGCAAAAAGTGCCCATTTTCCCCCCAAGATCTCCCCCGGGATGGGAACCCTGGCGCCTGCTCGCTCGCAGGGACGCTGGAGTCAGCCTTGTCCCAATCGCCCCTCATTTTCCAGGAAGGTTTGGGACGTGCCTCCCTATCCCGCATCTGTTCTTTCCTGCTTCTCAAAGGAACGAGAGGACCGCGGAGGCATCTGGCCACCCCACCAAGGAGCGGAGAAAGGAGAAGCCGCTGGTAAAACAGGGACTCTGCAGAAGCCGCACGCGTGAGCCTGGATGTGATGCTCCGCCAGTACAAAGGGACAAAACTTTCCAGCCCACAGGAAGGTTTGTGCTCCCAAAAGTTTGCGTGTTTTTTTTCCAGCTACGTCAGCTGCTCGGATGGAAGGTCTCACCTCTCCCTCCAACGCTGCCTTTGAAAGGTCAGGATTAATTGCAGCAGATGAGGAAGATGCCTCTCAATGAAAGCGCGGTTGGGCTCTGCGCTTCATTCCCAGCCGCAGCTTCAAAAGCAACGAAGGCGTTCGTGCCAGCTACTGAGAATTTCTTGTTAAAATTAAGACCGTTCGCAGAAAAGGGATCCTGGTTTGTATTCTCCCACTTAAAGATAAGGGCCAGTGAGGGAGAACTTCACTCTGCAGCCTCCACATGGGACGGCCAATGTCTGTGGTCCTCCCGACCTGCCGGCTGCCGGCTGGGTGGGATGTGGGTGGGATCCAGACAAACCATCCCAGTGCTCCTGCATCACCCTGCATGAATTAGAATCGCAGAATGGTTTGGGTTGGAAGGGACCTTGAAGATCATCCAGTCCCACCCCCCTGCCCTGGGCAGGGACACCTCCCACCAGCCCAGGTTGCTCCAAGCCCCGTCCAACCTGGCCTTGAACGCCTCCAGGGGTGGGGCAGACACAACTTCTCTGCTCACTTTTACCACAAAGAGGTTTTGTTTAAAAAACCCCAAGGCCCCACCTAGACCTTTTAAATCTGCGTTCAGGGCAGAGCTGTGATTTCAGCGCGACTGATTTACACTGATGTAAGTGGGACGAGAGCCCGCTCCCGTGTTTATGGGCCTTGGGGTCATTAAGAAAACCAGCCAAATGTGACAACCGCATCATTTTCTTCTGCAGCCTGAGCAGCCCCAAGCGGGGGCTGTGGGAGAGGCACGATCCGCCCCGGCCCCTTTGCTTCGGGCGCGTTGTTTCAGAAGCCTGTTGATGCTGAAACCTAATGACAACCGTCTGCAGCTCCGGGGTTTTCACCGCTGCGCTCCTGCTAGGTGAAACCTCCTGCCACGCTGAGCGCGGGGCCGGTGACAGGAGGCAGGCTGCGAGGCGTGTTTTTTATTTCCTAAGTAGAGGAGTTTTGCTCTGTTTGTATGCGACTGGGAAGCTCGCGCTGCAGCAGCGGTTCCGCAGCCCGTCCGGCGCAGAAGGTGGGGATTAAGCCAGCCTCGAGCGGAGCAAATGGGTGCCTTGGCAGGAGCAGCCTGCGGCTCTCAGCTGGATTTGCTGGGCTGCTCCAGCGTCGTGGCATCCTTGTGGTTCTTAGAAATTAGAAACGATAGTTTTCCGTTAGCCAAATGCTCATCTGGCACTTTGGCCGTGTGATATAATTAAGAAACAGCCCCTTCCCTCCCTCCCTGCAGCCCGGCCCTCTGCTCAAGGACTCCCGTCATCTCTTTCTCGCCCTTGGTCCAGTTGGACAGAAGCACAAATTACCAAGGCAAAAGGCACCAGGGCCGGAGTTCCCGGCGCTGCGATAACCTTTCCCTCTTGAAACGCAGCCCAGCTTTCCAGAGGCATGAGTCTAATATATTATTTAGTGTAAAAACAGACACAGGACTTCAAGCGATCATGACAATGCTAATAACTAAACCAGTTATAACGATTAACAACAATTACAACCGCCAGGCAGACACTAATGAGTACGAGCAGGGTGTTTAAACGGCTGGCAGGGCTGTGACGGGCGAGAGCCAAAATCCTCGGGGGTGGCCTTGGGGCGCAGGTTCATCATCACCTCTGGCACCAGCCTGCCACGGAGCTGAGCTCTGTTCCCGCTGACCCCCACCTCGAGCTGGAAAACCCACCGCAAAGCTGTTTTTCTGCTGCCAGGTCCTTTTTTGGATGGTTAAATGCTGGGGCAGTTGTGAAAGGCAAAGAAAAACGTGTGTGTGTGCATGCATGTCCCATCACCTTCCGCTTTCCTTACCCCGCGCCGAGGCGTCTCCATGGATAAATGTACAGCCCCACTTTAGGACCACACTACAGTTTATAAAGATCGGGACGTCGTTTTTTCCGAGCTCTGGGTGCCGGTACCGGCTGCAGCTGCCACATGCTCCAGTGGCCAAATAAGTCATCGCACCAGGGGGTGGGTGGGAAATAAACTCCGCAAAACCATGAGGAGTGGAGAAACACCGACTTGCTCCGGCCTCCGCAACCCGCTGGAACTCAACCCTGGCTGCGCTACCAAGATTTCGGTAGAAACAGGGCTGAGCGGCCTCCTGGGCCGGGGACGACTGCCCGGGGGACATCCAAGGGGGGTTGATGTTGGCTAAAGGGAACTGTTGGATCAGGCTTTCCAGAAACGCCAGGAATCACAGAATCATTTAGGTTGGAAAAGACCTTTAAGATCATTGAGTCCAACCGTAAATCTAGTACTGCCAAGTCCATCACTAAGCCATGTCCCTCAGCGCCACGTCTACATGTCTTTTAAATCCCTCCNACATGTCTTTAAAATCCCTCCAGCGACGGTGAGTCTGCCACTTCCCTGGGCAGCCTCTTCCAATGTTTGATAACCCTTTTGGTGAAGAAATTTTTCCTAATGTCCAATCTAAATCTCTTCTGGGGCAACTTGAGGCTGTTTCCTCTTGTCCTCTCGCCTGTTACTTGGGAAAGTTGGGCACGGGGGCTCTCGGACCCTGGGAGGGGTAAACCAGTTGAGCAATGTTTGGGGTGCTCGTGTGTTCAGAAGAGCACGAGCATGCGTGAAGCCGGTTTAGCCACCCACCATCCACAGCATCCAGCACCGAATCCTTCTGTTCTCCATCACCCAACATGAGGGATGCCTGCTGCCNTGCGGGATGCCTGCTGCTGGTCCCCGGCTCCATCACCAGGGCCAGACTGTCCCCTCCGAGCTCTGGAGTGGGAGGATGGCGCGGGAAGCTCTCCCGAGCTGGGCTTTGCCAGGAGGACGTGTTTTCCCAATGCGGTGAGGATGAGCGGGGCGGCAGGAAGCCCTCGGCCGGTCCAGCCCCGGCTGCTTGGACACAAGCGCTGCTTTCCTGTGCCGGGGCGGAAGCAGCGATGGAAAACGAAGCAGGTGGCACTGGGGAGGAAACAGACCTTCCGCTCCCGTCCCACGGTGCAGGTCCTTAAGGAAAAAGCAGGGGTGGGGGCCCTGGCCATTGCGGCAGGCTCTCGGGCCAGCGGCTCCGGGCGGGCGGCGCTGGTTCCTGGGGTGGTGGTGTGCGTCCTTCCGGCTTCCCGCGCCGAGATCCCTCCCTGTGTCGGCTTCCTCTGGGCCATGACTCGCTTCCTGCCCTCGCTCCAGCTTGTTTCTGCCCGAGCTCCTCTCCCCAGGCCCTTGGGATGCACCGGGAGGGCTGGCTCCCTCCCCGTGGTCCAGGATGGGATGAGGGACAGGGACAGGAGTGCCTCCACGAGACATCCTTCAGCACACAGGTCTCATCGGGCAGGAGAGAGGATGGATGCTGGGGGTCCTCCATGGAGGGCTCACTAAGGCCACCCCCTGTGGGGCGCCTGTCCAAAAAGGAGAGTCATCCCCTATGCCCATAGTGTGGAGAAGGTGAGGAAGGGTCCCCAAACCCGAGTTATCGGAACTTCACCAGCTGCAGGGTCTCCTTGATCATCCATTTCTCGGCACCTCTCCCATCCTCCACACACCCTCCATCACCACCTGCACCCCAGGACGCTCGAAGGCGGCCAGACTCAGACCCCCCCAAACCACCGTGGTCCCTTGGGTTAGCCAAAGCAAGGCGGGTTCCTACCGCTTCTCTGTCTGCTCCCGGCGTCCTCACTGTCCTCTGGGAAGGGGGGCTCCAGCTCCTCATCTGGGGGGGGAAACAGAGCAGAGAAGTCAGGGCAGGGCTGTGAGCGTTCCTGCCGCACCAAACCCCCAGGCAGGCAGAGGGCTGCGAGAGCATCCGACTGTCAGAATAATAAATTCCCGGCTTAATTGTGAAGAGTGGAAGGGAGGAAGTCTCAGATAATATTTTAAAACGTGTTGCATAAAAATATGAATTGTTGTTAACACTGGTAAAAACAAATCACTTATTATAGCCTCATAAATTTAGGCAGCACTTTGCCGAGTGCCCTATAGGAAGAGATCCTTCCTGTGCAGGACTCGCAGCCCGGAGAAGACGAGACACCGAGGAGAAATGCCAGAACTGAAATGCGAGGAAGGATGGAGGACAGAAGCAGGAATTGAGGAGGAGAAGGAGGACCCCAGGCAGCGGAGGGCAGGCAGGCTGGCACGGCTGCCGAGGACGGGCAAAGAGGATGCAGGAAAATAGTTAAGAAATGATACCGTGGAAAAGGTTAAGGACTGGAAGTCATGGGGAAGCCCTGTGAAAATGGCTAGAGACTGACGGGAGCAAGGATCTGCACACAAATGAGTTTAAATAAGATTATTTAACACCAAGCCAGGTACAACCCATCCAGCCTGAGCTGCTCTGGGTGCTCAGCACCCACATTAGCTGCCGTCACAGCCCAGGCTTCCTTCTGCAACCATAAAGACTTGAAGCAACCTAGTAAAATAATATAAACAAAACCCCAATTCTGAAATGTGTCAGAAAGCAAATTGTTCATCTGCATCTCTCGCACCGCTGCTGGCAAAGGGGTGATGGGGAGCACGGGGCAGCCCTGGCCCGGCTGAGCCTGGTGCAGAAGATGAGTCCCTGTTGCATCTCAGGGGACATGGCTTTGCTGTCACCTTTAGGCAGAGCCAACAGAAACCAAGCCTGGGTCTTCTGCTGATCCCGCGGCACCCGATCGCAGGGCAGCCAAGGGCTGCTGCTGCTGCTCGGCACTTTCCGAGGACGCGGCCCCGGCCCCAGCCGTCTCTCCCACCCGGCGCTGATCAATGCAAACCAGGTCAGACCTCCGCTGCCAATTACAAATTGCATCCCAAGTCGGAGGGTCACTGCAACTGCTCCCCCATTAGACGGGAAGCGGCACCAGAGATCTTTTCTAAATAAATCAGACTTTATTGTAAAACTCGGCCACTGACGAGACAGAACCTCATTAACATTGATTTTAAAATAAATTATTGAAAGTGGCTTTTGCCTGCTCTTTGCATTTGTAAAAGAGAACGTAAATGTATCTGTAACAGCGCTCTCCCCCCGTCGTTCCCACGCGCGCGCCCCAAACCCTCACATCTGGATCGCTTTATACTTTAACCAATGGCACCAAATCCCCTAATCCCACTTTGGCACGAGACAGAGGGCAGTCAAACCAGCTCCCACGCACCATGGAAGCCCCAGAGCCATCCTCCAAAGCGGGGTGGCGTCGTTCCCCCACCGCTGTGGGTGACACCTGCACCCAGGGGCTCCCCACGGTCACCCCCCTCCTCCTATCCATGCTGTGCATGCCCCTCTGGCTCCCATCCGCGCCTGCATCCTGCAGGCACCTCTTTCATCCCGGAGTCGGGTTGTCCTCAGGAAACCTCTTCCCAGAGCCCTTCTGGCACCTCCCAGCACGCACAACACGCTCCCTGGGAAGCGTCAGCCGGCGCTGGTGCAGGAAACCACGTGCCATGGAGGAAACGCTGGGTTTCCAAGGCGAGCGGATCTGCGGGAATCCTGCCCACGGAGAGGGCTGGCACTGCCCGCTCCCTGCCTGGACCCGTGCTGGGCAGACGCGGGTGTCCCGATGAGCCCGGGGAGATGTACCTGTCCTGCTCCCTCCCCGCTTTCCTGGGAGCTCCCCCCAGATCGCAGAGCTGGTCCCCCTTGCTGGCACAGCTAAACTAATGGGGAATCACATTTACAGCCCCTAACGAGCTCAGGGAGCTCTGTGGGTCCCAGCCCCTCGCCCCATAGAGAGCTGCTGCTCCCCCCAGTCCTCGCTCCCCCCAGGAGCCATGCGAGGCTGCCCGGCTGGGGCTGGGGAGGCTTTCCAGAGAAGTCCTCTCTCCCTCTCCCACCTTGGGCCGTTTTATCCTATATTTGATGGTATGGGGCATGTTCCAACCAGAAATCAAAGCCAGGGCTCCACTCCCTGTCTGCATCGCCCACCTGAGACATCAGCTGGGCAGCAGACTGCTCCACGGCTCAGAGAAGTTGCCCTGCCATGTCTCAGTCCTCTGTGCCTCAGTTTCCCTTTCTTTAGAAAGCCCCTGTCCTGCTGACCACTCAACTCTCTGCCTGTTGCGGAAGGTGCTCGGAGGAAGACGCCAGGCAATGCCCGGTCCCCGCAGTGAGCTCTTCCAGCCTGATGGGCTGCGAGGGCTGTGACGGACGGAGCCTTTACGGAAGGATGGGAGGGAACTCGCACAGGAGGGAACTCACACGGGATTTTTCTCGGGAAAACATGGTGGAGAGGCAGCTGGTTGGCATGGCTTCCCCTCGGCTTATGGCAGCCAGCTCCGCTCGCCCTCCCGCACCCCATCTTCTCCTGCACTGCTGCAGCGGGGTCAGCCACCACCTCCCCGCAGACGCCCCGGGATGGCCGTGGTGAAGGCGCCCTGATCCTGGAGCGGTGCTGAGCCCTGCCTGCGCCACAGCTTGTGCTGCGGCACGCTGGCCCCAGGCACGGTCCTTGCAGATTTTGAGCTGTGTGATTCATGAAGGGGACCCGTGGGGACGCGAGAAGCTCCCCTCCACACCGCAGCCTGTTGCATCCAGGTGCTTTTCCGAGCCAAGTCTGGACATGATGCTCTGCCTTCCCAGGGCCTGAGTCTGTGATCTCAGCCAATATCTGGATTTTATAGTGATGAATCAGAGGGCAATGCTGAAAAATGCATCTCCTGGGGGTCTGTGCTGCATCCCCCTATGCTGCAGAGCGTCACGACCTCATCCACACCACCCTCGAGAAAATGCCTTTTCATCCCCATGGGCAGCCCAGGGCACCCGCACCCGCGGTCCAGAGCCCCACGGCAGCCCCCAGCCCCAGCCCGGGGCATGGCTGGGGAGCCGGGGGGGCCGTGCACCCCGCCGCTGCGCCGGAGCAGCCTGGGCGTTGGGCAGATTCTCAGAGGAGCTGTGTTTTAATGTAGCAATTTGATTCAATTTTCCACTCTATAAAATTACCCATCACTGCTCGTTGCTTCCTAACAGACACCTTCACTCTTAATTTAACAATCCTATCGAATTCTGCCAGGGAAATTGGAAAAATTTATCACCTGTGAAATTTTATTTTTCCTTGGTTGTATCTGTTTTTGTAAAACTTCATTAACGACGATGACTTGCTGAGGAAATTATCTCTTCATCTCCCCCCCTTTCTTTTTTTCCCTCTCCTTCTTTCTCTCTCTATTTTCACGCGGGACACGAGGGAGGGAGCCGGTCCCAGAGGAGACCCCAGCTTGGACAGGGACTTTTCCTGGTGTTTGCTGGGGGGTCCCAGGGGTGCAAAGGGCTTGGAGGGGATGAGCTCAGGGCAGCGCAAACCTCTCCTACCTGCCCCTGTGCCCTGCGAGTGGTTTCTCACCGCTCACTCGCTGGGCATCTGCCTCTACACCAACGTGCCGCCACCACCCACCTTCAACCTGGCAGGGAACTGGGGTCTGCCGCGGGGTGACAAACTTGCTCAGACGGGATAGCTGGTGGCTTTGCTTCCCGCTAGCGGCGCCCTGCACGGTGTCCGAGCCGTGTCCCCACATGTCGGTGCGATTCTAGCCGTGGGCAGGATGGGGGATGGCGGGAGAGCAGAGGTGATGCAGGCAGAGGCAGCAGGTCCTGCCTGCGCCTGGGCTCAGCGCAGCCGTGATGTGATGCTGGGTGCGGGAGGTTTGGCCGAACCCTGGGGACAGCAGCCCCCTGCGTGGCAGCAAAGCCGCTGGGATGCCCACGCAGCAGGACCAAAGGATACTGCGAAAGCCCTGCTAAAGCAAAGGGCTTCAACCCTGCCGCTTGCAGGGTTTGGGCTGGCGAGCAGCCGGAGACACAACCCTTCGGGCTGCCTTAGGGACCTCTCAGCAAGCTTTTAAGAAGCTGAGATGAGCAGGACAGAGAGCCCTGTAAAAGCCCATAATTAAAGGAAAGGTTTGGCTGGGGATGTTCCCTCCTCCACCACGATGCTCTGTAAGCTCCAGCATCGAGGCACTGATCTGTGCGTGGGAGCAGGAGAGCAACATCCACGGGAACCAAGGGTGAACCTGGCCAGCAGGGTCAGTTCCAGCTCTTTCGAGACACTCTGCATCCCGGAGTGGGGGGTGGGAGTGCAACGGAGGGGTCTGTCCTTAAATCAACACTGGCCAGGCTCCCAGCAGGATCGCCATTAGCCACACGTGGAACAAACCTCACATCTAATATCTGCTCTGCAGTCGGCGTTGGCAGCCCCAAGGCAGCGAGGAGTCGGACCCAGCTGCCAGAGCAGCCAGGGATGCTGAAAGCCCTCAGCCCGACAGACCATCAGCGCGTCACACACACCCGCCTGGGGACCGCGGCGCGGAGGCTCCTGCTGAGCTCAGGGATCGCTGTAGGTACACCCGGAGGAAGAGAAAGCTGCTACCCAAAGAGCTGAGGATGTAAACAGAGGAAGGGAAGATGAGAGATGGAGAGAGGCAGAGGGTCCGCTCGGGCAGCCCCGGAGCCCCAGCTCCGCTCCCGGCAGCTGTCTGGACGCCACTTGCAAACCGCTGAGCTGAGATTTCCTCTGGCAGCAATAACAAGACAAAGATCTCGGGCATCATAAAACTTTCTGGTGCATTATATATATATATATATTTAATCACTACAAATATAAAGTTCTGAAATAAATAAGAAGAAACAAGGACCTATTTTGCATCTCCGAACACAGACACCCAAGGGACTCGGGGATGGGGAGCAAAGCCGGGTGATCCCAACCTCAGCGCAGAGGCAGAACAGCACACGGGTTTGAATAAGGCTCCGGTGACCCGTTGACCAAGCCCTGGGGCATGTCACACCGCGATTTCTGCTGTAAGGGTAAGAAATGGTGCAGACCGTGTCGCCCTTGCAAGCAGTTTGGTTCCAAGCCAGGAAGATCGCTTCTGGCTCCTTTAACCGGCAGCCGCTGCCCTGCTGCCTCCAGACCTCGCGCACTGTTAGTGAACAAGCGCTAGTCTTTAATGCAGTTATTTTATCATCTCTTGGAAGGCCAGTAATTGTGTTACAGCCATGACTGCATGCCCAGAAGGGAGCATTTTCATTGTCTAAAGTCTGATTTTCCAGGTAACACAGCCCAGAGATTCCACTCTCACCAAGCTTAATATTACCTGAGCTGAGCGGGGCACAACCTCTAAAAGCTGCCTCACCTGAACTTACAAACCCTCTGCCTCGCCAGGACAGAAAGCATTTGCTGTTGAGGTCCATCAACCAGTCTGAACAAAGAAACGGTGTCAAACCTTTGAGTTATGGGTCCATTAAACTCAGCAGAGTCCTAGATGTTCATTCCCATCACCACGTTGGGTGGCCAAGGTCTCCTGCCATGTTTGCAGGGCTACGGCTAGGGAATGGCTCGGGTTTTGGTTGCTTACCTGGCAAAACCTCATAGATGTCATCATCCTCTTCCATCTCAACATTTGGCTCATCCTGATTCAGGGTCGTATTGTGGGATGTTGTGTTCACAGAGTCAGAACTGTCCACATCATTGTAGAGGTCTTCTTCGTCCTCTTCATCATATGGGATAGTGAGGGAGCTCAGGTCTGGCCAAAGAGACCAAAAGCATGGTGAGAAAGAGCAAACCAGAGTACCAGCTGGATGCAGGTACTTTCAGTGAGTTGAAATCGAGTAACCAAGCCTGTGCCGCTGTACTTTGTGCTCACTATGGATCTCGCAGGGAGTGACTGTTCCCTTGCTTGGTCCATGAGCACTTGGCGTAAAAAAAAAATGGGATGGAAGATGAGAATAGGTTAAAACAAAGGAAAAAGCCCAAGAAAGGATGGCAAATGCCACAGAACAAGGCCAAATGCAACAAGCGCCTCAAGGAACTCAGCCTGACCCCATTCCTGGGCAGCTGCCTGTGGTTCCCAGAGGGTTTCCACATGCCGGGCTGGAGTCTTGTCTCAGTATTGCCAATCTCAAACTGGAGCAACTCCAGTGGAGCCAAACCCCATCTTTCATCAGCCAAAGACAGGACAGCAGATCTGGAACCCCAGCAGTGAGGAGTGATTCCCACCCTTTTCTTGTCCCACTTGGTGACACTTGCAGTCTTTGAGAGATCAACACAACTCTATCCTCTAAAAGCAGCCAAAAGAGCTGGAGTTGAAACCAAAGGCCTGTCAGCTCCAAACAACCGCTTCTTTTGACCACCTGCTCAAAAAAACAAAGCCCCAGAACCTCTCTTTTTGCTAAGAGGGGATGCTGGGACCCCAAGGAGGTCCTGGCAATGGGCACGAGCCCACACGTTGCTGGAGGGAGCAGCCCAAGCCAGGCAGGAAGATGCTGCCAGGATCTGGTCAAACAAACTGGGCACACTGGCTTGGGTCAAGCTGTGAGACTCACCCTTCAGGAGGAACTGGATCTGATCCACCCAGTCTTCAGCCTCTGCAGGGCTCGGGGCTGTGAACTGGAGAGAGGTTCACCTGTTATTGTGCTGGTTCTTGTACGTAGGGAGAGGAAAAAAGCTTTGCAGCTACAATAGGGGATGGAGATCCTGGATCTGCCATTCTCTGCCCTGTGACTTTGGGAAAGCCATTTCACTTCTTCATCTCCCTATTCCAAACAGGGAAACAGAAGCGGAACAAAGCTAGACTATCCCAGAGGAAGGCTGTCAAGCCTAATTCATTAAAATAATTCAGATGAAAACCACAATCCCCACTGAATATATTATACCGACTCTGAACCAAGACTCCACATCCAAAATCTCCCTGAAGCTCGGGAAGGCCCTCATGCACGCTTTGTGGATTGGGCAAGGTTTTTCGTAACACCAGATTTTCAGCTTCCCCCGGACGCTCAACAAACTGAAGGTTTACATTTAACCTGTCTCTGAATTGCTAATTTAAAAAATGGGCTTTCCAGACCCAATCCTCTACTGCTTCTACCCCATGTTCCCACTTAACCCTTGAGCCCCACAAGTGAAAAGAGAGCCCGGGAACACTCTTGTGCCCCGGGCAGGTCCGTGTTGAGGTGACCTGCCAAGAAGGAGAAGCATCGACACCTTCTGCAGCGCCGCTTGGTTTGTTTCACCGGGGATGTTGGAGATTCACAGCCCCCCACACCCCGCAGGTCCAGCCTGCACCCCAGACAAAAGTGTGCGCTTTTGTGCCTAGTGCTCAAACCAGCACAGAAGGTCCATTTCCTCCCCCAGTTCCTACCTCGTAGGTGCGTTTGCCAGGGCAGATTAACTCGAAACAGCATCTTTTTCGAGAGTCTTTACGCAGATGGGAAGCCAGCCGGGCACTGTAGTGCTCAATGGAGAAGTTGCCTTTAGGTTGCTTGCCTGGAAGAAGAGAAACACGCTAAATCTGGAGTTTGCATCTTTTTTATCAAGCTCCCGGTACTGCTGGGTGGTGCGGATGTCTGTTGCCCACATAGGGAAACCGAGGCAACATCACGCGTCGATGGGAAACGGCCAGAAAAACCCCTTCAGTCTAAGCACGTCCACCCCCAGGAAATCCAAAGGGAAAGTTATAAAATCTTCATAAAGACACAGTAAAGAGGATGCCCTTTTAAGCCTCAGGAGATTGCAAGCAGCCAGTGAAAGGTTGCCAGGGTCAGAAGGCTGCATGAGATGAGCTGGTTGTAATGAAGCAGAGACCACTGTGTACTTGGGGAAATATGATACCAATGATTATTCTGCTGGTAAGGCATTAACGGGCTGGCGTGCAGGAAGAAATACTTAGCGGGGCCTTTGAGAATTGGCCTACGGATCTTGCCGATGCACAACCGCGGCCGCTGTCAGCCGGGGTGGAGAGAGGGAACTTCACTGCAGTCATCTGAGGCATCCTTATTTACCCCAGCTCATTATTTCCTTCTGAATCTTCTTGAGGGAAGTGTGGGAGTACAATTCAGGCAGTTGCTCTGAACCTTTTTTGGATTTGCAGATCCTTCAGAAACTTCCAGGGGTGAGGTCAAGCCCTATATAAGGATTTCAAGCCCATCGAGAAGAGGTTTGCTTTACCCTGTTGTCTTCTGAAGACCACGTGGAAGATGAGAACAGCTCGACCCTCACATAAACAACCCAGTATCAACCCTTGGCTTCAACATCTCCCTCTGCCTGCACCTCACACCCCTGCACAGACATCCGCAGACAAAGGATGGGGAAGAAGGACGAAGACCCAGCTTCATCCCCACGACCCGCTGGAGTTTAACCCTGTCCTAACTGCAGACCCATCACTGTACACCAAGGATGTACGTGTGTATTTTATAAGCTGTTTTCATGCTGTGTTTCTGGATGGGTGGAAGAGGGTAAGGCCATATATCTAATCACGCCAAACTCTGTTGGAGATATTAGCTGTCTGTTTATATGTACCTGATGGAGCATGACTGCAAAATATTTGTATACACTGACACATGGTTTATATACAGTCACTTGGGGGGTTGAAGCCCAGCTGACGGCTAATGGAAAGCTTGGTACACCATTTTATTTATGCACAGCTCTGTTCCTGCGTCTCTCTTATCTTGTTCCATACCTATAAAGGGTATAAAGGTGTTTGGAGAGGGGAGAAAAAAGAAGAAAAGCAATCTGAGATCTACCTTTCTAGATGCTGTATGTTATGCCTTGTTAGGGAATTACAGCCTTCCCATGGTAAACGGTTTTCTCCTGTCAGCTCTTAGCCTGTCCTTCAGCAAGGGCCCTCCCCTTCCCTTTTCCAGCCCCGTCCATGCCCTCCGCCACCACCCACGGTTTGGGGACTGGAGGTGGATATCTCACCACTTACTTTTCTCATTGGCATAGTAGTAAAAGGTCCTTCTGTTGAGGACACACCACCGCTTCTGCCACTCTGACCCAAAAAAGCTGTGCTCTAGAAAGAAAAGGACAACAGAAGAGTAAAAAACATTCATTTCTGTTCTTTCACTGCATGCTTCAGGTGAGTGTTTAGGGNTTTTTTTTTTTTTTTTCAAAAAAAACCCCTGGAGATTGCTGGCACAAAATTCAGGCAAGCAAATTTAGATACAAAACCTCAACCAAGTAAGGGAGAACCAGGCTGTTCTACCAGGCTGGAGCCCCTGCAAGCCTTCCCCAGCTCTCCAGGCTGGGCTGAGCTGCTCTGACCCTTAATCCTGCTAACTGGGAGGGAACACAGCTTTGGGTTAAACCTCCCCAGTTGAGGTTTAAGCAAATGTCTCTTTCTTTGTAATTGGAGCAAGCTAAAACATGCACAGGGCCAGTTATACGGCTCAGCTGATGGCCATGAGGAAGAAAGGGCTGTTCTTGCCTCATACCACCTGTCATACAGTAAATAAATCAAGATAAAATCTGAGCGATGAGGAAATAATTTGTAGCTTTCACAAGAGTCAGTAAAATCAAGATAAACCTGAGGCTGACTCACAGTCCTTATCTCAACTTGCTAATGTGTGTGATGCTACGAACTACCTTGTCTTCACTGGGGTTTTATCCTCATTAGGTATTGCTCGTTAGAAGGGCACATCTTGCCTTAGAGGACTGGGCTGCTGCTTAATTCAATTTCTGGGTTTTAATCTTTGTGCAGTTTGATGATCTGCAAAAGAGAATAAATAAAGGCTGTGTCCTCCCTGTGTGTATGGTGCCTAAGAAAAGCCTGAAAGATTCTGCGTGAGCCTACGGACAAATCTGCAGAAAAGATGTATTTTCCTGTTTGTTCTTCATCTGAAAACTTGCATTCTTGGTAATTCTGAGGTGACATCCCCAAACCTTATCTTATGATGTACTTGTCAGGCCTTACCTCGGGACCTCTTCTCCAGATATCCTTGCTTCAAAATGTTCCCTGTGTCTTGAACAGGCTTCGGTGTCATTTCTTCCAATCCTACAGAGAGCAAAGCAGAACAAAGCCTTGGGATTTCCCATTCGCGCAACCCCTCAGCACAACGTTTTCAGCCCCTTTCGCTGCCCAAGAGGCTTGGGAAGGCAGAGCCGCGGCTGCGGGTGAAAATCATGGTCTATCACCATCTCACCAGCTGATCCCAATCCTGGTTGCAGCCACCCAGAAGTCCTCAATGAAACCAGGACCACGGTTCACACGGCTGCAGAGACCCGTCCTCAGTGGGATGAGGCTGGTGCTGCGCCGGGGGCTGATGCTCAGCCCTTTCCCCCCAAGCCAAGGTTCTCTGGGTCCCTGGGAGCCTTTGGCAGCAGACGGGATCTGGTCAGGTTTATGGACTTGGAAAACATGATCCTTTTGTCCGATGTCTGGTCTAACTCAGACCATGGGACCTCGCCTGGTGGCCGGACCCTGCAGCCACGGAGGGGCTGCGGCACACACTGCACAAGGTGACGGTCACATCTCATCCCCCAAACCAGTGGGGTCAGGATGTCCCCAAGCCATGGCTTGCTGCTGAGAAGGTCTCTCCCTCCTCTCCTGCTCATCTCCTGACATCATAACTTGTACTAAGCACAATAAAAAATGACTAAATGCCACTAATCACCTCCCCAGTGCCCAGCCTTGGCAGCCTTTCCAGTATGAATAACTTCCCAGAATCCCAGGTCACAAGAGCTTCTCTTGTTTTCATAGCGTGTCTCGCTAACACCCAGCTCTCGGCCCAATCCATCCCCCCTGTCACCTCCCGGGCTACTTTTAATTTTTGTGTTTTATAGTTTGCAAACTCTGGGCTCGCTATAAATCCTCCGCAAAATGGGTCTCGGGGAGAACGGCAGACACAAAGACACGCAAAGTTTGGGTTGATGGAAAGGCTCCCCTACGTCTGCCTCCTCTGTCGGCTGGAAACCAGATCCTTCAAAGACCAAATCCTTTGTGTGCAAAGCTGTCTGAGACGATTCAGATTAGGGGAAGCCCGGGATGCTGTGGGGTTGCCCCTCCGCAATGCCCGGAGGACACGGACAACCCCTTCCCGCACAGAGAAACCGCGTTTCTCTCCAGCACCTGCCCAGCACAAACGCGCTCAGGCTTTTCTCTAGCAACGCCGAGCATCTGACTTACAAAAAGGCACATTGTCTTCTCAAATCCAAGCCCCGACCCCTTTTGCTAATGCAAATCTAAATGTTATTTTATGGGATATTTATAATTATGAAAATGGGACGGTGGTGCCGAATGCACAGGGAGACCCTGCGAGTATGAATATTACATTAATGTGCCCAACGCCAGCTCGCTGATCCCGCTGGCAGGAACATAAAAAATGCTTGAGTGAAACTTTTATTTAGACGTTAAGAATCCAGGCCCCAGCGGGGTGACGGAGGCAGCCCCGGCGAGATCCCATCAGCGCGAGCGCTCGAATTGAATTACCCAGGGGGGAAGGCAGGAGCTGCGAGTGCTGCTTCGCTTATTTAATTTCATTTACTTTCAGTACATTATCAGCATGGGGCTTCCCTCTGCCCCTGTTCCCCCAAGAAAACTGGCTCTGGAAATCGCCGGCGTGCCCGATGCTGCTGTCGCTTGAGCCAAAGCAGGGACGTGTCCGGCCATCCTGGTCCTCCTCGGGATGCGCTTTTTGCTCTTTCCTTGCTTGCCAAGAGAGATTTGGGGGAGTACAAGGACCTTTCAGACACCACAAAGAGCAACCGAAGTGGGGAAGTAGCACGGACGCGATAGGAACCAGCAACAACTTTTTCCATCCCTGCATCTTCTTTCTTTGCCCATCATTTCTCGGCGCTTGCCTGTAAGCGGGCAGGAACCCTGGGAGAGCTACTGCCTTCTCAGTTGTGCTTTGCCCCATTTGAGGTCAATTTTCCACATAAGCAGATCCCATGTTTCAGGTTATTTGTGGCCCCAGATCCCAGGATCTGACCGGTTGGCGGCTCCCCGGGGCACCTCTGCGGCATTGCCTCCGAAACACCGTCAGGAGTCCAAATCTCTCCCGCTTTGCAAATAGACTCCGTGCCTCAGTTTCCCAGCAGGAAAATCAGAATGAAAGGAGAGTCCCTTCGTCTTAAATACTTGGTTGCTGCTCAGACAAACTAACGCAATTAAGGAGGGGTTGCGAGGGCTGATTCGATTGCACGGGGCTCTGGAAATTTTAAGTTTTACAGAATATGACATGAAGATGGCAGCTGTAACCTGCGTGTTGCACGCAGCCTCTCTAATGCAGCCTTGCTAATGCAGAGCTGGGAAGATTAAATCTGTGCAAGGTGGGTGAGCGCGGGGGGGACGCGGCGCTCGGGGCTCTGCCTGGCTGCAGACGGGGCTGGGGCTACGTGGGGTGTCCCCGTCCCTCTCCATGTCCCCAGCCTGCCCCTAACAACAATCCAGATGGCTTTTGCTAGCAGCAAATAGCTAAATTAACCTGCAAAGACAGTCCCTGGTGGGTTTTTTTATTTCTTTAAACCATCTTAATGGACACCCAGAAGATCCAGAGAGGCTCGGAGGGAGCCCAGCTCCAGAAAGCTCTCCGGTCTCTAAGGGCAGAGGTTTTATTTGCTTGGATGGTCCCATTAGATGCTTCTGCCCCAGGACCACACAGCTGGCAGGTAAACCACAGCTCACCACATCTTCTAGGACTCCAAGGGATGGAAAAGCCAACCCATCGCCTCGTCATCTGTTCCAACCACTAATGGCCATTCACCATTTATAAAAACAGAGAAAGAAAAGGCCTTAAATTCATCTGAGAGAGACAGATCTGGGCTGTCCCAGATACATGGCCCCTCTCCGGTCGCTCCCGTCATGGCGCAACAGGGCTGCGGCTGTGTTTGGATGGTTTCAGTGGTCCCTTCCACCCTGGCATCTCCTCCAGCCCACCCTTTGCCCAGCAGACGGCTGGTACCAGCAGTGTTGCCCAGTGCCACCAGCACCTCAAACCCCTGGTGGCCTCTCCTCCATCCTCTACAGCCTCTCAAGCCCGGCTCCCAGGGATTTTCCTGGAGGTGAATTTCCCCATCAGTGGGACACATCGCTCCACTTGGAACCTCCCGCAGAAGCTCTGTGCCGTAATCCTGGAGAGGGTACACAAAGCTGTAGCATTTCAGGAGTGGGAGAAATGTGGGGCCAGAGACCCGCACTCATGGGTGCAGGAGCAGACACCAGCTAATTCCCTTCCCCTCCTTATCGCACCTTAACCCTTACTGTGATTTGCATCCCCCAGGTGTGGCCGAAGGATGCTCTCAGCCTCAAAGGCTTCACTCCTACACCAGGCTGGCACAGGGGGGGACCCAGGTCACCCATCACTCTGGCTTTGCTGACCAAGCGGCATCTTTTGGGCAAAATTTCTAGGAGTTTGGCTGCCGAGTGCCGTGACTGTTCCAACCCCGTCCTCGCCATGTCCTCAAGGACCTCTGGATTTCAGCTCTCGCCCCTTTGGTCTCTGAGTCATGCACACCAGCTGCACAAAATGTCACAGTAGCTGCAGCCAAACATGCCCGGGGGCCACGTCGGTGCCCACGCTGTCACATCAACCGACTGTTCAAAGGGATGGAGCACGGAGGCACGACGGTTACAGCTAATTCCCCATCCTCCAGCTTATTCACCAGGCTCAATGTGCCAAGAGCAGATTCTGCTCCCGGGGACTTCGCAGGGAACACCCAAATACATTTCAAACCAGAGCACAATTGGCTGTGATTTCCCAAAGCCCTCCGTGGTGGCTGCGCTCTTTTTCCATTGAAGCTAATGAGAAAAAAAACAATCAGAAAGAGACAAACAACCCCTCCCGCCGCCTTCAAAGCGAGACGAACTCGGGAAGTGCTGAAAGCTTTTGGAAATCTCACCCACCACCAAGGTCTGCCACGGCAAAGGGGTCTGAGATGTGGCTGCTGGGGCTGGTGGCACTGATGGCCACTGCCGAGCAGCATTTGTGGGTCTGTTCAAACAAGTGTTGTACATGCAAAACCAAGGAGCTGTTTGTAAGCCACGCTCCTTTCTGTCTCTGATGGGAGAATAATGCTTCCTGTATTTAAACTGTTACCTTTTTCCAAGATCTTGAAAGCATCTCTGCTTTCTCACATCAGGATCCACGTGGGTACAGATCCCCGCCCAAACCCTCTTCCCAGGTACCCATAACTGAAGTTACCAGCCAGATCTGCCCCATGGTCCAGTCCCCCGTGGGAGGTCGGGAACGAGCTTGGCCCCTTGGCTCCAGGCTCCGGCTGGTGGAGGCATAGCTGGGCAGGACCTTTTCGGTGCCATGCAGGTACTGCAGGCTGGTGAAGCAACCGGCAACGGGCACGGAGTGATGTCCCAACCAAACGGAGCAGGAGGAGAAAGACTGTTGTGGGAAGCGAGCCACTGTCCATCACAGTGGTCCCCCTAGTCCCCGCCTCCTCGCCCCCCTGCTCCAGGTCCCAGCCCAGCTCGGTGGCTCCCAGCCCCTCGGTGCCACTCGGACACACTTCCCTCCGCGCCTCGGGAATGTCGCAGAACCTTTAGCGCCTTAGAAATGGCCGGGGATCATTTAAAATGACGGGAACGGTATGAGCAACTATTTCAAAGAAAATGGAGAACTAAACAATTGTCAACATGGATCACATGAAATAGATCTTGTGCCAGACTAATTTTATTGCATTTTTTTGAGCAGAAAAATAAGAAAGTAGATGAAGAAAAGGCAAGGCATGGCAGAGAAGATTTATTTGGGCTTCAGCTTGACTTTTCAGAAGAGGCTAGTAAGCAAAATTCAGGGTGTAGGCATCCACCCCAGGATAACTACCTAGATTGAAAGCTAGTCAGCAAGCAGGAGGCAGTTAAAAATCAATGGCAACAAATCATCGAGAGGAAATTATCAACTGAAATATCCCTGTGTTCAGCTTCGGGATGCCTTGTCCTCAGGCTCAGGAGCCCTCGGGTGCTCCAAAGCATCCAAAAACTGCAGAGCTTCCTTCGGGACAGGCGGGGAATTGCTAAATGTTCTCTTGTAGCAGCCAGTACAGACCAGTATTGAAGGCAGGAACCAAGATTAACTGGTCCCAGGCAACGGCGGAGCCTTTTGACAAGTGCTGACAGTCAGGAGCGAACGCAAAATCCATGGAAGTTGCTCAAGAAAACCGCATTTCTCACCTGGGGTTGAACGGTGCCTAATTAACTGCGTTGCCTCTAATGTCCTCCTTGGACCTCAATTAATGACCGAACACAAACAAATAGGGGACGTACAAATGGACCGTTGTTAGGCGCCGAGTTAGTGTTGGATTCATTGTTGTTTTTTCAGAGGAGTCCATGACTGTGGTTTTTATGATTGATACACAAACAAGAGAAGGGAGAGTCGATGGGAAAGAGTGGACTGTAGATTGGGCTGGGATTTAGCCCTAGAGGGGCTTTTTATTGGTGGGTTTTTTTTTTCATTCTGTCTGGAAAATGTAACAGCAAGTTTGAAGTTAAACCAACTTTGCCAAGGGAAAAAAGAAAAAAAAAGGAAAGAAAATTCAAACAGGAGGCAGAGCCTTTGGCCCAAAAGTTTCCTTCCAAATCACTAAGTCTATAATTGCAAAGTAAAAAACACTAAATCTCAATATCTATTTGCACAGCTCATTAGCCAAGGGCTCACACTCAGCAAAGAGGGAGGGGAAAAAAAAACCCTTCAGCACCAAGTGGATTTGGGGAGTTGCTATGGAAACCGGCCCTTCACAGCCGCATCTCGCAAATCCCTGCTCAGATGGGTCTGTCTGTCCACCCGTCCACCGGCTTCCCCAGGACGCAATTTTTTAAAGTCCTCTAAAAAAAAAAAAGGCGTAATGTATGAAATATATAAATATATAATCTGTGTAACTCATTCCCCTGTTATTTCTCTCCCCCAAACATAACATTATGTCAGACATTCGACCTGCTGTGCTACCGGGACAACATGATTTACAATGTGAAAAGGGAAAACCTAAATCATCACGTAATGAAAACATTAAAGTTAATGCATCACAAGTGAGGAATTTATTACCATTAACTCCAATAAACAGTTATAAACCACCCGTCCTTTCCTGTCCACGCGCAGGGACACAGGCGCGGGGACTTCATTAAGCTCAACTTTCTTTTCTTCTTCACTAGACCGCTCATGTGTGCTCCAACCGGCCACCATTTATTGTTAACTGGACTGGCTCATTTTCCGGGGACTGGCGAAGGTTTGAAGGCCTCATCCATTTCCTTCCACGGGTGGCTCGGCGCAGACAGATGGAATAGGAAAGTTCACGAGACGTGCAGCTCGATGAGTTTATTTAAACGCCGCTGAAATATATGCTTTGACAAAAGCCAACCCTCGCCCTGGCCCTGTACATCGTTACTCAAAGAGGCTGATGGATAAGTAATAACATATGGGCACGCTGTGCGGTTACACCGGACACCACCTTACCTCAGGGTGCACTTGGCCAAATATTTGCTTCTCACTGATGTTACACCACCACCTTGGAAACCTAAGCCTGACATCTGAAGCCTTATCGAAATCCCCCCCGGACACGGGGAGGACGGCGGAGCTGGCTGGTCCCTGCGTGGGACTGTCTCTCCCAGTCCCCCTTTGCCCCATAGCGGGTTTCAGGAGGGGTCCCGGGGTGGGGGGTTGGGGATGGGAGCCATGGGGATGCAGTAACAGGCACCACCATCCAGTTAATAACTACTGCCTCAATCCTGAAATCTTTGCATAAAAACACCACTGGCTTCAACAGGAGCTGCAGATCTGATCCATTAACTGCGTTGGTGGGTTCGTTATTGCAGGGTGGCCAATGAGGACTTTAACGAGAATGTGCTTTTCCCACAGTGCACAAATGAGACCTGCTCCCCTGTGTCATAGAATCATAGAATCAAGGAATGGTTTGGGTTGGAAAGGACCTTAAACTTCGTCTTGTGCCAAACCCCTGCCATGGGCAGGGACACCTCCCACCAGCCCAGGCTGCTCAAAGCCCCGTCCAACCTGGCCTTGAACGCTTCGAGGGTGCCGTGGTTTAGAGGGATGAGTGTTCCTCGAGCCAGGACGCCGCCACAGCTGCACGAGCAAAGAGATTGTCCCTACGATGGCAGTTGCCCCACATGTCCCCTCATTGCACGTTCAAGGCGGCCTTTAGAGATGCTTCTCCTCTCCTCTAGGGTGAGCCAAAAGCACAGTGGAAGAGTGGGGATGGCACGTGGTGTTGGGGGGACCTCGGGGCAGGAGATGCATCCCTGCCGCTGCGTGCTCAAGCTGGAACCCTTCTCCTCCCCACTGCTCCCCAAGTGAAGGTCTGATACAATGCTGTGTGCAGCTGAGCAACCTTTGCTCCTTCTGCCAGAAGGAAGGTTGCTCATCCGTTCTCTGTATTCATTAAACACCCACTTGTGGAGCTAACAGGGACTAATAGAGAGATCCAAGGGATCTGCAACATCCATTTCTTCTAATTCCCAACAGAAGAAAAGTTCCTACCAAGGAGCTTCCCACTGGAAATATTTCACCATCTTGAATTTTCTCTGGAGTTCTGGACTGTCGTCACGTCCACCCTGTACTGCGGTAGGACATCACAGGTGTGAGCACCGCAGTTTGGGTCCACCCCCAGAAATCCCTCTTGGCCTTTCTCCCCAAACGGGCACCTGGAAGAGCTCAGCCGCTCCACAGAGGTGTCACAAAGCTGTGACAACCCCAGAAGACACCAAGTGCAGCACGCCTGGGCCCTCCTGTGTCCTCCAAGACCAGAATCCCTCCACACCTTTCATCCATGAACCTTCCTGCCAGGAACAAATGATGAGGACGCAGGGAACCAGAGAACCAGCCAGAGATGGGAACGCCAGAAAGGAGGGACTCAAGCAGCAAACACAAACTCTCGGTGCCCACAGCAGCATCTCAGGCCGCTGCGAGGTCTGCTTGGGCTCCGTGGGGGATATTGGCTTTGATGGGCCAAACGGCATCATGTTTCGGCATCCCGCTGTACCTCCCCACCATGCTCTGTGACACCGTGCCCAACAGCCGCTCGACCCAAGCCCCTCGCCGCAGCCACACGTCAGTGCAGGAAAATTCCCAAAGGGCAGACGTGATTTTAATTTACAGGGTCTGGGCAAGGCTGCGCGAAGACGAGACACCTGTTGGCTAAAGCCCATCTCATGGCTTAGGCCTCTTATTCCTATAAAAATTCTGTACCACATAATCGTCAGCCTTGACACAAACGATTCCTATAGATCACTGCGGAAAATCGAGAGGATTTAAGGAGAGAGGAGGGTTAGGAAAAAAGTAAAACAAACGACATGCAATTTTTCAAGCGGAAACAATGGCAATATGAAGATATATAGGTGTCAGCCATTCTGTAGGAGGCAGGAGGCTGTGCTCTTTTACCTCTTACAGTGTCACTCTCATGACCTCTACCATTTGAAATGCTTTGATTCCACCTTGCCCAAGGGATCTCTGAGCGCCGGGGAAGAGATGAGGAATGCCCGCGCCTGACCTCACCTCCACATTGTCTAACGACTGACGGCATAAATCAGTTTTTCCCCTCCGCAGACCCGAGTGTCAAGAACCCATGTGAGAAGGCTGGAAATATTAAATGATTTCCCTGAGGGTTTTCATTGTTACTTGGTTTCTCTCCTGTAACTGTAGAGCTGTGTTTCACATGAAGAACAACTTTCCCTTGAGACCTCAATTTGTGTATAAAATGGACGGGAGGGGGTGGGAAGAGGGATGCTGGCAGCCAGCATCCACCTGGGAGGGGAGCAGGAGGGGCACGACGAAATCTGCAGCCCAGACATGCTGTGCTCACCCTTCCTGGCCTCGTGCAAACTGAAACCTGTTCAAGTCCAGTAAAGAGATCATAGAACCATAGAATAGTTTGTGTTGGAGGAGACCTTAAAGATCACCTAGTTACAACCCCCATGCCCTGGGTAGGGACACCTCCCACCAGCCCAGGTTGCTCCAA
>RSEF01000027.1:4032739-4052573 GCA_003993805.1 Himantopus leucocephalus
GGGGCTGGGGGGGGGGTTGTGTGGGGGGAGGTGGGGTGGGCTTTTATCGGGAAAGTGTCAGTCTGTCCACACGACCTGGAGAACAAATGTGTGTTTTATCACCCGCCCAAGAAAACCCGCCGAACACCTGCAGCAGGCGTGTGCCCCGGCCGCTCTCGCCCCGCCGCCGCAGAGGGAGAAAGTCACAGTGATGGATTTGCCCATCTTAATTAATGTAAACAAACAAAAGAGGAACATCAAATAATGCCCTTGACAGCCTGAAAACGGAGCCGGGAGAGCAGAGAGCGCTTTATAAAAGAAGGCCTTTTGATGTGCAGGCCACAGGATCAAGGTTTGTAAATAGCAGCAGCTCCGTATCACGGCTTATCCAAATATTTTCATTTCCCATCACAAGCTGAGAGCCAGGGGTTGATGGTTTTGTACTCTTCAACTTTCAGCTTTCACCCTGCAGCCCCGGAGCGAGCAAGCGGAGGAGGGCAGCGGGGGGTCACCCGCTCCCCATCCCTCCCGGCTGCGCTGGGCTCCCTAATCTCCCCCGTGGAAAAGAGCCCACCGCTGACACGGGGCACCTGGGACACCCAACCCGCAGCCGCCAGAGCCGCTCTCCCCCGCACGGCCATCCGCCCAGGGGATGCTGAGCCCCACCGGTCCCATCCTCTTCTCCCTCCAGACACGGGCGGAGGAACGGATCTGAGGGTGAGGGCAGTTCACGAGCAGAACATGAATCAACGGTGTCACACCGGGGGGATGAAGCATCACCTGGCAATGTATAAACAGGATTAGCATTGCCGAGACATGTGAAGAAATCCTTCCCCTCCGCTCGGCTCCGGGCAGGACCCTGGACCCCGGACCCTAGTGTGGCTCCTCCTGCCCAGCCACCCTTTCTCCTCGTCCCCGCTGGGCACCGCGACGGGCTCCCTGCAGGGGAAGGACACGCGTGCCAGCCCCGAGGCTGTGGGGCAGTCCAGGGCAATACCGCTGATTTTGGGGAGCAGAGAGCGGTGGTTATCTCTGCGGGTGTCAGACAGAGAGCGAAGCCCATGTTTAATCCTGAGCAGCAACGGCGCTAAAATTAGGGCGAAAAGGAAGTGAGAAGAAAAAAAAAGCTTTACACCATAAATATCCTGTGAATTCCCATCTTGACACCGGGGTTACATTTCGGGTCTTTAAAAACACATACGACTGAAATCAAGTGCTTCCATCAGCTTCTCTGGCATATTTACGGTCTCCGGGAAGGGCTCCCAGACAGAAATCCCACTTTGACGTATAAAGGCCCCGGCAAAGGTCAGAGCAGGGATGGAGAGGGGCGAAGCACTTCTCTCCTGCCACCGCAGGGCGGGGGGAGCCCAGCCTGGAGGCAGGGGGTGCAGCCCACCTCCCCCTGCATCTGGTACCCAGGGGATGCTCGGGGCAGGGATGCGGGGCGGGGGGATGTCTCCCGGGGGCTGGGGCCGTCGGGCCCGGGCAGGGCCGGGGGAAGAAGGGGCCGGGGGCGGAGGGAGGCGGGGAAGGACCGTGTCGTTCCGGGGCTTCGCCACAAGGAAGCAGCAGAAGCCCAGGATTGAAGCCGGGAGCCGAGAGCATCGTGGTCCAGCCCCGGGCCGGCCCGGGGACAGCAGCAGCAGGGCTGGACCCCGCTGGGGGCAAAGCGGGGGGGGGATCACCACCCCCCCACACCTGGTTTGCCCTCCCCAAAGAGGGGCTGCGCTGACACCCTCCGCCTCTAAGTCCCCAGCACCCTGCCCCTGGGGACCCCCACTCCTGGGGGTGCCCCCGCTGATGCAGGCGATGCCCAGGAGCAGAAAGCAGGCTGGAAGATGGGGAGATATATATATCTCAAATATATATATATTATATATATTTTATATATTATACCACCCGGGAAAATAGTTTTCAGAGACTTTGGTCCCAATCCTGGAGCTTTTTCTCCTAAAAAGCCTGGAGAGGAGGGGACTGGTGAGGAAATACCTTTGGGCAGAGGCAAAGAGGTACTAAAACAAGACCTGGGGGTAAAACTGGGCTCTTCCACCTTCCTGTCTGGTGTCCTACTGGTTAAACTGGCCAGGTCTGACCTCTCCCAGCCTCTCCTGGTCCTGTGTCCCTTCACCCCATCCTCAGCCCAGCCCGAGGGATGCGGGACGGCCGGCGGGGGTGGCAGTCTGCCCCCAGCCCCGTCCCACCAGGGCTCAGGGGGCTCCGGTAACCCCGGGCAGGTCAGTAAGGGCACGCTTTGCCACAGCTTTCGGGGTAGCTGTAACTTCACACCCCCATTTCTGCTCGTGAGGGGTGTACCAAGGGAAGCGGATGGTCCTGCACGCTCCTGCCCTTCCCCTCTCCTGACTTCATCGCTTTTCCTCGGGCAGACTTTTCTGAAAAGTGCTGAATGCGGCATTGCTTCGCTGTAATTATTTATCCAAAGGTGGGGGATGAGAGAAACACACTATGATTAAAAAAATTATTGGTAAAAGGAGGTAAAATAAAGTATTGATCGGGTTGGCTGTATCCCACCTCTGGAAATATAAGAACGTGACAGGGCTGTATAAAGAATGCCAGGTCCAAAAAAGAAGCTGCTTCTTATTACATCTCGGATACCCACCAAGTGATAAATCCAGGATGCTATAGATCAGGAGTTTATTACAAAAAGCACCAAATGTGGTTAATCAGATGTGTCCTCGGCTACAAATCCAGGCTGGCTTGGGGGCTCAGGACCCAGGGGTGACATTGGGACCTTCACCCAACCTCCAGCGCCCCACTGGGTAAAGGCTCCAATTAGGGATTTGGCATTAACCACGTGTAACCTGCTCCATGAAAATGGGGAGAAAAAGGCAAATTTTCAGCACCAGTACTGCACTCCTTTAATAATAAGCCTTAAAATTCCTGCCTGGCAGAGGGGGAGCTGAGGAACAGCAGGGCTGGGCTCTGCAATCCCAATTCCCGGCACAGAGACAGGGCTGAAATGTTTAGGCAAAGGTGAGAGAGACACCGAGACCCTTGAAACGTCTCTCATCAAATCAAAACACTGAGCTTAATGGCTCTGGCTACCTCGGAGACCAATAAAAGCCCCAAAACCGGTTATGAGACTGTGATCTGAGGTTAGAGGAAACCTGGCAGAGTGCTGACTGATTGGAGAGTTATTGGAAATAAATAAAAAGGTTGCATTAAACCTAACGGAAGGTCACAGCGCGAGCGTATCTCATGGAAGGTGACTGCCCTCATTACCCATACCGGGGTACCCCCCTGCACCTTGGGGATGCTGCCGGTGGTTTCGCGTCTCTTTGTGGAAAAGAGATTTATATAAAACTGATTATTGTTATTTTTGCAGTGGAAGAACGGCACATTCATCAGCCCGCTCCGCCTTTCCCGCTTTCGGTTCCTTCACTTGAGGCACCTGCAATCGACCCCCCTTTTCCAGCCCTGAATTTGTTCGGGGATTTAAAAATAAAATTATAAAAAGGCAAATAGCAGCCTTCGGGGGGGAATGCAGCGGTGCTGGTCCGTCCTTCTCCACCAGGACCTGCCTCCGACCGCCCCTTACCCTGCCTGACCCGGCTGGGCGGCATCGCTCCCTCTTCTCTCCGTCTCCGGAGCGTGAGGAGCCTTTAGCACCAGCATTTCTGCTGACCCTCAAATTCAAGAGGACTTAGGCTGTATCCTCCTGAAACCTATCTGAGGTAAGATGCAAAGGGCTTATCTCCACAGGAGATACCTTATCTCTTTACGATGTGAGCACTCGCTTTTTTAGCCTCCTTTGAAAATCCCGCCTTTCCAAACCGAGGAGGAAACCCAGACAGGGCAGACGATGGAGGCATTAAACAAACTGAACCCCCAAAAATATGAGCGCAGAGCAGAAAGGGCTCACATAACTTCAGACGCCACCGTGTTATTCATGGAACATCATACACTACCACCCTGCATTTCTCCCTTGACATCCCCGTAAATTTTCAGCTTTTCTTCAGACCTTTGCCCAAAAGGTACCAAGTTCTCGTAGGAAAAACATTAAAAAAAAAATTCTGCCCAGCGGAGTCCAACTGGAAGCTCCTGACAGCTCAACTCCAAACAACCAGGGGCTGCGGCAAGCTTGATAATTTGCCCCAGAATCTATAAATCTGAAAAGTACAAGATATATTAACTCTGTAACCTCGGTCCTTCTAACCCCAAGAGAGCTCTCCCACGGGAACGAAGCATCTTTTCATCTTTACGGTACTTAACGGAGCCAGGACGGCTTTACCGCAAACTTTCTCCTCCAGGAAGGGAGACGGTGTGTGTTCCTCCATCCCCGAGGACCCTCTTGGCGTTGAGGGGAGGGAGAGGAACATCATGAAGAATTTGTAACCGTGCATGTAGAGATGACATTTATAGGGCTCTCAAATTGGAAACTGTACATTTTATTGCACTCTCTGTCAAAAAATGCAGTTCCATCAGAGGCGAGAACGACAAGGGAAACAACCAATCAATATCTAGGCCTCTAATATCTGGACTGAAAAAAATCATTATCCTGTTACTTTTATTATGGCGTTATGCTTGAAATATGATAGTTTAAGGTTGTTTCCATTACCTCGACAATTTTTAAGGGGTCTTTCCCTCCCCTCCGCCTCTGGCTCAACTCCCTTTGGGCTGAAAATCAGAACAAGTCACTTGAGGGGGGGATAGGCAGGTCCTGGCTCCCCCCAGCCCCGGGGTGGGTACATTGGGACCCCCATAGATCTCAACCACCTCCAGAGACACTGAGAGGGCAGAGGTCTGAGCACGTGTGCTCAAGCCAGGCGAGGTAGATCTGTGTCCTACTGCTGCAATGCTGAACCAAATAATTTGGCTCTCACTTCACCAACGCGCCGGTGCGAGCCCTGCACAACTTTCCCGGCTGCCATCCCAAGCGGGTCTCCACTGCCTTTCGGTAGCCAGCCGTGGCCACCAGCACACCCAAATCATCATCAGCAGCAGTCGGGAGCGAGGAAAGACCCATCACCCCCAGCACATGGTCCTTGCCCCAAAGAGTTAATCGGTCCATACACACACGATGCTGCTCAGGATGCAGCCAGGCAAACTCATCCTCCCCAGGCACGAGGGCTCACAAGGAGACGCTCTGTCTTAACCTTGCAGGTTTTTTCTTTCTTTGGGGGTGGTTCAGGGAGCGCTACGGTTGTATTTAAGTTCTGGGTTTGCATTTGGAAGATTATTGATGGAGTTTTGCATTACCCAGGCTAAAAGCCCTGTGCTGCTTCTCTGTTCCAGACTGTCTCGCTCCAGTCCCGCAGAGCGCTAAGTGGGCCCTTAATGAACACGAGAAAGGTTATCAGGACCCGCATGGGGCTCAACCGTCTGCTCCAGCGAAAATCAGGAGACGCCACAGATAAAAGTTCAAAGCGATGTGAAGAGACAGCCCGTGCTGGCTGCCGCTCAGGCCACGGCGTGCCCAGGGAGCTGGTTCCCAGCACCGAGCACGCACAGCAGGTAAACACCCGTCCTCCGTGCAGCCCTGGAGCAACAGGCAGGGGAGATGCAGTGGTGAGAAGGCCCCCGGGCTCTTCTCCACAACCCCTCCGAGCCCCATCCCACATCCTGCAGAGGATGCTGGTACCCAGCACCTCCCAGACACAACCTGCAGCCAAAGGTGCTCCCAGCTCAGGGGTACTNAGGCCCCCGGGCTCTTCTCCACAACCCCTCCGAGCCCCATCCCATATCCTGCAGAGGATGCTGGTACCCAGCACCTCCCAGACACAGCCTGCAGCCAAAGGTGCTCCCAGCTCAGGGGTACTGCAGCTTATAAAACATGCAAAGTTGGCTACAGGACTGCCAGAACAGGAGGGATGTGACCCCGGGAGCAACACTGCCTACTGGGGGCCCGTGGTGGAGGGACACAGATTCCTCCAGCCTGGGTTGCTGGAGACTGCGTGACGCATTTGGGCAGCACCCGCAGGATTTTGGGCAGCACCCGCAGGATTTTGGTCAGGCTTTAGCAATGAGGGCAGGGAAAGAGAGCTCGGCAGGGCACTCACGCCCGGGGAAAGCTCTGTTGAATGAACAAAATAGGCCTTGGAAGCTGTCTGCTGCAGGATGGACTGGGAGAACATAGCTGGAATAAAGCCCATGGATGTATAACAGAGTTCAACAAAAAACAAGGCCAAAAGCTTGTAGAATGGAGTCAAAAATGCCCATCAGCATCTCTGACTCCTCCGGTACAGGCAGTTCCTCTTTTAAAGGACAGTCCAAAATGCGCTGTGGGACTCATCCATCAGAGGCACATTTAAGAGACTCTGCCAGGCTCTATTTACACCGCTGACAGGGTCACAGGGGTAGTGTCTTCGTGACAACACGGCGAATCGCATTAGGAGGCAAATCCCGGTGAGTCCCTGGGAGGGAGGGATCGCAGGCTGCCGGGGGACGCTGGCGGCACAGCTCCTCACCGGCACCTGGACCACAACCCATGAGAGGATGTCATGGGGAGATGCAGGACAGTAACCACACACACACCATCGTCAGACCCACCCTCGTGGCATCCTGACAAGCCATGAACAGACATCCAGCGATTCCTGAAAGCTGTAAGGGATAATTATTGCTAAGCAGAGAGGAGGGGAAAGGTTCCCAGAAAGCATTTTGTGCTTTAGCCTCCCCGGGCTGCAATAAGCACCAGGTTTAGTTGAGACATGCTCATTTCTTGCCCCTTTTTGAAGCAGTCATGCAACGTGGATCACCAAGGCGGCAATGCGGTGACGGAGCCGTCCCCCTGGCTCTCACCTCGCTCCAGGACCAGCTCAGAGGAAGCTGCCCTTCCCTCTGCTATCCCACCTCAGTCTCTCTCCCTCTCTCTCCGAGAAATCATATCAGGAAGTATAGATTCCTCAGCGCCACGATTTAGACGCCGGAGTTGTTTAAGCGGGACACCCTGGAAGGTGCTAACCTTTAAAGGATTTGTGGTTGAAGAGCGGAGAGAGTTGGGAGAGACAGGGCAAGGAGCGAACGTGAAGAAAAGACAGATCAATCCCAACGATTCATCATGCCAAGAGCTGTCCAAATAATCAAAGGCATCAGCCAGGTTGATGTATAGCTGATGTCACCGAGAGAGACCCTTAACAAGGCAGCCAGTACAACAGCTGCTGGTCAGGGAGTGTCTCAGCACACGCCGGGCTGGGGCACGGGAACACAGCCCATCCATCACTGACCCACCTTAATGGCCAACCTTATTAGTAAGCATTCGCCGGGGCTGACAGCCCACGGCAGCCGCCCTCGCGCTGCCCAAAACGGGCTGTCCCACCCGGCAGCAGAGGATGATGGCGGTGGGATGCGCGCCAGCCAGGCTTGGTGGGCTCAGCCCCANAGGCTTGGTGGGCTCAGCCCCGCGCAAGGGTGGGCACCGGTGGGGAACCATGGGCAGTCGCCGGCCATCAGAGCTGGCTCCAGCATGGCCAAGAGCTTTGGGCGTATCCCTAAAGCCCTGTCAGCGGTGGCAGGACAGTGCTGCAGCAGTTCTGGAGGCAAGGGCCACGGTTCTCTGAGGCATCCCCCATCTCTCTGCACACCAAATATCTATCAGCAATGCTGGGTGAGACCCAGCCGCTCTCCCAGCCGCTCTCCCAGCCCCACTCTCCCACCCTGATGTCGTAGGACAGGGCATGGGCCCACAGGGAGCCAGCTTTTAACATCGTGCTGATTCTGTGGGGCCGAGCTGGTGCGGAGGCTCCCAGACAATCCCGAAACCAAGGGCTGTCCCTCTGCCTCTGCCTCCCTGCTTCTGACTCCACCGCGTCGTTTACCTGAGCAGAGCTCACACCTCTCAGCTCATTTTCTCATGCCGTAGGTGAGCGGCAATGGCTACAGCCCAGCCACTGCCTCCAGAAATGGGGTTTCCCCCCCGTCTTTGCCCTCCCATGTGTCCACTCGAGGGCTGAGCCCACACACGAGGCTAAGCAGTGGCCACGAGGCCAAGTTGGACGGGGCTTGGAGCAACTTGGGCTGGTGGGAGGTGTCCCTGCCCAGGGCAGGGGTTGGAACTAGACGATCTTCAAGGTCCCTTCCAACCCAAATCATTCTATGATTCTATGATTCACCTACTCGAATCCCAAAATTCCTGCTACAAACCCTTCGCTGCGCTCTCGGCAGGGCCATGGAGGTGACCTGAACGTGGGGACCCAACAGCCCCAGGGACCGATGGGCATCGCCCAGCTGGGACGTGTTCCCCTCCCTGGCAGCCAGCAAGAGCGGAAGGGATGGTAAACCCTTTTGCTTCATTTCTTCCTCTATTTCTATTTTCCTGAGGAGCTTCTGCCCCTGGAATGCTCCCCACAGGGTCAGCAAACCCTCCGGGGCTCTGGCCGGGATTCTGGGGGATGCATCGGGTACGGGAGCAGACCCCACCACCACACATCAGCCCATGGAAAAAACACCAGCCCCACTTGCCGAGTCGGAAATCCCCGTGTGAAAACGCAGTGGATTTACCAGCAGATGGCACTGCCCCCCCCCCCCCCCCCCCCCNCCCTCCCCCCCCCCCCCCCAGCCACCCGTGTCCCCACCACCCCTCTCGGCACGCAGGAGGGGGAAAAGCATCTTCCCGTGTATAAACCTCGCACCAGGATCAGCCCCCGGCAGGTGCATGCGCACACACGTGTTTTCACGTCTGTGCACGTAGTGGGATCCNCCCCCCCCCCCCCCCCCCCCCGGCCACCCGTGTCCCCACCGCCCCTCTCGGCATGCAGGAGGGGGAAAAGCATCTTCCCGTGTGTAAACCTCGCACCAGAATCAGCCCCCGTCATGTGCACGCACACACATGTTTTCACGTCTGTGCACGTAGTGGGATCCTTTGCATGTGAAAAATCATGAAAAAATCTGTTATTTTTCCTCATCTGGGCCAACAGGATGCGCTAAAGCCTGTGATGAATTAATAACGTTAATGCAGGTGAAATACGTGGGGCTACAACATCTTAAAACCTCCTGCCAGCAGGAGGGAGGCGGTTCCTGCTCCGATATACGTCGGCGTCTATAGGAGGGCTCAGCATGACGGCCAAGCAGGCGCAGCTCAGACCGAGCTCAGCCTTTCCTAAAATACCCCCTTCCCGCCAGGCCCCAAGTCAGGGTCCCGTTGGATTAACTGGAGTCCAGTTGATTGCTGCGGTTTCAATAGCTTGTTCAGACATCGATTGCCGTCATGTCACCGGGAGAAAAGGATTAATAATCGGGTGCTCAGGTTGGCTCAATACTGCTGATAGTGCCTGACAAAATACCGTTAGGAGCACTCCCACCGGAACACTATCTATGTAGGAAAGCTGCAAGAAACATCATTCAGGGTTTCGCGGAATAATGATTAACTCCAGATCTTCAGCCTAGAAAATCCAACAAATAGTTTCTATTATTTCCAGATAAATTCTCTCTCTTCTTCAGTTCATTGCTGTTGCACACACAAACCTTTTCACCGGAACCCACCAGGGGAGATGCATCTTTTCCTGTCTCTGCCCCCTCCTTCTCCCCCCACAACCCCTTTATAATCCATCCCAGAGGAAACACACTTCTTCCTAACCCTCACATTTCTTCTGACCCTCAGCTAAGAACAAACACGTCCCCTGGCAGTCCCTGACGCCGCAGACGAGGAGCAGAGTCCCACCAGGTTCCCGTGTCGGGAGCACTACCGATGTCCTGCCTGGCCTTGGGCATGTCACTTCTGCCTGCCACCATCTCCCTGCCACCGCTCGATGGCACGCGTCTCCCCGGCTCCCTGGGACCCACGGGGCAGCGGTATGGGCAGGGAACTGCGGTGCCCCCCGACACCCCCCTCGCTTCCAACCTCACCGGCATTATTAGAGCCGGGACTGAGTGCAAGCGCGCAATGGCCGAGATGGTTCCTCAGCCGTGGAGGTGCGGGATCCAACTCGCCATCCCATCTCCCAGCCTCCGTGAGCCGGTGCCGGGTGCAGATCCGGTGACCTCCCTCCGAATAAAAGGAGGAAGGGATTGGGGCAGTAAATCCCATCCCGGTGCACATCAGCCCGGCAGTAAATCGGAATCCTCTCCGTGCCCTCTTTATTATCACATTCACAGCATGAAGTTATGAGCTTCTTCACAGCTCCTGCTATAAAAATGTGATGGATGGCAGGGGAACCTCAGGGAGTTAATCTATTCTCCCATTAAATTTTACTTTAATTGGTCTTTGAGTCAATCAGAAACTCAGTAGACAGTGAATTAAGAAAAGAAAAAGGGGAAAAAAAAAAGAATGAAACAGGGTAGGGGGAGTAAAAGGAGGTGCCTTTTTGCTGTTACTATATTATAATGCTGGATCGGCCCTCTAGAGAAAGGCAAGAGGCTGCAGGCCACGCAGAGAGATTTCTGCATGGCTTGAGGTATCGCTACAGAGGGGGAGAGAGAGCCCAGTAACGCAAAAAAGAAAAAAAAAATCCTCAGAAAACACAGGGGCATCGATGAAATCTGGCCGTCAGCCACAACGAAGCAGCACTGACCCGACCCCGCGCCGGTGACAGGGATGCGAGAGGGAGGATGGAAACGGCATCACTAAATAACCGACACCAATAACATTAACACGGAGGCTGGGGAACGGGGCAGCGTTCCCGATTCCTGGCAATCAGCGGCGTTACAGGGCAGCAAAGCCCGACCCGATGGCAGGCGGCACCCGGAGCACCCCGGCATCAGCCCCATCCCCGATTCGTATTGGCACAGCCAGGAGCAAAGCGTACGGCTTGGGAAGGCAGGTTGGGTGATTGTGTTGTCTGTGCGGTATTAAAACCTTTAACGGGCTCCAAATAAAGGTATTCAGGGTCCATTAACGGTCTCCCAGGATTTCCCGTCTTATTAGAAGAATAAGAAGTGTATCAGCCTGCAGATCAAATATCCTACCAAAAATAAAAACTGCAGCGGCGAGAATAAAACCAGAGGAAAATGGAAGACAACGTGAGGCTGCCTCCGCTCGGGAGCAGCGTGCCGGGGCTGACGCCTGAAGTTTATGCCCTGGAATATATGATAATAAGGTTTTATGGGAGTGAGCCCTGGGGACAGGCATTGTCTCTGTAAACAACGGACTTCGGGGAAAAGCTGAGGTTTGAGTAATGTGCTCAACCTTCACTTATGATAATATATATGCATATATGCATATGTGTATATATATGCGCATACACACATATATGCACGTCTAGGGCAGCGAGTGCAGGAAATTATCACCCCGCTCTGCCCGCAGGACCCACCGAGAGGAAAACAACCAGCAGCCAGAGTGGAGACCACCTTGTCCTGGGCTGGTATGAGGTACTGAAACCAGTAACACGGGCAGGGAGGAACCAGTCCCAGTCGCGGCGCGGCCCCAGGCAGGGGTGACACGCAGCTGGGGGCTCTCTGGGGCAGAGCTGCACCCACGGAGACGGTCAGTACTTGCACTGGAGTCAAATGCTTCAGCCTATGTGAGCCTGGTGGACCTGCGAGGGGTGCAGCACCCCCAGAGCCCAATGTCAGAGGGTAAAATCTCTCCCTGGGGAGAGGGCCGGACTCCGAAAGCTCCCTCTTTGACCAGCCTTAGCGGCAGCCAGCAGGCACTGGGCTGGAGGGGGACTTCACAGATCCCCGCTGCACAAATCACTGCTTGCCAGTTGCGCGATTCCATCATGAGTATTGCAAACGTTTCCTTTAAAGCCCTGTGCTCCTGGAGTCCCGTGAATACACAACACACAGCTTCATTTTCCTTGCAGAGGGAAGAAAAGCTTTAAAACACAAGGGAAAAGACAGACAACAAAGCCCGACCCTGCGTTTATGACAATTCAGGATTATGGGCAGCACCATCTCGACCTGGAGGGCAGTGAGGGGTGCGCTGGTGCAGAGTACCACGGTGCACACACGACTCCGGCCACCTGAATCCACCTCCCCAGGCAACACGTGCTCTGAGAGCCAAAAAATCAGGATTTTTCATCCTAGGGGAGGAAGAGGAGGAAGAAGAGGAAGGAGAAGAGCGGGGAAGGCTGGCTTGGGCTTTTGCAATGCTTAAAGCTGGCAGTCTTGCTTCCCAGCACAGGGAAGGAACAGCCCCATCCGGGCTGGATTTGTGCGTTCCCATGCCTCCCCTCTCCAAAAATAGGACCAAGTGATGTTGCTGGCCCCGGTCCCCCCAAAACACACCTGCACCGGCCCGAGAGGCCGGAGAGCACCCCAGGCTCCCTGCGCAGGATCCGTGCCTGACCCTGGGATGAACTCCACAGCCTCTCGGAGCAGAAACAGCCATGAGTCCCCCGGGAACGTGCCCTTCGGCGCGGCTTTCGCGTGCGGATGGGTGGCAAGAGGGGGAGAGGGATGGAGGCAGGCGGGAGTGGTCCTGGGTAATTATGAAAATTAGATCTTTTAAGCCCCAGACTTTAGGCTCAATTTGGACTGACAGCTCATGAAGAGATCATCTGACGCCCTTAATGGGTGAACACGGGTTCAGCGGCTGTGTGCAATTAAATCATGCGCGCTGGTGTTGCGGCTGACACGGGGAAGGGAGGCGAGCCCAGATGTGCCGGAGGGGGGTTTAGGGACCACTCTGCATCCAACCGCCGGCTCCGCTCTGCAGGAAAACGGGGCAAAGGCATCGCACACACTCACTCCGTCGCCCCCTGCACCCCTCCATGCCTGCAAGTACTCAGTGCCCAGCTCTCAGCTGGCTCCGATTTTGTTTCTGCTGGGGTAACCCCCGGGCTAATGTGCCAGTGGCCATGAGAATTTGGCCCCATGCAGGCAATTAGTTCTCCTAACAACCCACCACCTATTCATCACCTTCACTTTGTACTTTATGGAGTTTACAATAAATCAGTGAGCAAAGCCAAGACCAGAACTCGGAAGCGCTTGGGTCCCCCGGTCCAGGTTTTCTGGGAAGTCTCAGCAAAGGCACATATTTACCATCAAGACAATTCCTGGTGCAAAATGTCCCTCGCTGGAGTCCCGGTGGGGAAAACAGACATGAGGGCCATGAGGATGCGTTTCACCATGATGACAGGTTTACCTGCCCTGCTGCTGTCGGTCACCCTTGGTGGCACAGCAGGGATGTCCCAGGGGCCTGCGCTTGTGCCTGGGCCATCCTTATGTGCGGTGAACACCTCTGCCCCTTTCCCGAGTGTGCCAACGACGAGCCTGCGGCACTTGTGTGGCGCCCGCGCAGAGCCGAAGGGGTTAACGCACACCAGACCTCATCCTGAGCAAGAGCAGGATCTGCCCTGCCCGGAGCAATTATTCTCTTCTCTGCTTTGCCCCCATCTCTTCCCAAAGTTAGAGGTTGAGGTGGAGCAGAATAAAACCTCTCCGCTGCCCGGCATCCGCCTTCCCATCCCCTGCCGCCCTCCAGGCTCAGCCGCAGCGGCGGCAGCGAGGCAATGAGCGCCGTCCATCAGCACCGGAGCAGGAGCGTTCGGAGGGGTGTAATTCTGCCGGAGGAGAATGGACTTCCCGAGCACATGGACCTAAACTGCAGAGAAACAGAGCCCTAAATCTCTGGCTGTAGATTTACGGCCTCCATTCTCTTTCTTTACTGCAAATACAATCCGGCAGTAATGGTCTAACACAGGAACACCATCACCAACTGGCTGATGGCTCACATAAAAGCAATGTCAACCAAAAACTATGAGTTTATAAAAGGGAACAAACCCTCAACAGTGACAAGAACATGAAACCCATTAACAATTTAAACACTCTCCATTTTTTATTCCCCACCTTGAAGCTATTACGGCTGATAGAAGGCTTCACAGCTGAGTTAACCACTTCAAGGGAGGGCTGCGCACTCGCACGCACGCTCACACGCATAAAGAGTTTGCCGAGGCCGCGAGGTGGGAGGTTACGTGGTTTAAAACCATCCAGGGCTCTGCTCCTACGAGATACTCATCCGCCCTCCCCTCCCAGGACCCGCTCAGCACCTGGCAGGATTCGCCCGCTTGCAATTTCCAAGGCTTTCGAAAGCCGCCTGGTAACCCCAAGATACCAAAAGATTATTGCTATGGTTACTGGAGGAAAGAAAAAAAACCGCAGGTGCGTTATAATTGTTTTTCCCGGAGATTTTCTTGCTGTTCTGGGTCTCTTTTGGCACCTTGTCATATTATGGAGCAAATATTTGTGGAAGCTGTTGTGGAGTCCCAGAGCCGAGCACAGAGCCAGAGCGGAGGAGAGGGGAGAGACCACCTGCTCAGGGAAACGCGTACGACTTCTTCTCGGCGAGATTTTGCAGAAAATACAGGCAAACCCCACACATTTTGGGGGGGGCATTTAAAATCAGACCCAATTCAGCACCCAAGTGATTAAATGCCCCTGCACGAGGGCTCGGCGCCTGGTGCCGGTTCCCAGCGAAGAGCAGCAAACCTTCCAGGGCGCCGCTCCCGGCTCTCCACTGACCCTGAAAACACCATTTTACCTCTCTAACTATCAATTTTCTCCAGCTGCAAAACAGGGATAACACCAGTTAACCTCTACTGTAAAGTGCTTGATAATCTTCAATGTAAGGCGCTCTGTCCTAACAGGAAAACGACTGTAATTTTTCCCTGTTATTAGTGAAACCCAGATGGGGCTGATCCTCATCCAGCCTGATTTAGGCTCTCGTGCATGAGCTGCCCCCGGAGCAGGAACAGCTTCGACTCCTCCAGGTTTAAAAAAGCAGCAGCAACTCCGTGCAAGGTGCGATGCTGTTGGCGTAGGGGATATCATTGATCATTAAGGATAACGTTGATCATTGAGGATATCATTGATTATTGACGATATCACTGATCATTGAGGATGTCACTGATCATTGAGGATATCATTGATCATTGATAAAACCAGGTGACTGGGAAAGAGAGAGCGGTGGAGAGGCTCACTGGGCAGGCGGCCGCGCTGCTCCCTGTCTCCCACACAAATACCCCTGGAGCCCGGTTTTCTGGGCTGGCTCCATCACCTCAACCACCGTGCATCCTGAATTCGAGACCGTGGGTGCGACCTGTGCCCACGGACCCCACCGGGTCCCTGCGGCATCGCCGTCCCCTCCCTTCCTTCCTTTCTTCCTGCCCTGGCCCTGGGGCAAACAGCGGGACCACCGGGAACAGCTTGAAATCAGATCCTCGTCCCCAAATGGAAGGAAGTGGCACTGGAGGCTCCTGCCATAAAGCCGGTCCCATCCTATTGAAACGCCGGCAGATGGGGCCATAAACGTTTCCTCCTCCCCTCGCTAACAGCCACCGAGGCTTCAGATTCATCTTTATCTTTATCTTGCTGTCAGGTTGTAAATGCCTCTCGCTCCGTCTCTCGCAGCTGGGATGCGCAAGGCCAGTTCCCTTCCTCTTGAGGTTCTTTTTAACCAACAACAGAGGGGAAAAGAGGGGGTAAGGGTGAAATGAGAATGGGATCTGCAAGCAAAAAGGAAAGAAACCCACGCCTGTCTCATACACGGGTTCATGAAATCCCTCATGGGGTGTCCATGGGACGGAAGCAGGACCAGGAGGACCCACCAGCAGCTCTGATGGGGCCAAAATCAAAGCCACCCACAGATCCAGGCACCCCCCCATTAGCGTACCTAAATCACAGGCGTTGTGGCAGGGATTAATGTACCCTCTTGTTTACCTGCGCTGATACGGGTTAGATATTTACACAAATAGCACGAACATCTGCAGCTTCATTAGGCAAGATAAAAGTTAAGGACTATAAACCTTTATGCTTCAAGTCGTAAAGCAGTGAGGGTCAGAAGGGAATTTCTAAATATAGGCAAGTTATTCCATCACTGTCCATTACAGGCTTTTCTTGTGACTCTCCAAAGCAGCTGGTGCTGGTCACTCGTAGGCACTGGCTACCGGGTGAGGTGGGCCACGAGTCTGATGCGAGCTGAAAGATCCCATATTTCCACAGTCTTCATTTTATATTGCGTCCCTGGAGGTGTTCAAGGCCAGGTTGGACAGGGCTTGGAGCAACCTGGGCTGGTGGGAGGTGTCCCTGCCCGGGGCAGGGGGGTTGGAACTGGATGATCTTCAAGGTCCCTTCCAACCCAAACCATTCTATGATTCTATGATTTCCATGCTCTTCGTTTTATATCGCAATGGCACACGAGGACCCCATGTAAAATCAGGGTTTGCTGTATTATTGGGCAAACAAACAGAGAGAGACGCCTCTGGTTTGAAGACCTGATACTCCACAGCTTTATACTGGAAAAGCCACCTTTAGGCTCTGCAGTTAATATTCCCTTGATCAGGATGGGGAAAACTGTCACCTTTTTGCCCTGGTTTTTCAATCTGTTTGAGGATTTGGGCAGGCAACTCCTATCATCACACCAGGTACTGTTTGGCTCGCAACGTTCGACTCTGGACCAGAAAGGACAGGGGTGTTTCTGCAGGAGGAACAGCTTGTTCAGACACCGCTGGAGCTCCCCCATCCTTGGCTGCGCCCACCGTCATTCCTGGGGCTGATGCTTTCCCGCTCTCATTAAGAGCTCAAGCCACAAAACCTTGAGTCTGAATTATTATTATTCAATTATTATTCACAGACTAATTCCCTATTTTTTAAACACTGAGTGTTAATTTCCCATCCTAGCCTGCTGCCATATCCACCTTCTTACGACAGACACGCCGTAAAGCCAAAAAACCTGTACAGCCGTCCCTCCGCACACTGGTGGAGCGACCAGCTCAGCGCAGGCAGAGACTCGTACAGGGTCATACATCAAACTGCAGCTGAGACGGGACCGGGGGCCACCAACCCCTACCCTAAACACTGCATTTCCGCAGCCAGCAACAAACTAAACAGGAAAAGGAGCCTGAGCAGCATACGGATACGTTCAGCCTCCACCATCCCACCAGCAGGAGAAGCTTGACAAGAAGACAGCGCTTTTGACCCCTGTGATATTTGTGGCAAGGAGGCGATCCTCTACAGCAAAGCTGCAATCGGATGGGAGACACCGTGCTTCAAAGAACAAATTCTGGGCGAAGCAGTTAAAACCCCCTAACTAATAATATTAGTGACAGGCTGACGTTAATTAGGACAAGTGGCCTCTTGTTCAAACAGTTTACTAAATGTTGTTTCGTCCTGCCCGGGGAATGGATGCTCTGGACTGCTTTATTACGCTGGACCCCGACCTTTGATTTTACGAACAGTGTGTTTTGGAGTTATCCTGGCTAAAAGGGTGAAAGTTCTGTAGGAGGAAACGAGCTGACAGCACTCCTCCGCTGAAGCCCTGATACAAGATGCTCCAGCTCAGCCCTGCACCTTGGCTCCTGCCCGAACGGCCGCACAGCCGTGGGGACGCCGATCCCCCACGAGTCCTGGCGAGAGCAGAGCCGCCACCTCAGGCAAACCAGCCGCTTTTGCGAGCATAAAATGAGTTTTCAGGACCTGAGGACCGGCTGTGTCTCACAAGAGGATACAGCACTTTAAGGCCCCTCATATCTGGCATCAGGTGTGCCTCAGCTCCCCTGGGCTTGGGGAGCTCCTTCAGAGAGCTCCTGCCGGAGAGTCCGCACTTCTCCTGCAGTCCACTGACACATCAGGGGGTTTTACGCTGAAGTTTCCCGTACTGACTCCCTTTGGCATCGAGTCTGCTGCAAAAATGACAGATTTTTAACATCCAGCCATTTTTTCCCGATGTTTTACGCGAAGCGATAAAGCCCGGGTTACGCTCCTGCCGCGGCGGCGCCTGGAAAGGTTCCCCGTGGTGCGTGGGGTCAGCCTGCGCCAGGACAGCTCAGACAAGATGGGGATCATTAAACACACACCTTTTTTTCAGAGGACTGAGAGGCTCTCACCAGTTTTTCCCACCGCGAGCTGGAAACGTGAGGAACGCAAAACTCTCTCCGCCTCGGAAGGTTTGAGGGCTTGTCCCCTTGAATGTTCAATAAAGATGTTTTTTAAAGAAAGAGTGTAAACATGGAGGAATTTATTTTTATCTTTTTAATTGTGGGAGCCTGCTCTGCGTTTGCGTTTTCCAGGATTAACAGCTAGAGCCGGAGCTCTCCGTTTTCTGTCTTCTAATTCTACTAAACATCCGCTACCCTGAAAGGACTCCACAGAATCCCATAAAACATTATTTATCTGTGTGCGTTAGCTGCACGATACTGTAATTTCCAGAATAAATGCTGGGTGTAAATTGTTGTTTATGTTGGAGTCTGACTGTCTTTACGAGAAACAAAGTGAAAACTGAATCTTCACAGCTTTATTTCTTCCGCTGAAACCTCTTCTGCAGAAGGAGAAATGCCTGGTGGAGCGCCTTAATGGATGGCTGTAAAGATTGTTGGGTTAAAACAAAGTACAGGGAATCACCTTCATCCCCCACTTTTACTGCTAAATCCTCAGCTGGTGTAAATTGGTGTAGCTCCAGTGACTTTGGTTCATCTGGCCCACGAGTGTCATTTAAATCAAGCTAAATTAAAGTGAAAGCAGTGCCATTCACATGGTTCTAATTAAAGGCCCATCAACGTATCTATCGCGAACCTTGGCTGGTTAAAAACACTTATTTCCACACCGGTGTCCGGCCCCAAGCCGCAGGCACAGCTCCCCGAGCGTCTCCCGGGTACCCGCATCCCGTCCTTGCGAGGGCTGTGAAGGTGCTCTGAGGTACCGCACTGCGAGACGGGTACCACAGTCGATTCTCTTTGTGGATAAGCATCTTCGGAAGAGTCTGATTGGGCTCCAGGAAGGCCTTTGGTGCAGGACCTGTCCTCGCTGCTCCTCACACAGCTGCTGTGGAGGGCCAGTCCTGTGCTGCCTAAAGCCTGGACTCACTCCGTTTAACTTTTGATGCCCACGTGAGATGTCTCCGTTAGCAAAAACGCCTCCTCCTCCTACCAGATGCAAACTTCTCCCCGGGGATGCTTCGCTCTGCCCCAAGGTCTGGAGACCTTTACCCAGGCTCCTGTCTGATGGCCTCAAGTGAGGGGAGATGGATCTGAGCCACCTATCAACTACAGGAGCGGAGACGCTTGGGCTTCATCTTGGCTATCCTCTCTAGTGGATGCTTTATTTTAGCCCCTGTGGGTGAAAAGCATCGGTTCTCTGTTCATCCCTTCTCTGCTTTTTGAAGGAGCCCCAGGAGGGACACGAGCCCCTGCACCCTCCCGGTCCCCAAGGAGCTGCCGAAACGGCCGCCGCCTCTCCACCGCGAGTAGCAGGAGATCAAAGTTCAGGGAAACTTTTGATGAAGTGCTCTGGCAGGCCCATCATCGGGAAGCAAGAAAGGTCAGAGAGTGGAAAAAATAATAAGAAAATATAACTGCTTTCTTATGAGGAAAATATTATGAGTTCTTCCCCTTTTTCAGCTTTTATGGAAGGAGATTCTGCCAGTTCCCTCAGAAAAAAAGAAGAAAAAGTAGTTTTAAAATGAGATTATGCACCTTCAGGGTGCCATTAGGAAGTTTTACTGTACTGAGATGACATGAAAGCTCTGGAATTAATATCCCTGAGATGCTTCAAACCTGCAATAGCAATTATTGTACTACGTGTCCCTGGATAAATAATAGGGCCATTCAGCTAATTAGCTTCAATGATTTCAGCTCCCTGTAAATTCTCTCTCACTCGGCTATAAAAATAACACTAGGCAAACTTTTGGTAACAGAAACTTCTTTCAGGGAAAAAAAAAAAAATAAGGGGGTTCCCCCAGCTCCTAATTCATAACGGCTGTCGTGGCAGCGGTGCGATTCCAAGGACTGGAAATATTAATAGGCCATAATAGAAAATATAAAAGGAGAACCATTATTAATTGCCATTTACTGGTAATAAACCTATCGCACCAATTTCTGCCCGCGCACATGTGCAACCCCATTAATTTCAATGGGGCTGCACGTGTTAATTGAGAGCAGAATTTAGTCCACTGGTTGTAATTAATTAATCAAGTTTTCAGTATGGTTTGCATACTTTAAATCTTTTTCTTTCTTTTTTTTTTTTTTTA